>JAHLSL010000017.1:21357141-21367380 GCA_025920805.1 Petroica traversi
TGCCACAGATCCCTGAATCCAGCCACAGCATCCTGCCACAGCATCCCCGAATCCTGTTCTAGCATTCCACCACAGCCCTCCTGCATCCTGCTGGGCCCATGGGATGGCCTGGGGGAAGTGCAGGGGAGGTGCAGGACTTGCACCTCCGCAAGGCCTGGGGTGCCAAGGGTGAAGCAAACAACTGTTGTGCTCCCTCAGGCCCTGGCAAAGTCCCCTGAACCCATGGCTGTGATCCTGGCAGCAGCCTGGGGTTCAGTCCCTTGGGAAGGTAGGGGTTCAAGGAATGGCTGCATGCTCAGTGTCACCCAGCTGAGACATCTTTGCAGGCTCAGTGTCACCCAGCTGAGCCCTGCTCCAGGCTCAGTGTCCCCTTGCTGTGCCCTGCTCAGTGTCACCTGGCTGTGCCCTGCTCAGTGTCACCTGGCTGTGCCCTGCTCAGTGTCCCCTTGCTGTGCCCTGCTCAGTGTCATCTGGCTGTGCCCTGCTCAGTGTCACCTGGCTGAGCCCTGCTCAGTGTCACCTGGCTGTGCCCTGCTCAGTGTCTCCTGGCTGAGCCCTGCTCCAGGCTCAGAGTCCTCTGGCTGTGCCCTGCTCAGTGTCCCCTGGCTGTGCCCTGTTTCCATGCCTGGTTTCACTCAGTCTTCCACCAAAAGCAGCTGCTGCCCCCAGCACAGAGCAGCAGGCAGGTGCTCCTGCCTGGAGCCACCTCAGCAGCCCCTGTCTCTCCCAGACATTCCAGCTCCTTCAGACCCCTGGGAACCACCCCTGTGTCCTCCACTGCCTTGGAGCACCCCCACACTCATCTCTGCTCCCGGGGGAGCTCCCAGGAAAGGACTCTGGGGTGATCCATGCATTGCCCCCCTTGAGCTGGGAGCTGTCCAGGGCACACCCCCAGCCCCTCCTGGCCCTCACCCACCTCCACCTGCTGGCAGATCTGGATCAGCTTGGCCATCTGGTTTTCCAGTTCGCTGTTGCGTTTAACCAGGTTGGTGAGATTTGTCTCCAGGGTTTGCTGCAGGTCCAGAAGTGGGAGAAAAAGGAAAAATACAGAGATCAGCAAAGTTGGAGTGTCCCCAGTCCCCTGTCAGCAACTGAGACCCTCTGCCACCCAGCACATTGCCTGAGGGAGGGACACTCAAATAACTTTGGGCAAAGGCTCAGGGGTCCTCAGCAGCTCCTGCTCCTGCCAGGGGCTGTGCCATGGGCGAGCCATTGAGCCCAGCACTGCAGGGACCCTGGGGTGTCACCAGCTGGAGAGGACAGCATGGTGTCTGCCCTTGGCCACCCCTTTGGAGAGCAAATTTTGGCTGTTTTCATCACCAGCTTTGTTCTGCACAGGATGAGGGAGATGAACAAGAGCCTGATGAGCCATGGCTGGGGGATGTCAGCTCTGCCAACCACCCCAGCTGGAGCTCGGATGGCACAGGCAGGGACAGCCCAGCTGCTCTGTGCTGCCTTCAGGCCCAGCCACGCTGCCCTCGGCTCACCAGAGCAGATCTCAGCCAGTGCATCTGGGCCAGAGGATTATGAGCAGTGGATCCCGGGCAGTGGATCCCAGCCAGCAGCTCCTGACCAGGAGGTCATGACCAGTGGATCATGGCCAGCAGAGCTCTGCCAGCAGATCATGACCAGAGAGGACAGGGATCCTGCCTTGGTGCTCACAGGCTGCAGTGCCCTGGGAGAAGGAGGGGATCCAGTGAAGCACACGAGAAGACCCCATTTGAGGGGATATGGATACCCATGGGGAACACAGTTTGTGGCTGTTAACAGAGACACAGCACCGCCAGCTCTGCTAACAGGAATGCTTTACAGCAAAGCACTCAGGACCTGTTGCAGCGCGTGTCAGGAAATGATATCCTATTAATATTTTAAACCCCAGGGCTGGAAGAGGGTCCCTGAGGTGGTTCATTCTTCTGCAGGTAGGAACTACAGTCTGAGGCTTTTATCTGACTCCAGCAGCCCCATAAACCCGGCCCCTCTCTGCACTGATGGTAATTGGGGGCTACTGAGCCAAGAGAGCTTGGATCCCAGGCACGGAGCAGGCAGAGCACTCATTCCTGAAAAACCACTGGCTCCTAAAATACCCCGAGCTCATTTGCAACCCTGAAAATTGCTGGCCAAGGGCGAGTAAGGCAGAACGCAGGAACAGGCTGGAGAAATGGAATAAAACCCAGGGAGCCTTGGTTATGCCAGAAGGGTTTGCAGAGTGGGGCTGTGTGGATAATGGAAAAGCCAGCTGCTCCCGCCCCCCTCTCCTCACAGCCCAATATTATAAACATCATTTCACTACAGCAACCAACATTTCACTTGCTAATTACCTCCCTCGTCACCAGCGTGGCTGCACTGAGGCTGCAGCTTTGAACTCAGCCCAATCTGCTTTAATCTTCCAGGGTGTGATGGAGGGCAGGGCTGGGGGTGCAGCTTTGAAGCACACGCGCCCAAACCCCATTTGCAGCACCCCGAGTTTTCCAGGGGATGGCATCACTCCTCCCACCCACAAACACACACAAAGCACCAAGCCCTTCATCACACATCCTCTGAGGCAATGCTGAGCCACTCAGAGGTGCAGGAGTGGTGTCAGCCGTGGTGCCAGAGCCCTCTGCTGCTCCCCCTGCCCCTTGCTGCCACCCATTCTGCATCCCAGGAAAACACAGATGGGACCTTTCCATCTGTCTGACGTGATGGAACAAACAAAAAGGGCCTGAAGCCTGGATCACGCCAGCTGGTTATTTTGTAGGTGTATATAAATTACAGCAATTACAGGGGTTGGGTTTTAATTGCTTTATGAAATGCCTGTCATTTCCACCTCCTGTCCTGAAATACAAATGGGTGATTTCTCTGCAACTGGGGAGACAAGTGAGAAAAAGGTGATAAAAAGGCCTTGAGCAGGTGTCTCTGGTGCTCCATGGGGAGAAGGGGCTGAACCTCCCCTGTCCCGAGTGCCAAGGACCCACAGGACCAAACCCTCTCACAGCTCCAAAAGCAGCTCAGCACCTGCTCCTCTCCTCCTGCCAGTGACCAGATGCACAACAAATGCATTCCCAGGCAGCCAGGGATGCAATCACACAGCACTGACCTGCGAGAACCAAAGCTTGTGTTTGTTCAGTTACAGGCACAAAGGGCCACAGATTGATTTTCCTTTGCCTCCAAACACCAAACAAGCAGTTGACCTAAACATGGATTTCTATGTTTGAAGAAGGCATCAAGGTTGCAGGCTCAGGACAACCTCAAGAACTATAAATACATGGTGTCCTCCTATCCCTGTGCTTCACTTGCCTGTGCCTGGCCAGAGCTGCTCTCCATGGGCAGTGCCCAGCACATCCAGCAGCCTGGAAACTGGGAAACAATGGGAAACACCATCAGCCTTGTGGCTTTAACCTGCTGAGAGATGGGGCAGAGCAGGCTCTGAGCCCCAAGAAGGAGGCCAAAGAACAGGCTCCCCTCATGGCACACAGACCTGAGGCTGAGGGAATCCAAGTCCCCCCGGGTTTGGGCCAGGCTCAGATCTCCCCCAACAGCACGAACCTGTGGGTGTGGAGAAGCCTGGGCTGGGAATGCAGGGGACAGGAATGCAGGGGCTGTGGGTGGCTGCTGCTGCTCTGAGGGGTGAGAGACTCAGCCTGGCACTGAGGGTGTCCTTTGGCTCTGCCTTACACAGACAGGTTTCTGCATTTATCTTCGTGGGAAGGCAGCCAAAACTGGAGAGTGATACTTCCAGTGATTTACTCAGGGCTTTTCTCATTGCCCCTGTGCGTCTATAATCACTTCCAATAATGGAGAATCCCTGCCCTGATCCTCCTGCACAGCACAAACACAAACCACGTGTGTACGCACAAACCCACGAGCAGGCATGAGGCACCAAGTCAAACCCACTCCAAAATGCTCCCTGCACGCCAAAGCAGCAGGAAAACCACCACCATTCACCTGGCCAGGGACGAGCACCTGCAGGATCCCTGCCAGGCTGAGGATGCACACTCCAGCCCTCGGGGCTGAGGATGTGCTGCCAGGTCCCAGCAGGGGCAGGATTCCTGCTGCCTGTCCCCTGACCTGTTTGGGAGCAGCCCAGGGAAGCCAATTGTCACCAGGACATTGCCTGGGGCACCAGGAGCTGCCACGGAGCTCCTGAGGAAGCTGCTCGTTTTTTTAAACCACAAAGCTGTTGATAGCATGAGGCAGCTGTAATTGCAGTGGGAAGCTCCACCCGTGTCCCTGTGCCCTGCACTGAGCTCCTGCCCCTGGCACCCAGTGGCTCTGGGCTGATGGAGTGGACGTGGTTTGTGCCAGCAGTGTGGGGCAGCTTTCTGGGCAAGCAGAGCAGGACAGGGTGACCTGCAGGTAGCTCCCACCTGGGTCAGCCCAAGCCCATCTCCTCTGAGGGGATTTTGGAGCAGGACAGTGACCGTGGGGTTGGTGCAGTGTCCTCTCACTCCTCTGGCTGCTGCCAAACTGAAATCACAGAATAGCTTGGAAAGGACCATAAAGCTCATCTCACACATCTTCACCACCCCAGGGGGCTCCAGGCCCCAGGTCCAGTCTGGCCCTGGGCACTGCCAGGCACTTCCAGCCCTGCACACCCCAGGCTCCTCTCAGTGGCCATGGCAGGTCCAGAGCCTGGCACTGCCCCTGTGCCAGTGGATGCCCCCACTGCCACCTCCCCTTCCCTGGCACAGGCACACCAGGGGATTCAGACTGGAAGAGGGGAAATTTAGGTTGGATATATGGGAGGAATCCTTCCCTGGGAGGGTGGGCAGGCCCTGGCACAGGGTGCCCAGAGAAGCTGGGGCTGCCCCTGGATCCCTGGCAGTGCCCAAGGCCAGATTGGACACTGGGGCTGGGAGCAGCCTGGGACAGTGGGAGGTGTCCCTGCCTAGGAAGAGGAGTGGACCAAGATGAATTTAAGGTCTCTTTTAACCGAAACCACTCTGTGATTCTACAATTCTATGTTTAGAAACCCCACCACCAGGAAACAAAAAAACAACTTTGGGGAAAAATATGCAAAGGCAGTCAGCTACCAGGCTTTGCTCAGAGAATGTCCCTAGACAATCAGACAAGTGACAAAGGACAGGACTGAGCTGCCATGTGTGACACTGATTCATTTTAAGTTGCTTTGGAGCAAAACAGACTGAGCAAGAGCTGAAACCTCTGCCAGCATCCGGGCTGCTGTCACCCCACTGGCAGAACTGACCTAGAAACCAAGTGGCTCTGGACAGCACAGGGCTGGGGGAGCTCTGATGGGGCTGGAGTGTCCAGAGCCAGAGCCTGAACCAGGAAAAGGGGCTCTGGCAGTGACCCCCAGCCTGGAGGGGATGGGGACCAGGGGATGCACTCGACCTGAGGATGCAGCACCACACCCCATGTCCCCTGATCAGGCTGAGCAATAAAAGAGCAGCTCCAAATCCATCCATCAGCTCAAATCCCTGATGATCCACCAGTTTTGAACCCTGACTGGCTCTTTCTGTGCTCACCTTCAGCTGGGAAGCTCCTCTGCAGGGAAGCTCTCCACGGGGAGCAGGGCTGGGGATGCAGGTGACACAGGGGCAGGTTTGTCACAGCCAGGGCTCCCAGCCACACCCATGTGCCAGCTGGGCACACAGAGCTGCAGCCAGGCACCCAGTGCCCTTCTCCTCAGGGTAATCCCAGCCCGGCAAGACCTAGGGCTGGGTCCTGATCACACTGGGCTAAATCCACCACCTCAGTGGCCATGCTGCAACTTGTAAATGGCATGGGAGGAAGGAAGGAACAGAGCCCAGAGGAGCAGCTGTGCTGGGCTGAGCAGGGACTGGGGCTGAGGCAGGTGGATCCACGCTCCTCCACACAGCACTCCAGAGCAGGCTGCATCAGCACTTGCTGTGTCTTGTGCTTCTTGGGAATTTCAATTGAGGAGAGAAAAACTAAAGCAGAGAAGCCCGAGCAAAGAGGGTGAGCTGAGCGTGGGATCTGCAGGCGCTGCACGTGCTGCTGCCAAATCAGCACATCCTGCATTTGTGCCTTGTGCAGCCTCTGCCCTTGGGCTGAGCCAAGCAGCACTGCACGAACCTGCCTGGCTTTGGGGAGCAAACCTGTGGCTGTCCCTCCTGTGGATCTGTCATGCAGCAGCCTCTCCGACAGTGATGTGTCCCTCGTACCTGCACTCCTATGGGACACCATTTCCAGCTGCACACACCTTCTGCAGCCTCAGCACTGAATTGCCCCGCAGAGCTCCTGCCTTTCTGGGGTACATCTGAACTGAAGAAATGAGGGGCAGAAATGGCTGCAGGTAAAACTTGCTCCATCACCCACCCGTGGAGCCAGCTGGGTCCCTCTCACCTCGTCCCACCTCACTCTTTGGTCTGTGCAACCCAGGAATGTGACCAACTGCTCCTGCTCCTCCCCTGAGGGCTGGGGAGCACTGCTAATTCTCCTGTAAATCAAAGCTGTCCCGGGGAAAGTCACAAGGGGGAAAAGTCACACAAATTGGTTTAATGCTGCTGTTTCCCCAAGGTCGCTGATTAGTTGCAGACTGGGTCTGAGCATTGTTTTGGCAAGGTTTGTGTCTGGCTGCCTGGTGCAGCTCCAGGGTGCACGTTCCCTGCTCCCTGTTTGCTCCCTGTGCTGCTTAACAGCAACAGGGGCTTTGTTTCCAAAAATGTTCCTTCAGGCAAAACTCTGCAAGAGCCTGAACACCTGGAAGTCCTGGCACAGGCTGTCCCCTCCTCAGTGCAGGGAGAAGAGGAATGGCTGGGGTGGGAGAGGAGCTCTGCTGCTGGAGCTCAGCCTCACACACACACAGACACACAGACAGACACACAGACACACACGTGTCCCATGGAATGAGCTGTCCCCTGGCAGGGCACAGGGCTGCTCAGGGAATCCTCACACAGGTAACCAGGCGGACCCCAAACCACAGCACAAATGCCAGGAGTGCCTGCATTTCATCACCTCGTAACAATGCTGGGTGGCACAGACACCGGGACACTGCTGTGACACACGGGGACACTGCTCAGACACACAGGGACACTGCTGTCCATCCGAGGCTTTGTGCACTCCAGTTTATCCCAAGGCTGTGTTTTTAGGATCTCTCTGACCCCCAGCAGGAGGCTCCAGCACCTCTGTCTGAGTGTGTTACCCCTGCACAGGAATTCTGCTTCTCAAAACAGCAGGGGATGAACAAAACTCAGCATCATAAATGGAGTTTCCCCGCATGGATGTTCTTGGCATTCCCAGCTGCAAGGACACTTGTGTTCCTCCTCGCCAAATCCTCCCTCCCAAGAGCCTCCTCCTCATGGCTAAAATGAGGAAAAGGATGGGAATGAGGAGCTGACACCTCCCTGTTAGTGGATGACCAGACCTTGTCCTACATCACAACTGAGGCTCCAGCAGAGAGGAAAAGAGCCCTGGCAAAGCACAGCACATTCCTGCAGCTCCGGGAACGGGAAGGGAAATCCAGGAGTGCCCAAAGACAAGCTCAGTTCCACAATGCCACACTCACTGCCACCACACACTGCCACTGATGCCAGGATGATTTTTGTCTTTTCTTTTATATACCTTTTACACAGTTCTGTGTATCCACAAGTATTAGCAGCATGCACACTTGTAACCTTTTACTTAGTTCAGTGCTCAGTGTTTGTAAGTGTTCTGCAGGCCTGAGACTGAACAGCCCAGAGCTGCAGAGCCAAGGACACCAAACATTCCCGCTATCTCAGGAACCCAAGGTCTCCTGACAGGAAGATTCTGTAAACTGGGGGTTAGCCCACCCCAACCTCATTATTGGCCCCCTTGTTGGATCTGTGCTGTGTAAAGTCTAGAACTGGTGTGTGTGATTGATGGGGGTGCATTTGCCACGCTGTCACCTGGGTGAAGTGGATGCATCAAATAGGATCCTGATTAAAATACTGAGGTAAAGACCCCAACCCTCTTAACCGTGTCTAGTTCCATTTTCCTAACACCAGGAAAAAGGCATCACCACCACACACTGCCAGCACTCACTGCCACACAGGCTGCTCCCTCCATCCCTGCACAGCACAGCAGCTTCTGGCTGCTCTCCCTCCTGCACCCTGCCTTACCAACCAACACATTTGGGGACAGATCTTGACACTACCTGCAGGCCCTGGAGAGGACACGAGGCAGCTCAGCCCCCCCAGCAGGCAGAGGGCACACCTGAGGCTGCTGGAACACCAGGGTGGGGAGCTTCTGTCACCATCCCATGTGGCAGTGGCACTGTCAGGACACCCAAGAGGACATTTCAGTGCCACCTGCCCCACCTGCTGCCTCGATGGGTTCAGTGGGGCCAGCAGCACCCAAGGCAGCTCTTTGCTCCTGGGCAGGTCCAGCTCCCCCTGCACTCAGCAGAATCACTGAATCCCAGATTGGTTTGGGTTGGGAGGGACCTTAAAGCAGAGCCAGTGCCACCCCTGCCATGGCAGGGACACCTTCCACTGTCCCAGGGTGCTCCAAGCCCCTTGCCTTGAACAATTCCAGCCTTGGGGCATCACAGGGGTTCACCCTGGCAGAAATGCTTATGGCTGATTTAGGTTCTTCAGCCTTCACATCCTTTAATCTCTCCGCAGCAATTCTTCCCCGCTTGGATATTATCCTGGTTTTTTTCTGTATCATTACAGAAGTGTTGAGAATTGTTTAAATATTTCAATAAATCCGTCCTGACTGTGACAAGCCAGTTCTCATTCCCGAACTCATCTAAGCATGATCTGCTTGTCAGAGCTGTCCTAGTTAAACACGGAGATTTTACTCCCCAGTTCAGGCCGTGTGTTTTTCAGCTTAAAAGAATGTGATTTTCAGACATCTTATTGCATGTGCTACATTTGCTATAAAAAATTCCCAAACTACAGCCAGCCCGGAGCGTTTTTGCGCATTCCCCACTATTTTTATTTATTCCTTTAAAAAGACAGAGTGTAAGGAGAAGATTTCCAGCGCTCCAAGCAATGCCTTTTCCCAGGAATTTTTCTCTAGTGAGCAATTCCCGGTTCCCTCCAAGCCAGGAGTTGCAGAGGGGTCATTTAGTGATGCTGTGCTGTGGGAAGCACCACGGCTGCACGGCCCGAGGGGTGGAAGGGCTGGGGAACAGCCACCACCTTCCCCCTCTGAGCTGGCTGCAGGATGGGTGATGGTGAGCAAAGGAAGCAGCCCCAGAGCTCCCCCCCAGCCCCAGAAATCCCCAGGGCTCATTTTGGGAGGAACCCAAGGAGCAGCTCAGTGGAGCTGAGCATGGCTGGAATTCCTGCTTCCCTGAAAAATCCCTGCTGTCCGAAAAGGAAGGCATTAATAAGGATTTTATTCTATTCTGCCACAGTGATGAAACCACAAAAATTGAGGAGAGAGAGGAAAAAAAAGAAAGAAGACACTACAGATGTACCTGCTCCTTCAGCCTCGACCTTCCTGCCTTCCATCCTCTCGGGTTTGTCTCCCCTGTGCAGCAAAAGGGACTCATCTGTCACCCTTCTGGGCCACTGTGGCCTTGGGGATGATGCCCAAAGTCCTCCCTGTACAGGAGGCTGCAAGGGAACAGTTCCTTCTCCCTCCTGGGGACCCTGCTGCTGGAGCTGGAGGCTCCAAGTGCTGCAGCAGTGCAGATCCTTCCCAAGCTCCTAAAGACACCCAGGGGAACAAATCCCCGAGGCACATCCTGCCAGACCTGGGGTCCCCAAGCCTCCCAAGGGTGGGAGGCTCACAGGGCCAGAGAGCTCCAGCAGCAGTACCTGAGAAGCCTCCTGGGGCAGGAGCCACCCACAGCCCTGGGAAGGCAGAGATTCCTCAGGACAGGCACAAGCCACAGCCTGGAACACAGAGCAACAACCTCAGGCACGGGGAAGGATTGCAAACCAGGGCACAGCAAGTGCCTGGAGGAGCTGTGGGAAGGCAGAGGGAAAACCAGAGGAAAAACCAACAACAATACAGCTGGAGGAGAGATCAGACCGTGAGACTCCTTGAGAGCCCCATGCTTAAGGAGCGAGTGTCAGGCATGAGGCAGCGCCCTGGCACTGCTGGCTTTGAAGGCAAAGTGAACAAAATCCTTCCCAAGTATGAAAGATAGATAATGCTCCATTCCATAAATATGTATATCCTTGTGGAAGAGCCGCTGGCGGGAGGACGAGGCATCTTGTGAAGGAGTTCTGTGAATACATGGCAGGCAAAGAACAGCATCAAAGAGGAGAGGAGGGAAGGGCAGGAGGAAGGAGGGAAGGAGGGAAGGAAGGAGGGAAGGAAGGAAGGAAGGAAGGAAGGAAGGAAGGAAGGAAGGAAGGA
>JAHLSL010000017.1:21379797-21401914 GCA_025920805.1 Petroica traversi
CCCAGCCACTGTCACCCACTGCCAGTCACCCCCAGCCAGAGTCACCCCTGGTCAGAGTCACCCCCAGCCAGAGCCACCCCCAGCCAGCAGCATCAGCTGAGCCCTGCTCATTGGCACTCCTGAATATTCATGGTGCCCAGATGCAATCTATCCTGAATATCAAACAGCAGCTACTCGGGGCAGGAATATCAATCCCTCAGCAAAGCTGAGGTGTTTTGGGAATGGAGGCTGCCAGCTGTGGGGACAGGGACAGCACTGCTGCCCCTCCACCTCCCAGGGAGGGGGTGCTGGGCCAGGAGGGCTGGTTTTGCATTTTTTAAAGCAAAAATATCTGCCAGGTGAGGAGTTCACAGGGTGGCACAAGCAGCTTGAGGTCCCTTGTCCCATCCCACCGTGCTCTGGCTGCAGGCAGGGCCTGTCACTGACAGGGCTGAAGTGCCAGGAGCAGAAAGAGGGGAAAAATCCAAATAAAACAGGAAACGCAGCAGCCCTGAGCTCTCCAGAAATGCAGCCACTGGATGGGGAAGGATGGAGACTCCCACCCTCCACAGCCCCTCGGTGCAAGAGGGTCACACCTGCACGGGAGCCTTGCTGAGCAGCTCAAAACTGCAGCTGCAGGAGGGAGAAGCACAGGTAACCACACCCTGCTGCAGGAACACAAGGACTTGCACCAAAGAAGGTGACACCTGTCATTTTGAAAGATCCTCACCTTCCAACCATCCTTTCCCTCCAGAGACCCCGGACTCCAGCTCTGGGCTGCTCTCTCCCAGGATACAAGGGCTGGAGATGAATCCTCCAGCCTCATCCCAAATGTGGTGTCACCAAGTGATTTTCTCACAGTTTTATGCTTTCATTTGCCAGCTCAAGCTGCTCTTGAGATAGCAACATTGAAATCATCTTGGCTGTGAAGGTAGGTTTGGAAAAAAACCTGTGAGAGATTAATCTAACCAACGCAGCTTTGCAGCTCTGCTATCTCAGTATCCATAATAGCTTGGTTATTAATAAGAAAAAAAAGACAAACCCTTCCTAAAAATAATATTTCTGGGAAGAAAAGCAAATTATCAAAGATCCCAGCCCTCAGTGCTGGTTCCTGGCCCCTATGACTTCTGAACAATCAATATTTAAACAGGGCTGATCTTCTGGGTGTTCAGGGTGCACTGAGCACTCGCTGCTCTGCCACTGAGGAATGAGAACCCTGCAGAGGGGACCCTGGTGTGTAGCACAGGTGCCCCTGCTCAGGGAGGTCACCAGACAGCAAAGCAGCCCTGAGACAGCACTAAAAGCACCCAGAGCTGTGCAGAAGCTCATGGCTGAGCTGGGGGCTGCAGAGCTGAGGCGGTGGCACCTGAGGGGACACGTGTCCCCTCCTGGGGTCCCCACAGCAGTGAGGGGTTCCAGCCTCCACCACCACCGACCTGGAGGAGCTTGGCTGGGGCTGCATCCCCTTCTCCCCTCTGGAATAAAGCATCCCTGGTTCAGGGGCCATCAGCTCCAGCACCCGCAGAACTCTGCTCTGCTGGGAACAGCCCCCATCTGCTGTGTGGGAGTCTCAGCAGCCACAACTGCAGCCCGTGTCCTCAGCTGACTCTCCCTGGTGTGAAGAAATGGAGATATGCACACCAAAATTCCTGTGAGCCCCGTGGCAGTGCAATAAATTATAAATCAAGCAGCAATCTGTGACTCACCCCGCAGGAGTGGGAACGCAGCTCCCAGGTGAGCGAGTCCCATGTGGAAGCATGAGGGTTTTCCTCAATTTTCTACCCTAGCACTCTCCTAAAAGCCTTGGGATCACTCCCAGCTCTCTGCACAGTTTGTCAGCATGGGGGAGGCTTTGTTAATCCTGGTCTCTCTCCCACAGCCCCACGGGAGGCAGCTCTACTCTGACAGGTAACACAGGATGGGTTTTTACCTGGCTCGTGGCTCCTTCTCCAGCAGAAAGAGGATATGTTACAAAACACCACTTTTCTCTTTCTTTTGCACATTTCCAGCCTGTCAATCTACAGAAGACTCAGCACCAGCAAAGGAAAAGCCTCCTCAGAGCCGGCCCTTCTCTGGCTCTAGAAAGGGAGCAGAGCTCAGGGAAAAGCCACGGACAGTGACCAGTAATTAAGGTAAAACCCTTTCTTCAAACACTCTTCTACCAGAAATCAGGGATGGAGGAGGCAACTGGAGCTGCTCCTGCTGAGTCCCCCCGTGTGACCCTGCCCCAGCCCAGGCAGGACCCAGGCAGGCATCGCAGAGAGGATGCTAATTACAAGTTTCAAGCAATCTGAATTTATAATTGGCTGCGATTTCACTCGGCAGATAATGCACTGCTGTCCCGGGCACTCGCTGTATCTAGGTCAGCCCATTAGTTTTGCTCTTAATCTACACACAGTTTTAATTTCATCTTTAATGTCAACTCGCAGCCGGCGAGCTGAGCCAGCAGACGACTTTGTCACTGATTGAGCTCCACATCTCGACCCCTCCTGAACCCACAGAGAGGGAAAAGGGGCAGCAGCATCCCCACGCAGCCAGACTGCTCCCAGCCAAGCCCAGGGAGCGGGAGTGTCAGCTCTGCCTGCTGCACTGGGGATCAGAGAGCCATGGAATGGGATCTGCAGCTGATAACCCTTGACATGAACCTCCCCAGGGCCACCAAGTGCCACTGCACCCATCCCTGGATCCCAGCTGCAGAGAGCTCCTGGACACGACCCAGCACTGCCCCATCCTGCCTGGCACCCACGTGGTCCAGCTAAAGCCCAGAAAAACGGGCCGGAATCGTAATTTACCACACGAACAAATGGAGTTGGAGATGCCCAAAATAAACCCATCACATGCATTAAAGGGATTAAAATGGTTCCTGAAACATCTGGAGGTGTGTAATACAGTGTGGATGGATCACTGCAGGGCTTCCACAGAGAGACTTCAGACGTAAACCCAGCTTGGAGGGAAGGGGAGCACTGGGAGGAGGTTTCTCATTTACACACACCAGTCCAGTGTCAGGCACTCAGCTCTTCTAAAGAGACAAAAAAAATTCCCCACCAAAGATTTCTGTGGAAAGCACAGCCCTTCTGACAACAGGAAGTTACTCACTTCAAAAACCCAATTTTCCATCAGAAAAATCTAACTTGAAAGGCGTTCCCAGCTCACTCAAGCTGTGGGATCAAAGCCAGGGATTAAGAGCATCTGCTCACTGCTGGCTGCCCGAGAGCACTGCAGAGCTCTGGAGCAGCCTCCAAGCTCACCAGCGATGCTCTGAGGAGGGGACAATGACATCCTGAGGAGGGGACAGAGGGCAGAGCCCTGCAGCTGCTCCCCTGGCTGCAGATTCCCGGGCAGCAGCATCCTATCAGTACCTATTTAAGGATTTCAGCTATTTCAGGTACCTGCAAGGATTTTCAGCACTGCCAGGGAGCACACGGCCAGGTGAGGAGATGGCACAGGACGCCAAAACAAACCCTGGCTCTGCTGGTGAAGTCCAGCATCAAACCTGAGCAAATCCTGCGAAGTGTCAGGGAGAGACACCCAAAAGCATCCCAACCACTGCCCAGCCAGAGGATGAAGCAGAAGGACACACACTGAGGTCTCCTCCTGTGGCCACCCTGCCCCCTGCTCCCCCAGCAGCTCCACCCTGCACAGACTGGGGAGCTGGGAGGGATGAACAGCTCAGGAAGAATGCTCCCAGCAGAGGAGAGCTTCCCTCCACGGCCAAAATCGCTTCAGACCCTTATTTAAAAGGGAAAAGAAGAGTGTTCTGGCAGCCTGCAAGGCTTCCTCAGATGGATCTGCCTGGCTGGCACAGGCTGGATCGGGGAGGAATATTCCAGGCTTTCAGTTTCTCTGCCCAGGTTTTATTGCATGCAAACACACACGGTCATTGCTTTCGAAGGTTTCCAATTTGCTAATTGAGACATTTCCTCATGGAAAAAGAATGTCCTGGACCAGGGACAGGATTGCTGGCAGCTCTGCACACCGGGGAAGGGAAGCTTAGGTGAGGCATAATGAGATGGAGAGGGGCAGGCAGAGCCCAGCCTCCCCAGGCCCCACTTGGCAGCACCACCCCAGAGCCAAACCTGGTGGCTGGAAAATAAGGAAGAAACACCCAGGACATCCCATGGCCTCTTCTTGTGCCATCAGGGGTGTTCGGTCACAGCTCTGGGCACCTCCAGCAGGTTCAGGAGTGTTCGGAAATGAGGAGGTGGGAAAGCAGCCCAGGAAATTGGACATCTAGGAAGATTTCTTTCCAGGCACCAGTTGGTTTAGAAACAAGGAGGAAAAAAAATCTGGTCTGCACACAAAAAAACTCCAAGTGTTCTGCGTTTTTGCTGGAGCAAGGAAGTATTCCTTCTGCCCTCAAAGCACACGAGAGCAGAGAGAGTGGTTTTGTTCTGAACACGAACAGGTCAAAGATCCAAGAAAAGCACTTTTGGAGCAGAACAAGCCTGGAACATGAAGGGAGAAAGGCCAGAGGAAGCAGCAGCTGAGCAAGGTGTGAGCAGGGTTCTAATGGGGACATGACTGCTGCCACAGCCTCAGCCTCAGCAGCGTGACCTCAGGTGGGATCTGCTGCAGGTTTTTTTCATTTAAAGAAAAAAAAGGAATGAAAAGTGTTTTGCAGGCTCATTCAGAATGCACGGGGCATGGAGAGTGATTTCTAACTTTATACAGGTCAAACATCATCCACACAGATTCACATCACATTCACTGCAACTCCCACACAGAGACTGAGCTTCAAAGCTCAGGGTCCCTGGGAAGTTTGTCAGCTCCCACCTGAAGGCCAGAACAGGAGCTGCTCCAGGGCTGGAGCCCCTCTGCTCTGCAGCCAGGCTGGGAGAGCTGGGGGGCTCACCTGCAGAAGAGAAGGCTCTGAGGACAACTCAGAGCCCCTTCCAGGGCCTAAAGGGGCTCCAGGAGAGCTGGAGAGGGACTGGGGACAAGGGCCTTCAATGACAGGACACAGGAATGGCTTCCCACTGACAGAGGGCAGGGTTAGAACAGAGATAAGGGAGAAATTCTTCCCTGGGAGGGTGTGAGGCCCTGGCCCAAGGTGCCCAGAGAAGCTGTGGCTGCCCCATCCCTGGCAGTGCCCAAGGCCAGGTAGGAAGGGGCTTGGAGCAGCCTGGGACAGTGGAAAGTGTCCTTCAAAACTCTGCAAAAACTCCTACAGATCTCGGAGCCTGATGGCACTTGGGGAGAAGGTCTAATGCCCAGACTTGGCACACACACGCCAGCAGGAGAAAATAAAACAGACTTTGCTGTAATGGCACAACCAAGACCCAGCTCAGCCTCCCAGTACCAGCATCCAGAAGAACCCAAAAGCTGCATCCCACAGACACCTCAGGAGCTGTTTGCCTTAAATGCCAGGTGCTGCTTGGGGCACCTGTGAGCAGCCCCTGCTGTGAGCACTGCTGCTGGCAGACACAGCCCCCTGCCTCCTTATGAAATATGTAGATTTAAAAGTTAGGATTTTAAGTAAAGTTAGTATAGTTGAAACTAATTAAAGTAGATTCAGTAAGTAAACCCAACTAGAGTTAAATAAAGAATTAATGTTTAACTAAAGAATTGAGTTAGAAGTAAGCCTTAAGGTATAGGTAACTAGTTGTTTGTCATTTTATATTTGTTCAGCTGTACTAATAATGAGAAACAGCAATTACTGACTGTTCTACCTAAAGGATTCATTTAAACAGGAGAAGAATAGAAGAACTGGATGTTTTTCAAAAATAATTTGTATTGTCGAAAGTCAGAAAAGTAGAAAGGTCAAAGAGAAGAAGACGAGTCCTACTTCATCATTCTCGCCCTCCCCTCAAATTATGCGACCACTGACTCAATTTAAAGAACAAACCACGCATGCTTAATAACTATTGAGCTAATTACCATATGGAGTGGGGAATGGGAGGTATTAATGTGATTAATGTGTGTTTGTATTTTGAATATTCCAAACCCCTTGCAAACAAGTACACCTTGTATTGCTTTGTGCATGGCTCTGTGCATTAGGGAGCTATCCCACAGAGCAGCTGAAATAAACACCCACTTTCTAACAACTCTGGTAGAGAGTCTTTGTCCATCTCTGGTTGGGTATGGTGCCAGACTGATTTTTTCCTTTTCTTTCCCATCCCTTTCCCCCAGCTCTGTGCACCCACAGCCCCAGCAGAGCTGTGACCCTTCCCTGAGCCTGGTGCTCAGTGCTCTGGGAGTGCCCTGCAGGCCCTGAGCCTGAAGAGCCCAGAGCTGCAGAGCCAGGGACACCAAACATTCTGCTGCCTCAGGAAGCCAAGGGCCCCTGGCAGGACAGATTCTGGAAACTCCAGCTGAGCCCAGCCCAGCCCCAGCATTGGGCTCCCTTGTGGCATCTGCTGCTGTGTGAGGGCTGCAACTTGTGTGTGTGACTGCTGGGGGTGTGCATTGTGTCACCTGGGGGAGGGGATGCATCCAACAGGATCCTAATTAAACCCCGAGCTAACGACCCCCAGCCCTCTCACCGTGTCCGGCTCTGTTTTCCTAACACCAGGAAAAAGGCACCAGGTATCGATTTGGGATCAACACCCGCATTTTGGTAAATCACTCACCTTCAGCTTCTCGAAGCGGTCGCTGAGCGACGCCACTTGGTGGTCGCGGTGGCGGCCCACCAGTTTGCATAAGGCACAGATGAGCTGGTCGTCAGCCACACAGTACATGTTCACCTTCTCGTTCTCGTGCTCCAGGCACGTCAGTCCGCGGAAGTGCGCGTCGGGCACGGGCTCCACCAGCCGGTGGCTGGTGAAGGGCTTCTTGTTGGGGTGGGTGGCCCGCAGGCAGCGGTCACAGTAGGACACCTCGCAGGTGATGCAGGTCTTGACGGCGTCGCGGGGCGGGTCCTGCTCGCAGAACTGGCAGGCGATCCTCTCGGCCACGGACATGGCAGGGCTCTTGCGGTACGTCCTCTCGCGGCGGCTCTCGCTCGGGGAGTTGGGCCCGCTCAGGGACGCCTTCTGGAAGCGGTCGATGATGTTCTGCAGGGTCACATTCCTCTTGAGGCCCTCCAGGCCGCGGTGGTTGAGGGAGATGACATAGCGGCAGGTGGGGCACTGGAAGGCGGTGATGGGCTCGATGGACTCGCTGGAGGAGCAGCTGGACACCAGGACGCGGTGGGCGCAGCTGAAGCACAAGCTGTGGGCGCAGGGCAGCAGGAGGGGGTCCTCGAACAACTCCAGACAGATTGGGCAGGTCAATTCTGACTCCAGTGTTTCCATCTTTAGTCAACGCAATCCTGATTCAGCATGGAAAAGCAGGGAAGGCGGTCAGGAACCTGCGAGGGAGGAGAGCAGAGGTGTGAGACAGCAGCTTCAGCTGCTCCTCTCCTCCAGCCTGGGGGGTTGGACACATCACCCCACAACACTCTGACACTCATTGCACTCTGACGCTGTCATCTCCAGCCCAGCCAGGCCCCTCTCACTGAGGTGTCTCACTCCACGTGGAGCACAGCCTGGAGCTGCAGCGGGACAGGAGCCGTACAGGGGGGATGGAGAGGAGGAGCAGCAGCTCCTCGGACACCTTCCAGCCCAGCCAGGCCAGGACCTGGCCATAAGGCTGGAGACAAAACCAGGAGAAGCCACAGGATTTCATGTTTGTGTCACTGTGTGCTGCCAGGACGGGGGTGGGGCCGTGCTGCTGCACACACCAGGGCTGCTCTGCATGGCACAGACCAAGCTCTGAACATCCCCTCCCTCAGCTCCAGGCCTGCTTCTGCTGAAGGGGAAAAGGAGAATCAAGTTGTGGAAACTCTGACAGAGCAGGTTGGGAGCTCCCAGCGTCCCGTCCTGCTCCCCGCTCTTCCTGGCCACTGCTTTTTGGAGCGGGGTGGGGAGGGCAGAGCAGTGAAATTATAGTCGGCAGACTTCCACTGCTGGCTGTCCTCTGCTGCACTCACACCAGCCAGGGATGCCTAAATCAACTCCAGCTGGAGGCAAACAAGCTGTATTTTTAGCTCCCTTGGCTCGCACGAGGCTGGAAAACAGCTCCCAGCAGGCGACTCAACCTGCAGCTCCCCACTCCGGTCTGCAGAGCACCAGGAGCTGCGCCCCGAGTGCTGCCCAGGCTCTGCCAGCATCCCAGCACCTTCCCAAACAGCCACAAAGTGCCACGGGACCAGATCCAGCCTCTCCTTTCTCACCCACCACCCCTGCACAAGTGGCACTTCCTGGTCTCCTGAGCCCCAGCAAGGCAGGCTCTGAGTGATGTCCACTGGGGTGTCCCTCACCCTGGCTGTGGGGACCCCTCACCCTTGGCACTGCTGCAGAACTGACCCTGTGAGAAGCCACAGTCCAGCCCTGGTTTCACCCCAGAACAGCCTGGTGTGGTGCACGGGCTCTGCTTGGGGAGAAGAGGAAAAACCCTTCCCTGTGAGGGTGGGCAGGCCCTGGCACAGGGTGCCCAGATTTGCTGTGGCTGCCCCACCCCTGGAAGTGCCCAAGGCCAGGCTGGATGGGGCTTGGGGCAGCCTCGGGTGGTGGAAACCCCATGGGACGGGACTGGAATTGGATGAGCTTTAAGGTCCTGCCAACCCAAAGCACTCTGGACTCTCTGTAACCCAAGTGCAGGGATGACCCAGCAGCAGGAGGGGCACTGGCTGCTGGAAGCCCCAGGCTGCTGCCAGCACCTGCAAGTGACAAATTGCACAGGTGACACACTGGGACCTGCCCAGCCCCATCCCATTGTACAGGATGTTTCACAGCCTGACCAAGACCGGGAAAAGACTTTAAAAATCAGGATTGGTGTGAGAGGTTCCCCAGCACCTTGCCAAAGCCAGCTGTCCCATGGAGCAACACCTCACACTCCCACAAACACCCACATCCAGCACCAAGCTTCAGGTGCAGCACCAAGGGAAAAAATGCATGTTTAAACAGCCTTTGGTTTTGTTACTGAGGGATAATTGAACATCAATTTTGTTTTCCTGGCTGGGACAACAGCTTTTTCCTGTGACATAGGTAAGAGGAGCCTCAGGAGCTGGAACCTTCTTGGAGGTGTGAAGGAAGCACAGGAGCTGTTTGAAGGCAGCACTGCAGGGACAGGAGCTGTTTGAAGGCAGCACTGCAGGGACAGGGACAGGAGCTGTTTGAAGGCAGCACTGCAGGGACAGGGACAGGAGCTGCTGGAAGGCAGCAGTGCAGCAGCAGTGCAGGGACAGGAGTTGCTGGAAGGCAGCAGTGCAGCAGCAACAGGGACAGGAGCTGCTGGAAGGCAGCAATGCAGCAGCAGTGCAGGAACAGGAGCTGCTGGAAGGCAGCAGTGCAGCAGCAGCAGGGCCAGGAGCTGCTGGAAGGCAGCAGTGCAGCAGCAGTGCAGGGACAGGAGGCTGCCCGAGGTGCAGAAGCCCTGCTGGAGCTGCAGGAGCCCCTCTGAGGAGGGAGGGCTGCCCTGCTCCAAGATGCTGCACCTGGCAAAGCAGCCACGCTGCCATCAGAGCCTTTCAAGCCTCTCACTTTGATGTTCTCTTTGATGTCCAGGACTGACACAGCACAAGGAATGGCTGATTAGATTAAAATCTGTTTTCTTTAGAGTCATTAACTCCCTAAATATAAAAGTTATAAAATACTAACGGTGTTTACAGACAGCCCCGTGTCACTTGTGCCCGAGGGTCAGTGGCCCTGTCCATGCTGGCCAATAATGACAAAGTCCAGGTTAACAACACATGACATTTTTTTGTGTTGATCTGAGCTTTGCACAAAACCCAGGAAAAAGAGAGGAGGAAAAAAGAAGCCAAATCAATGACTAAGAAAACAGAAGAGATCAGGAAAGGCAGCGGAGCCCAGGGTGGGCAGAGCTAAGGGTGATGCAGGGCCAGTGCCACTTCTCTGGGACACAGTGACTGCTTTTACTTCCAGCCCAGATGGAACCTGTGCAGCAGCCTGGAGCAGCAGGAGCGTGGTGACCCCGGGGTGCACGGGTCACCCTTCCCAAGTTACACCGAGGGTTCTCGGACACAAGGCTTCCCCCACCTCTCCTCACCAATTATTATTTTCCCAATATCAAAGCACTTCATCACTGCCTCACAGGCTCCTCAGGAGAGACGCAGGGGTTCGACACCAAGGGAAGAAGGAAGGACAGACGTGGCAGGAGGGATGCTGCCCACATCCCCCACCCATCCCTGGCAGGGGGACATCCTGGGGTGCATCACTTGGGGCAGCCAACCCAAATTCCACACTTTCCCTTCAGGCAGCACCCAGGCCCCATTTTTACCCATGGTTTCAAAGTCCACATAAAATTCCCTTTGGTCTCCCCAGCACCAGCCCTGGGCAGAGCTTGGCCAGCCTTCAGATTCCCACATCAGGATAACCAGACCTGTTCAGACAAATGTTAATTCTGCAGCTTGGTATTTTCCACACCAAGTAAGATTATTTATTTATTTCCCCTCCCCCTTTTCATTCCTTTTTTTTTTCCCCTTCCCCTCCCCCCCCGAAAACCTCCAGCCGAGATTGCTCAGCCCCTTCCAAGAATGAGGCTTTAGAAGAGCTATGCTGCTCCACCCGTGCATTAACGAAAAAAGTAATAAAATATGGCAACCCTTTCCTTAATTGGCTCGGTGACAGCAGGATACAAAATCTGGGCAGCAGTTGTCTCTATGCTTTTTGTTGTCCTCGGGAAAACGAGTTCAAAATCGGATCAGTGTTGAGGGGAGGACAGAACAGCCCGTGCAGCAGCCACATCTCCTTCTGAGAGCCCAGCGCAGCCCCCACGGCAGCGTGGAGCCATCTGCAGCTCCAGGGGGACAGGAGAGGTCCCCCCTCCACCTCCCCAGCTCTGCCAGTGACCCTGCACCCCTGCCAGCTCAGCCTTCCCAGCCAGCATCCCAAACCTGCCCCGGAATGGGTCTGTCCAGGAGAATCAGGGTCCTAGGAGGGAGCACAGCCCCGAGCTGTGCAATCAGCAGCAGCCTCTGACCCAAGGAAGGCACCCCAGGGGCAGGGGAGGCCCCCAGGCTCCTCCAGCCAATTCACACCCAGAGTTACCTCATTTTTCTGTGCTTTATTTGCATCAGCTGCACATACGTAACACCAAATTGAAGCTCAAAGCTGCAGCACAGAGCATCCCCCAGCCACACCACGGCCTCTCTCCTCCCTCCCAGCACACCTGAACACACCAAAGAGAGCTTGGCCTTTCCTCCCACTACACAAACTCCACAAATTTGTCCAAGGCTTTCTGAAAATCCCACTGATCCATCTCCCAGCTGCCCTCCCCAATCACTTTATTGCCATACCAGAAAAAGAACACAGCCTGCTGCAGTTAAACTGGATTTCCCCTACAAAAGCCAGCGCTGCTGTCCCTAATCCATCAAACTGAGGCAGCGTTTCCATACCAGCTTTAATTATTTTCCCAGCCAATTTGCTTGGTGCTAAAGCACGGCTGCTCCACATAATTTCCACTGCTCTCCCTGCATCCCTCAAGTGAAGGGCAGAGCCCAGAGGCTGCGTTCCCACGCAGTTTCCTTCAATGAGAGACCCCAGTTTGCTGGCAGTTCAGCTGCTTCATTCTTAAAGCCTCCAGAAGAGCCACCAGAGCCCAGCAGGCACTGGCCACTTGTGTTCTTGAACTCCTCGATTTGCACAGCACTTTATTCCCTCCGGGACTTTCACCGTCATCGCTGCCTTCATCGATGGATGAGACCATTCTGCTCCACCACAAAATCCCCTTACTCCTGAACACCTCCTGTCAGGCTCCAAGGCTGGGAAGGGCCCCCCATGTGCTGCTGGGTGCCCTGACCAGCTCTGCCCTCGCTGTTTGTACAGCTGGTTTTGCATGGGGTTTTTCTGCCCCTCGTCCCAGGCAGCGATGCCACACACTGTTCTTTGGGACATTATGGGGCAATTCCCACTGACACCGTGCGGGAGCATCCTCTGCCATCTCCAGCAGTGGCCTGAGGGCTCACAGGACACAAAAGGCTCAGGGGACCTCCCCAGCCCCTCCTCAGTGGCGTCCCTGGAGCACAGCACGGCTGTTTCTAATTCCTGGGGCAGACAGCAGCTCCCCAGGGTCCCCAGCACTTCCCTCCCTAATCCATGAGCCCCGGGGCTGCAGCAGCCAGGCTCAGCCTCTGGCAGCTCACTGCCCATGGCAACCCTCTTCCCTACACACTGCATATGTCCATCCATCCATCATCCATCGTCCATCCATCCCTCCATCCTTCCATCCATCCCTCCACCCATCCCTCCCACTCCCCCCACAATGCCATAACCCAGTCCCTCTCTCTGCCAGCAGCTGCCCCCACAGCTCAGCCTGGGAGGTCACAGTGGTGCCAAGGGCAGGGAGGAGGGGGCTGTGGCACTGGCAGGGACAGCTGCAGGCACGTGGCTTTAGTGGGAGCAGACCCACCTGCCCAAGGCCATGGCAGATGACAACAAACCCCTTCCAGCCTGGCCCTTGCGAAAAGCAGCTGGGGACTGGCCATGGCACCAAAGTGGCACGTCCAGCACCCACACGGCCCTGGCAGCCCTGCACCAGTGCTCCCCAGGGCCTCTCCTGCTGTGCAAAAGTCAAAGCTCTGCTGCAGGGATATTCTCTGGGCACTGGAATATCAACAGATCCTCAAGCAAAGAAGGGGGTTCCCCTGCACGGCACAATCCCACCACAGCGAGGGCACAGAGCTCGAGAGGAACATCCCCTCTGTGCCTCCCGAGCTGTCCTGGGCACTGCCCCTCTGCAGCACCGCAGCCGTGCTGGAGCAGGGAAAACACAATGGGCCAAGGGAGCAGGAAGGGCTGCAGGGGGGATGGACAGCTGCTTGTCAGTGTGAGGCCAAGGCTCTGTCACAGCCCTGCTGCCTCAGGGCTGCCGTGTGTCCTGACGGGCTGGGAGCAGCACACGAGCCCCGGCACCACGCCAGTCCCCTGCCCACGGGAGCACACGCTGCCCACGCATCGCTCCAGCCCCGCTTGCTGCTCAGGCAGCAGCTCCGACCCCCTGGCGATGGGGTCAGCCCTGAGCCTTGTCACTGTCCCTTGTCACTGTCCCCAGCGACAGATGGGCTGCACGTCGGACAGACCCCACAGAGCCGGGAAATCCAAGGGCCATTGTGCTGCTCTGTGCAAGGTTAAATTTATCTGCACGGCTCCTCGGGCTGCATTCCTGGGAGGCTGGAAGGATAAACAAGACTTCCCGCAGGAACTGGAGACAATGGGGGGATAATTAGTGCTAATGCCCAGCGCAGAAACAATGCAGGTAGCAGATATTTTGGACTTTTACACCCTCCTCCCCCCGCAGTGCTCAGAAAGAGGCGCTCACACTGGTGCCACTGGGCTCCCGGGCCAGCTGGAAGAGATTGATGATTGAACAGGAGGGAAGCTGCCACTGCCGAGGGGTCAGCCCGGGGCTGGAGGACAAGGCTCGGAGACTCCTCAGAGCCAGCCCAGCTCAGGCTGGGGACTGAGGGTCCCAGCGCAGAGGTTTGGGGATGGAGCTCTCAGCCGTGTCCCAGCCGAGCTTCGCTTCCAGCCCAGCCGGGGATGGCAGCGCTGCTCCGGATCAGCCCCGGGCAGAGCGCAGGGAGAGCTCCGGCACCGCTGCGGGAAGGGACCCATGTGCCACAGGGATGGGACCCCCGCGTCCCACGGGAACGGGACCCTCGTATCCCACGGGAACGGGACCCCCACATCCCACGGGAACGGGACCCCCACATCCCACGGGAACGGAACCCCCACATCCCACGGGAACGGGATCCCCGCGCCCCACAGCAATGGGACCCTGCACCCCTTCCGCAGCCAGACAGAGATCTGCTGTCCCCACCATTACCTCCTCTTCATTCCAGAGAAGGCCCAATTAGGGCTTGTTTTCAAATCACGGCAAATTTTAATCCTTTTTCCTACCGCAGTCCCTTGGGAGTGCTCTACAGACCAGCCAGATCTCCCCATTTCCCAGTCCTCCTCCCGGGGCTGCGGAGCGAGAGGAGCCCAGCGCTCCCTGGACACTTTTCCAGCGCATTACACAGGTCATTCAAAGCCTTTCAAGACAAAATGCTCCCGCGCCCTGAGGTGACTCGGAACCATTAGCATCTCTTTGGGGAGGCCTCTCCAGCCTCACCCTGCTGCACTGGAGCACTTCTGCCCGTCATCTCAAAGTGAAATACATTCATAAACAGAAAAGCACCAACTGCCCTCGGCTCAGCCTCCCCCTGCAGCATCCCCTGCCAAGGAGCTGAGTCTCCAGAGACAGAAGGAGGAGGTTCCAGCGCACAGAAGGGACAGAGGTGCCAGAGCCACTGGCTGTCCCCATGCTCTGCTCTGAATGTCACTGACACCCACGGCGGTGTCCTTCACACTTCATGAGGCACATCGAGGGATGCTCCACCAGCAGCACCACACTGCACCCTCTGGGACCAGCCCCGAGCTCACTCTCCAGCCGCCCAGGAGGGCTTTCCTGAGCCAAGGACACCAGCACAGCCGTGCCACTGCGGGGCACACACTCCCTCTGCTCAGGGCAGGATGGGAATGAACTGCTGGAGGCAGCTCCCAGAGCCAGGGCAGAACCACGCAGCTCAACCCATGGATGAGCCCGTGGCAATGGAGCAGGGAACAGCCCTGAACCCAGCACGGGCTGCACCCCAGAGCACACCAAACTGAAGTCCACCATCCCCACACAGTTCTGGGAGGACCCGGACCACGCTGGTTGCCTCCATCACCCCTGTTCCCGGCCAGCCAGGCTCCAAAATTCTCCTCCCTGCTCTGAGGGGCAGCCGAGGTAATTTTGGCAGCACGCAGGAGCTGTGGATGTGCCCGCCGTGCCTTTCAGCTCTGCTCAGCTGCAATTCGGGAGATGAAGCAGGTAACTACAAAGGTAATTTCCTCCTGCCATCCCCGCTCCCTCCCCGTGGGCTGCCGGAGGGAGGCAGAGGCTTCTGGCGACAAGAGGCAGGGCACAGACAATGCCTGCTCTCACACGCTGAACAGCTCTTTAATGATCTGAAAGGAACCCAAAACGCTCCGAATTTTTCATTTGTCACAATCACAGAAGATTGCAGAGCCTCGCTGGGGGTTTGACACACCAAGGCGCCTTTGCCTCCAAGAGCATCTGACACTGCTGATTCCCTGATTTCCCCGAGGGAAGCGGCTGTGGCTCCACAGACAGAGACAAAGCTCACAGCTGCTGAGCAATGACAGATTCCTGGGGGGCTGGGGGGAGCTCAGCACCCTGCAGGGTCGCTTCGGGACTGACCACAGCAGCGGCCAGGGGCTTGGGAAAGCATTGACAGGAGCAAAAGAGTTTTAAAAACGAGTAGTGTTATTTATATAGACAAATATTCAGGCTGGCAGGCGCAGGGTCTCCCTCATCCAAGTGCTGGAGCACTGAGCAGCTTTCCAAGGCCCCTCTCCTGCCCACTGTCACCCCCACATGCAGCAAGGACACCACGCCAAAGCTGATCTGCTCCCATGGTGGCCCCGGCAAGGCCAAGGGGCTGGGAGGAGCTGCCAGCCCTGTGGCACCTCCCTCTGTGACACAGGTCACCGTGCCACAGCTGAGTGACCCCGCAGAGCATCTGAGTCACATCCCAACACATCGGGGCACGGCTGTAATGCTGAGATGATTATTCATGAGATTCAGCTGCTAAAGGACTTCAGGAATTGGATAAAAGCATGGAAAAAGGCTGGAAATTAAATGCCAGAAAAGCACAAACATGTCACATGTGGAGACAGGACAGGGAGGTGACAGCATCAGCACCCACACTGCCCCCTTTGATGCCAGCCAGAAGCTGGGCTCCTCCTTTCCCAGTACAAGGGAACCACGGAGCAGAGCAATATCCTTCCCAGAAATTCAGCTTTGCTCTCTGCAGGCCCTCACAGCTGGAACAAGGCAGCCGAGATGCTGGGAGAACAAGGAGTCCAGGAAGGATCCCATCTGCATTTGGGGGCCAAGACAAACAGAGAGACTGTTCCTGGGAGAGGCCAGCCCTCATCAGGGAGAGTTCCCAGGACAAACACAAACCTGAGAGGCAAAGCGGGGATCCCCGAGAATGCCAGGCATGGCCGTGGGGTCCCAGAGGACATTTCCCACCACAGAGGAGAAGAAACATGGCCAGGCAGAAGGCTCTGCAGGGTTGCTCCTCACAAGTCACACAGCTCAGCACTTGCCGCCCTCCTGCCACACAAACCCCATCCTGTTCTCCTTCCTGCAGGCACACAAATGCTGCCAGCACCAGGGAGCAGAGCAGGAGCCACTGCAGCCAGGGAAAGCCTCCAAGCTAAAAAAACCTCAAAGCACATTTCAGGGAGGGGAAAACATCAACACAGGCGGCCAGAGACAGCAGCAGAGAGAGCGAGGCCAGGTCCTGGTGGAGTTTCTGAGCCGGCCGAGCTCCTCACTCGGTGCTCCAGCCCCCACACAGCAGCCAGGGACAGGAGCTACAGCTCAGAGAGGGCAGAGAGCCTGGGAATGCAGCACTGCCCAGGGGTTCAGCTGGGCTCAGGGACAGAGAACCCCTGGCAATGAATGCAGAGCTGCCCAGGGCTCCAGGCAGGCTCAGGGGATACCCCAGGCTCCTGCCAGGCTCTGGAGATGCCCAGGGCTCCAGGCAGGCTCAGGGGATGCCCAGGGCTCCAGCCAGGCTTGGGAGATGCCAAGAGCTCCAGCCAGGCTCTGGAGATGCCCAGGGCTCCAGCAGGAGCTCAGGGGAGCCCAGGGCTCCAGCCAGGCTCAGGGGATGCCCAGGGCTCCAGCCAGGCTCAGGAGATGCCCACGTGCTGTTCCAGGGATGTGCTCCCCAAGCAGCTCCCACGGCTCCCCTGTGCTGGCTCAACATCTGCTGTTTAAGATTAACAAAACACCAGATCACAGCCCGAGCCAATGCATTTCTGCAGCAGGCAGAGCTTTGGGGTTCCTGCTGCAGCTGGGCAGCACCAGCACTGCTGGCACACCAGGCTCCCAGGTGAGATCCCACTGAGGGAGCTCGGGATGGAGACTGAGCCCTGCTCACCTGGGGTCACCTGCAGCGGCTGCCCAGGACTGTGACCCGCTGGGTTCCACACACAGAGACTCCAGAGCCTCTCCAGGCAGCATTTCTCCAATCTCACAGTTAAAAACCTCCACGTTTTCTCCTAGGAGATCTCAGTCTGATGCAAGGAGGCAAGAGCAGGAGATGCAGACCCCTTGTCCAAATCCACAGTACCAGGGCAGCAATCACCAGCAGCCCTGGCTCCTCTTGGCTGTCCCACCAGGGTAAAATCCCTCGTGCAGGACACCCAGAGCCTGCATCCACATCTGTGGGAAGCAGGTCCAGGCTGGAGCTCTGCAGGACTTACAGAAGGGATGTGACCTCCTCTTTCCCCACTGCATGGAGCCTGCAGATCCCTGCCACCCTCTTGTGCCTCATTCCCCCATCCCAAACCATCTGCCTGCAGCCAGAGCTGGAGAGAAACTGCTGAGAAAGAAGCTGGAGAGCTGCTCCCACACACCCCAGAGCCTTGGACAGCCCTGTGGGCAAAGCAAACCCCAGGCCAGGGGCACCCCAGCACCCCAGGCAGCACAGCCACCAGTGCCACCACCACAGTGACACGGTGGGGCACAGCACAGCACGACAGGGCAGGTGGCAGCCTGAGCCAGTACAGCATCCAGCCAGAACCCCAGCCTGCTCCTTAAAAAAGTGTTGAGAGTCAGGACACCCTGCAGCTCAAACCCCCCCAAATTCCTCCCTCCCAGGAGGCCCAGGGGGCAGTGAATGAGAGAGCTGCCCACAGCCCCAACCACGAGCTCACCCACCCCTGCTTTGGGTTCTTGAGCACCCTTGAGACCACCCTTCCCTGCCTCGCTGCATTCAGTCCTGTTACACAATCAGGATTGTGGGGCTCTTCGAGGATCATCCACAAAATGCATTTAAGCTGCTCTGTGTCTCTTTGAAAAATAAAGCTAATTTATTCCTCAGTATCACTGCTGTGCTGTCAGAGGATGCTGGGGGCTGCACCTTGGAGAGCTGGCACATCCCCACCTCCCCTGTGCCACCACAGAACCCCACTCCAGCCAGGCCTCTGCCTCCTGCCTGAATGCAATTTTCCCCCTTCAGTCAACCAACTCAAAATTGGGTTTGTGTATTAAAGCAAAATTTAATTTCTAGGCCATTACCCCAACGTGGTCTATTTCCTGCATCTGCAAAATGAGAAATAGACAGACTAAGCAATTCATTTCCCTCTCAGACACCACTCTCAGCGATAAACAACAATAATGGCATCCCGCAGAGGCACAGAGCCCTTTCATTTTGGAATCCCGTGGAAAGTGTGTGAGGCTGGGGGACCCCTGACACAGCTGGTCAGGGGCACAGGACCTGCTGCATGTGCTCCCCCACAGCTGCAACACTCCTGCTCTCAGAGTCTCAGTGATGCACCAAGTTCCCATTTATTTCTCACTCTGGCTTTTCAGAAGCCTCTGGGTTTTCCTTCTCCTCCTCTAGCAGAGTATTCAGACAGTGAGATCTATAAAATACACAGTTTTGAGACATAAGGGCTTGCAGCATCCAACTGCAACACCTTTAAAAAAATCCCACTAAAATAAAAAACTCCAACTCCCCCAAACAAAGAAAAAACCCACACAGCTCTCCCCTCCCTTCCCTCTCCCCCACTTCCCTTCAGTCACTACGCTTTTGAGAGCAAGAAAACTCAGATGCAGTTTAACCCCCACAGTGACAGCAGTGTCCCCATTCATTCCCAGCCCGCTCCGGCTGACATTCCATTCCAGCCCGATCCCATCCGCACCCTTTTCCTGTCCGAGGGTGGAAATCCCACGGGAAATGCCCCAAAGGAAGCAAACCAGATGCCACCACCCAGTCGGGAAGCCCAGGCGGCGGCGCTGGGCTCCTGCAGCCGCTCCTCGCTGGGACCTCCCCGCCCGCACAGCTTCAATAACAAACACTTCCCATCAGGATCACCAAAGCCTTTTCCACTTCAAGAGACTGTCCCGGGTCAGCACGGTCCAAAACGCTCCTGGACCACGCCAGGGCAGCGCTGGCTGAGGTGGGAGCAGGCACAGAGCACAGCATTGCCTGGGCAATGGGGGACGGGATGGAAGCTGCAGTGGGGCAGTGTCCCCTCCCCAGCCCTGGGCTCAGGGACAGCCACTGGTGTGGCACCACGGAATTTGGGACAGCCCCTATGAGCTAACACACCCAGCAGAAAGGGACATCTTACAGGGGCGGGGAAAGGGGGACAGGGACGTGACATCAGGAAATGGTTTTTCACCCAGCAGGTGGCTGAACACTGGGACAGGCCCCGCATGGTCCCAAAGCTGCCAGGGCTCAAAAAGCACCTGGACAACTTTCAGCTTTCAGGCTGATGAGATTCTTGGGGTGTGCTGCCCAGGGCCAGGAATTGGACTCAGTGATCCTGATGGGTCCCTTCCAACTCAGCCTGTTCCCTGATTCTGTGAGAGGGGTGGGAGCAGCACTGAAACCCAGGCAGCTCCCCCAGCACAGAGATGTCCCCTGCCCTCCTGGCACCCGGGGCACTTCAGGTTTGTTTGCAAAGCCCACAGTGACACGGGGACAGTGAGCTGCTTGGGGGCTGACTGGCACCACGGAGCCGAGACTGCATGAAAAGGGGATAAGGAGTGGTCCAGCCTGACCCCCTCCCCATCAGCATCCCAGATTTTTGTCACCCAGCCCCATTCCCACACTGGAGTGGTGCTGGGGGGCTTGCAACCCCCTCCTCTCCCTGCTGCTGATGGGCATTACTGGGGGCTGCCCTCCCCACAGCAGTGGGCTGGGAGCCCCAGAAAACAAGGACAGGGCTGTCCCCACGCTGGCCACAGGGCAGGGGGCCAGAGCAAGGCAGCGATGGGCTGCCAGCGAGCACAACTGGCTGCTTCCTGAGAGAGAGAGGCACATCCAGAGGCACAAAAAGGGCAGTTCTGCCACGGGCCGGCTCCCTGGGCCAGGGGCTGGGACTAAGGCAAGGGAAGGGCAGATGCTGAAGCCACCACGTCCTGTGGATGCTGGCAGGGCCCCACCACTGGCACTGCACAGCCGGGGCTGCAGCATGCCCAGCTCTGAGCTCGGGGCTCAGCACCGTGTCCCTCCCTGCACCCAGGGATGAGAGGCAGGTCCGGGGCCGCCGGCAGCAAAGCCCAGCCCGATGTTTCCAGCACCCAGGATGCGAGGGGGAGAAGCTCCCTGCGCGCCGCCGGCGCCCCCCGCCCTCGCACAGCACAAGGCGCCTTTCAGAGCCGCACAGACGCAGCATTCTCCCGCCGATGACCTCCTTGCTCTGGCATTTTTGGGACCCAGGCTCCGCAGCAGCGATGGCAGCAGCAGCCCGAGGCATCCCCGCGTGTGCGTTCGCTCGTAAGAGGGGCCGGCGGGGCCGCTCCTTCGCGCAAGATGCCGGTACAGCCTGGCGCTCATCAGCCTGCAACACGCACGGCTTTCCAGGCAAGGACTCTAAAAACAAGGGAAATCAGGCTCCAGCCTCCCCGAGGCTTTGTCCCTCCCCGGGAGGGAGCTCAGGGCAGCAGCCACAGATCCTCGCCCCAGGGAGGGGAGCCCCAGGCCCGGAGGGGCTCCAAGCAGGCTGAGGTGGGGTGGTTGCAGAAGGTGTGTTTGTTATGGGCAGCAGCAAGTCCTTCCAGAGGAACAAAATAACCATGCTGCTCATCAGCTTCATTTAACGCACCAGCTGGGCAGCCTGCAGAGACAGCTCTGGCTCCAGCAGCTCTGATGGGACAGCCATGGTCTCTCCAGGGGCCAGCCTTTGGGATGCAGCAAACCCCTAAAGGCAGGGGCTGATCCAAGGGCTAAAAGCTCAGCGTCCCCTTCCTCAGTACAGCTCAGAAACCCACAGAGAGCCCAGGGGAGTCGCAGCGTGGGTTTGGAAACACCTATCCATCCCTAGAGGGGATGGAGCAGGAGACAACATAATCCTGGCTTTAAAAGTAAGTCATTTATCAACCTCACGTGGTGCTGGGGCCGATCCCAGCCCGCTCTCAAACACGCACACACCAACACACAGCCCTGAGCCTGCACCTCAGCCAGCACAGCTCAGCCGGTGCACGCTTGGCGAGGCAGGGATTTATCACCCGCTGCAGCTCCATTTCTTTTGCAGAGCAGCGTTTCGGGAGCAGGCAGGACGCGGGCTGTGCACAGGCACGGCCCCGCAGCTGCCATGCAAGGCTGTGCAGGGCACAGACCCAGCTCGGAGCGCAGCAGCCGGCACTCCCTGGGCTCTGTAGCCACCTGCCTGAACCGAGACAGCTGCTGCTGTCCTTGGCATCAATTCCTCCTCGTGTTCCTACTGCACGGACTGTCTTTTCCCAGGAACATCCTCAGGGAACATCCCCTCGGTGTGAGAGCATTCCAGCGCTGCTGCCTGGGCCAGCCTCCCTCCTCTCCCTCCATGCTCTGGCCGGTTTCACTGCCCCTTGGTCAGGTACAAGGAAAGCACGGAGCCTCGAGTCGGCTCCTCGACGGTGAAACGCAGCAGCGACAACCCCAGCACAGAGCCCGTGGCACCCGCGGGAGAGGAGCAGCCCCGCAGAGCCCCTCCAGCACAGCCCGAGGGTCCCTGCCCGCTGCAGCGGGGCACAGGAGAGAAGGCCACTGCTGACCACATCACAAGGGTCAAGCAGCAGCCCGGGTCCACACTCAGTGTCCCGCTGGCAAGTGACAGGTCGGTGGCACCTCCAGATGTGCCAGACACTGCCCGACGATGCCCCCCTGGCACCCGGGAGCCCACAGCGCCCCGTGCTCCGCCAGGCACCGCTGCCAGCTCCCACCCGGCTGCGGCAGCTCCTCCGGCAGAGCCGGTCTCCTTCAAGCCGCCTTCCGACAACAAAAGCTGAGCCGAAACCTCCGGGCTGGCTGGGGAGACCTGGGCGACAGCCAGGAAGGGCAGGAGCCATTAACGCCGGCGTGTCCGGACTTGAGGGAATGACGGAGCAAGCAGAGCCATCTGCCCTCTCCAGAAACTCCGCAGACCGCTGGGCAGAGCGGCCTTCGCCGCGCTCCGGCCCTCGCCAGCTGCGCTCCGGCCCTCGCCAGCTGCGCACCAGGGGCAATAAACCTGCGGTTGGCGTGTTTTTCCGAGGCAAAACACGAAAATAAAGCGCGAGGACGAGGTGTCACTCGGGCACGTTTTCCAGCAGCCGCACACATCCCCGGCGCAAGCAATCGCGCTCCGCTGCCAGCTCGGCGCCG
>JAHLSL010000017.1:21408570-21424955 GCA_025920805.1 Petroica traversi
TGGAGCAGCTGGGGTGGCACAGCAGAGATCAGTGTCAGTGATTCCTCTGCACTCAGAACCTGCTCGTTCCTGGAGCAGCAGCTGGGATGGCACAGCAGAGATCAGTGTCAGTGACTCCTCTGCACTCAGAACCATCTCATTCCTGGAGCAGCTGGGTGGCACAGGGCAGCTCAGCCCCGGTGCCTCCCCTGCCCGGCGGCTCCGGTGCTGCTGGCACTGCCCAGCTGAGGGGCTGTGCTGGGTGTGCACCACTGTGGCTCCAGCTGCTGCCAGGGCTGGGCCCACCAGCCCGCAGCTCACAGACACAGCATGTGCGAGGCCCTCAGAGAGTTTTCCTTGTGCATCAGTGCAGATGATGCCTCCCTGGGGGCCTGCTGGGCTCTGGATGAGCTGGGACCCTGCATTAATCGCCAGAGGTGTCAGGGGTGACCTTGGGCAAATATTTACAGTCTGTGGGGGCGTGTCTGGTATCAAAACACAGGAGGGGCAGGGTTCAGATGGCACTTCAATGAGCTGCGGGGCAGGGGAGGGTAGAGCTCCTCATGCTCGATGTGCTGAGCAGTCTGGGGTGGGGAGATCACCTGCCCACAAAGGCGTGTTGGTTGGTGTTGGGGTGGCAAGTGCTCAGCAGCCCTCTAGGAGCTCTGCATTCTGAGCAGGGACCACCTCGGATTTTGCATCACACGCCTGTGAGCGTGTGGCTTGGATCTCGCTCAGGGAATTGTGATTTTCCTGCCCAAGGCTGGTCCGTGCTCACATCCACACTGCACAGGCAGGAATGGAAACACTCGAGTTGTGCCGCGTGCCTGGGATGCCGACTGAATAAATAACAACGGGTTATCAAGCAGGATTCCCCCTTGAAAATTTGTTCTTCCAGTGGAAAGCGCAAAGGAAAAAATCCTTTTAAGTTCTGCATCCCTCTTCCCACTCCCTCTGAAAAGCAGGCAGGCAGCGTGGAGATGAGCGGGGCTGGATGGATGAATTCCCCCAGAAGAATTTCTCCTCGATTCTTTTCTACATTTTGATGATTTCATTTCTCCAGCTCTCATTAGCACCTCCTTCATCCCCAGTTCTTCCCCAAAGGCATTCTGCTCTCGCTGCCTCCCGCTGCTGAGGGAGCGGCAGAGCAGGGATAGAAGCGGATGCTGTGCTCCACCTCATGTTGAGGCCGGGAATTTCAGAGCCTGGTCCCAGCTCCAGATCTCTCCCGTGGCGAGGGAGGCGGAGTCCTCATCTGCCCCAGAATTTGCTCTGCTGGATAAGAGCGCTGCCTCATCCTCACACAGGGGCTGGGGGCAGTGCCTGCCCTTGGTTCGGGCCCCGAGGTGTGACAGACCTGCCGAAGCCCCAGCAGCCCCAGGAGCTGTCCCACGGGCTCTGAGGGCTGCTTTCTGAGGAGGAAAATCTCTTCTCCCAAGTCCATCCCTTTTCTGTGCTCAAACCAACCCCCGATGCCCTCCCAGTCCAGCCCAGCTCTTTCAGAGGGGTGACAGGATTTTGTGTCACCCTGTTTGTGAGCAGTCCCCTACTCTGCCTGCCCTCCCCAGGACCCTCGAGAGGGAAAGGAGGCAGGGTTCGACAGGTGAGACCTGTCCAGCCAGGTTTCCAGCCAGGTTTCCAGCCAGGTTTCCAGCCAGGTTTCCAGCCATGCCCTGCACATCTCTGTGCTGCCAATGCCGTTTGCGCTCCCCGTGCCAGAGCTCAGCTGCAGATTTGCTCACAAAGTCCTGTTGTTCCAAGGAAAAGCTCCTGAGTCCCTCAGGTCGGGCGTGCAGAGGGATAACACATGGAATGCCTGTCCTGTGCCCTGGCACCCTTGGGCTGTGGGCCCCCGCTGTCACAAATTCCTGTTGGAAAAACGTGCCTGATGCTCGTGGAGCCCAGGGGTCAGTGCTGGGTCCTAGAGGAAGCACACATCTGTAATTCTGCATTCTGCACAACACCCCACGCTCAAAGCCAGCCCTGGGGGCCTGAGCTGCACCTGTGACAGCCCTGGGGGCCCGAGCCCACCCAGCCTTGCACCCAGGGACACGATTTGGACCCCTAAACAATCAATTCAATAGGAAATAAAACAAGAACAAGCACAGAAGTTACTCCCAAGGCCACACACTGCAGAGCAGAGCCCCTCACTCAGTGGGACAAGCAATGCAAGGAGCAGGGCAGCACTGCTGGAATGTTCCCCACGAACTGGATTTCAATGCAGCATCCAAGGGGAACTTTGGCTCTCACGGCACAGAGATTTCTATTTTTCCTTCCTCTGACAACTCCCAAAGCTGTGTTTGAGAATGTCCCCTGTACACACACGTCCCTGTGACAGCACAAAGGGGAAGGGAGGTCACACCACACCTGCATTCACCAACTCCTGGCCAAGGATGTTTCAGGTGCTGTCCCAGGGCTCCCAAAGTGACCTTGCTGGCCTAGGGAATGCTTCAGGTAACCCCTGTGCTGTGCAGAGCAGAAATCAGCTCTGAGCAGCCAGGGCAGCCTTCCTCAGCCCCATCAGCTCCTGACCAAGCTGCATCCCCCAGCCATGGCTCACACACATCCAGGGCAGCTCTTCCACATTCACCTGAATCTCCCCTTCCTTTGGGCCTCACACGTGACAGGTAACAGGCATTCCACTGCTACAGCTTTTCCACCCCAGCATTAGGCTACCTTAGCAATTAAACAAAGCAAATATGCACTTAGTAAGACCTAGGTCAGGCTTATAATCAGGAAAAAAAGCAATATGCTCACTCCAGAGCATTCAAAATTTCCTCAGCAGTCATCACCTGCACTCAAAGGACATCAAAGACTTTCTGAAAAGATGTGCTCTCTCAGTTTATATATTCCCCCACCCCCTTGCCTGCAGCACCCAGCAATTCCTCCTCCCTGTTCACACCTCATCAGCTGGAAGGTGAGGGAAAAAATGAATGCTGAGCTTGAGGGAATTTAAGGAGAGACAAATGACAGCAGATCCTCCCTTGGGGTTCACAGCAGCACCTCTGGGTCGGAGCAAGTGCTGGGCAGGGAACTGGGGAGACAGGACTGAGGTTTGCCAGAGCCATCATCCAGCATCCCTGTTTTGGCTGGGCAGGTGCCCGTCCCTGTGTGTGGGACACGTGAGGCTGTCCTGAGCCTGCTGCCCACCCTCATGAATAACCCATGTTCCTAAACAGCACTGTCTGGGTTACTGGGGCAGAGGAGGGAGCAAAAAGCACATTGAGGGCATTTACTGAATCAGGCTGTGAAATAGAGGTTGTGTGGGTTGGGCTGTCCACAGTGTCCCCTGGGAGGTGGCACAGGCAGAGCAGCCACCAGGGCACAGGTGTGGGGACAGAGTAGAGTGGGTGAAGCCCAGAGGTGTTTTTAGGCCTTGGGAATGGTGAAGCCCAGATGTTTTTCTGGGCTGTGGGAATGGTGAAGCCCAGATCTTTGGGCAGTGGGAATGGTGAAGCCCAGTTGTGGTTTTGGGCAGTGGGAATGGTGAAGCCCAGAGGTGCATCTGGGCAGTGGTGAAGCCCAGATGTTTGTCTGGGCAGTGGGAATGGTGAAGCTCAGATCTTTGGGCAGTGGGAATGGTGAAGCCCAGCTGTGTTTTTGAGCAGAGGGAATGGTGAAGCCCAGAGGTGTTTTTGGGCAGTGGGAATGGTGAAGCTCAGATGTTTGGCCAGTGGGAATGGTGAAGCCCAGCTGTGCATCTGGGCAGTGGTGAAGCCCAGATGTTTGTCTGGGCAGTGGGAATGGTGAAGCCCAGTGGTGTTTTTGAGCAGTGGAAATGGTGAAGCCCAGCGGTGTTTTTGGGCAGTGGAAATGGTGAAGCTCAGCAGTGTTTTTGGGCAGTGGGAATGGTGAAGCCCAGCTGTGCATCTGTGCTCCTGGGAGGCAGCTGACCTTAGGAACAGACTCTGTGTCTGTGTAATGGCTGGAACCCTGGGAGAGAGCTGGACACAGCCCTGGGGTGGGAGCTGGTCCCTCTCCAGCAGGGACAGAGGCCCAGGGCTTTTAGGCAGCCTGGAGAGTGGAGCTTGCCCCAGTGTGTCCTGCTGTGGCAAGGCTGGGGCAGGCCATGCAGAACAGAACAAAAGCAAATCAGAGCGAGAGCAGCTCATCCCAAGAATAAAGTGCTCAGTGAGAGGGGCTGGGAGAGCAGCTGGTGCTGAAAGAGCTGCGAGCACAGTGAGGGACAAGGACAGTGCTGGATGTGGCTGAGCCTGCAGGAGAACACCCCACCACGGGTGTAACCACCTCCTTACAGGTGTCAGCCCTCAGGTCTGCATTCCAGGTTGGAGCGAAGCCTCCCTGAGCTCCAGCCCCTTCCTCTCACACCCCTCCCCCAGTGAGTCCCGGGGTCAGGAGAGGAATTCCCTGAGGAGCAGGCACCTGGCCCAGCAGGTCCAACAGGGCTCACTGCCTGCTCTGCTCCTCCCTCGGCAGGCTGGGGCTCAGGAGCAGAGCGGGGTGTGCTGCCTCCAAATTAGTGATGCTCAGGCTTGATGGGAAATGAGAATCTGAGGGAGGAAGAGGAGGAGGTGGAGGATGGAGCCATGCATAGGTGCACACATTCTCTGACTGCCTTGCCTCCTCCATTGCTGCTGGGGCTGGTGAAGCCAAGGGACATCCCATAGGCAGCTAAAACTGAGAAGAGAGGCTGAAAAGCTGTGCTGAGGCTTCCAAATTTCGGCTGCTTCCCCCAGCAGAGGCCGTGGTGACCCCAGAGGAGCCCATGGGAACCCATGGGGAGCTGGTGCTGGGTGGGAAAAGCTCCTTCACCTGGCACAGGTGTGGCACGAGGGCAGAGCTGGAAGTGTCACCCAGCAGTGCAGAGGGGAAGCACAGCTCGCTCAGCCCTTGAGGAGGGTGATTTGTTACTCACACCCTTCCTTGAGGGTTGTGGTGGGATGTCCACCAGCAGCTCTGGACACCCACCAGCCCAGGCTCCATTCCTGGAGAGGTGGGACCAGAGCTGGGCTGCTCTGTGGTGAGCAGCCCGGCCATCCCCACGCCCTGGGCACGGTCCGCTCAGCTGACTCGGCAAAACAAAAATATTTTTCGTTTGGATGGAGATAAAAGGTAAAAATTTCACATCTAAGAGCTCTGTGTTGTTATGGAGGAGGTTTATCTCCCTGTTTTCCAGAGAGGCTCCTGCAGGACCAACCCACTGTGAGCTATCCCAGGATCTCGGTCTTCAGCCGGCGCCAAATTCCTGCAGAGCAGGGAGCCCACACTGATTTTTTTTGTTGTTGTTGTTTTTAAAGCTCCAGCTCCTGCAGCAATGGGAGGATTTTCATACCTCACCATCTACTCCAAGTAATGCGAGCTTCTCTCCTTCCCAGCAGCCCCAAAGAGAAGGTCAGTGTAAGGTTTCAGGAGATCTGATGCTCGTTTGATGGAAGTGGACTTCCCAACGCTGTCCCCTCATGCTGGGGACACCCCAGGGTTTGTGGAGCTGCTCTGCTGCTGCTGGAAAAGTTGGTGTCACTCTCACACAGCTCATTATTGTAATTGCAGCTCCCAGGGAGCAGGGAAGTGTGCTCCTTCACAGGCACATCCATCCTAATGGGGCTTCTGCCTCACTGCCAAGGATAAATCATCACAAACCAGGGCTCCGAGGACTTCTGGAGAGCCCTTCTGCTCCAGTGCTTCACCTGTCAGTGAAGGAGCCCTCTGAGACACCCAGCAGCCAGCTGGGAGCTGTGTTTGGGGGAGCACATTGCTGGCTCAACAGAGTGAGGGAAAAAACCGATTTCGATTCATTTCCATGCGGGGCAGAATGTTGGAACAGCCCTCACTCCCAGACAGCCCCAGGGAGCACCTGGGTCTGGCCTCACAGGTGCTGCAGAGCACTGGGGGAGTTTCTGCAACTTTAGAGCCTCTCACAAAAGTTTCCAGGTTTGAAATGAGGATTCCCAGCAGCTGAGGAGGGCAGGAGAGCTGGCTGAGCACACGGGATGCTGCTTCCTGGGGGATGCTGCTGTTGGAAGGGGTTGGTGCTCAGCAGGTTGGGCAGAGCTCAGCTCAGCACTCCCAGGTGTTTTGCAGGAATGGGGGACCTGCTGGGAGCCCCAGGGTGGGCAGGGGAGCTCCCATGGCCTTGCAGAGCTCCCCAGAGAGTGCCACGTGCTCCCAGGGCCTGCCTGTGCTGTGGGAGCAGCAGCACAATCCAGAGGAATCCCGAGGCACCAAGGGGGTGCTGAGCCCGGGCACCGAGCACAGGATGGGACTGACGAGATGGAGCTGGGCTGATCCTCAGCCTCCACCCCATCCCCACACACACAGAGAAGTGGGGCTGGGGCAGCAGAGCCCAGGGCTCACCTCAGAACAGGGAAGCCACAGCAGGGCTGAGCAGAGGAGCCCCGTCTGCACTGTGGGTGTTTGCAGGACAAGGTGGCCTCACCTGTGTCACAGGTGGCATTTCCCCAGCAGGACTCCCCCAGGGGAAGCTGCTGGACACCCAGAGAGCAGCACTGCCCAGCCCTGGGTGCTGCCTGCCCCAGAACCAGCCCTGCTGGGTCCCCAGGGCTGCTGCTGCTGTCTCTGGCTGCAATCAGGTGCTGCCAAGCCCTGTTTGGGTGAGAGGCTCTCTCCTGGCTTTGTGCCACAGCAGGACCCAGCTCCCTGCCAGCCCCTCAGCCCTGCCCAGCCCATCCTGGCTGGGTGGGACCCCAGCTGGGTGCACTGATGGCCACCAGGACCCCCCGAGGGCAGCCCCACTGTCCCTGGGCAGGCTGAGGCTGTCCCTGCACACAGGGCACGGGTTCTCTGCCCTGCTCCAAGGAACCAGAACTGGAGCTTTCTGGAGGCTCATGGGGCACAGATCCCCCCCCAGCCAGGACATCAGCGACAGCCCCAGTGCCAGGAGAAATGGTCCTTCCCACTGACTCATTCCCACAGGCACAGACAGATCAGAGCCCTTCTAAACTGAGCAGGATGCATGGAGGGTTTCCCAAAGATCATTCATCAAAACTTCTGCAGATAATTATGAGTTTGTTGCTCATTTATTAGCACCAGGCTGTAATTACTCGTATCCAGTTGATTTGCTGCACAGATCATGTGGTGCTGAGTAGGTCAGATGAGTACAGAGCTCAGATTAGGATTTTTAAGTGTGTTTTCCCAGGCAAGTCTGCAGTGCATCCCTAAATGCTGCTGTGTTGGCAGCAGCACGTCTGTGGGAAGGCAGGGACAGACATGGGGATTTGGGACAAACGTGGATAAACCTTTATAGTTAAATCTGTCCCAGCACTGGAGCAGGAGAGGGGATTCCTCCCACACTGTGAACCACCTGCAGAGCCCTGGGAGCTCTGGGCTGCCTTTGAAGCACTGGTTCATCTCTTCTTTTAGCACCCTGCGGGGGAGTTGGACATTCCACATATCCCAGAGCAAAGGTGGTTTGAGGGGAGCCAAGGTGGGAGCACTGCCTGGCTTTGTGTGGGGCGAGTCGGGATGAGCCCAGCCCCGAAAGCGGCCTCAGCCTGCAGCCCACAGGAGTTTCAGTGCTGGAAAGCTCCCTCCTGGCTGGCCACAGCCACCTCGGGTGCCTCTGCTGGAAGCCCTGTCCCTCTGTCCCCTCCCAGTGTGTGGGGCTCAGAGACCTCCAGCAGCCCCACACCACCAGCAGCTCTGGGAACTCTGTGGCTGAGCAGGTGTCACTGTGGCCTCCTGAGGGGCACAGCAACCTCTGGGAGTGCTGCCAGGCATGGAGAGCAAAGCACCCAGCCCAGGGCATGGAGAGCAAAGCACCCAGCCCAGGGCATGGAGAGCAAAGCACCCAGCCCAGGGCATGGAGAGCAAAGCACCCAGCCCAGGGCATGGAGAGCAAAGCACCCAGCCCAGGGCAGGGAGAGCAAAGCACCCAGCCCAGGGCAGGGAGAGCAAACCTCCCAGCCCAGGGCAGGAGTGAACTTCAGTGGCTGTGGCTCCAGCAGGGTTCATCACTCTGCTCTGAGCAGCATCTTCCTCCTCCTCCTGCCACCCTCTGGGCAGGAGACATGGAACTCCAGTTCCAGAAGCAGCACATGTGACAACAAACGCCATGTCCTTGCCTTTGTGCAGCCACCTGGCCACGAGCTGTGGTCCTGTTTGGGTGATTTGCCTTCAGCAGTTAAAATCCTCCAGCCAAAATCCTCAGCTCCTGGAAACGCTGGAGGGCAGCTGTGACTTCCCTGAGGAGCCCCAGCACGGGCAGGGACAGGGAGCAAGGCCACAAGAGCAGCTGTGGGCAGCAGGAACCCAAGGGGTCAGTGGCTCAGAAGAACCAGCTCAGGCACCTGAAAAAGGGGACCAGGAGAGCTCCTCTGCCTGTGCATGACCAGGAGTGTCACCAGTGCTCACCCCTCTGGTCACACCTTGCTGGCTGCACCTGGGGCAGGGCTCCCGGCTGTGGGACACCTCTCACAAACACAGGGATGGTGATGCCAAGGTCCCTTTGGGATTTTTGGAGCTACCAGAAATACAAGGGAAGATGATGTCCTTCCCCATGACAGGACATCTGCTGCTCTGTCCTGGTGGCAGACAGGGCTGCTGCCTCCCCACAGGGACAGGAGCAGCCCAGAGTAGCCCAGCAGGGCCAGGGCTGCTCCAGGACCAGCTCTGGGAGTGTTACTGCAGCTCAGAAATGAGCAAAACCAGACCAACACCAAAGGTGCTGGAACACTCACCCAGCAGGAGACTTTAGGGACCTCTGGGGTGAAATATTAATTACCATTAATCACCAGTGGTTCTTCCCATGCCAGTTCTGGGCAGACTTTGGGCCTGGCAGACTGTGGGCATCTCCTGCCAGCACCACCAGTACTCACACAAGGTCCTGGCTTCGTGAGGGGATCAGGCAAACCTGCTGAGGCAAAGAAACTTCAACTATTTCTTTTTTGGATCCATCTTCCACTTGTTATTGCTATTCCTGATTCCCAGTGGCTGCTGCCTTGGAGAGGGAAACACTCTGATGCTCTTCCAGGCATTTTTCATGGGGTTGGGGCATTTTGCTTTCAGATTTCCATCCAGATTTCTGGTTTTAGACAAGAACTAACAGGCTGCTTGTCTGGGCCTGGCTGGCAGTGCCCAAGATGAGCAACCACAGGCTTTCACTCCTTGCTCCCAGTGCTTAAACCCCCTGTGCCAGAGCAGGGTGCTGGGAGCGATGTGACCTCCCTTCTGTGGCTGGACACGAGCTCAGGGCCACCACTCAGGTGCTTAAGGGATGGGCCACTTGCTGATGAACTTACTGATGAATTTGCTGATGAACTTACTGATGAATTTGCTGATGAACTTACTGATGAATTTGCTGATGAACTTGCTGGTGGTCAGGGCTGCTCTGGGATCCCCTCACCTGCTGCGAGTGCCAGGTGCTGCTGTGCTGGCACTCCCAGCTCTGCTCTGTGTCCCACGGGTGCAGCAGGGCACTTGGCTCTGTCCCACACCCACGTCCCACCGTATAAAAAGGCTCTCAGCTGATCTCTGCGAGTTTTCCGACACCTTTTGATCAAAATGCTTTTTTAGGCCAATACAACCCTCCAAGGAAATGCAGAAGAGACATAAAATCGTCCCTCTGGCAATTTGGAGAGCTGTCGGGGCACATCTCACACCCCATGGAAAGGGCAAGGCAGGAGCAGGACTCGGTTTGTGCCTTGTGCCAGCTCAGCTGTGCCAGGATGGCCAACACCCAGCTGTCCCTGCTGGCCCCAGTGGCCACTGCTGGCAACATCAGTGGAGCACAGATCTCAGAGGACTGGCCCCATCACCAGCCACAGCCTTGCAAGTCAGAGTTAACACCATCAAAGAGAGAAAACCTTCACTAACTCAGAGAAAAGATGGGTCGGGGCTGAGGGTCTGCGCGGCCCCCGAGCCCGGGTCCCTGCAGTGTCCTGGTCAGCTCTTGAGTGCCAAAATCCAGAGGTGGCAGCTCAGGCAGGGGCAGGGAGCTGCCAAGGAGTGAAGCAGGAGGATTTCCAGCTCGACTGGGAAATCGCCTCGGGGAATCTTCCATTAGCGGCTTTAAAAGACACGTGTCGATGGTTCTTTCCCCGGCTCTTTATTTTTCTCTCTCCTTTCTTTGGAAAGAGCTGAAACATTCCGGGATTAAAATCCCTGCAAAGATCCCTTTCCACTCTGCAGCTTGAAAGCTGCACGAAGTCCTCCCTGCACCGCACATGAAGCCTAACCTAAATTTCTATAGGATCATATTTATGGCTCCCAGTTAGGGGAAGAGCCATTGCAGAGAAGAAGAAAAGGCAGGCTCGGGTCAGGGGGAGTTGGTGTCCTGGGGATGGGCACAGCGGGTGGATACACCAGGCACGGATGGCCAGGATGATCACTCAGAAATCCTTGTGCCATGGGCAATTCATCCCTTCCAGAGCTGGAACACAATCCTCCAGGAATCATCATCGTTGTTCTGGTGCTGCAAACTCCGGGATTTGGGGTGTGAGGAGTTCATCTGTGGCATTTTTTGGCTGCAGCTCCAGTCCCCAGTGCTAATCCAGGCCTATCAGGTGGTGCCAAATGCTTTTCGTGCTTCCTGCCCAAACTGGGCTGTGAGGGGAAACACAGATGCAATGCTGAGGGCAGGGGAGCAGCAGCAGAGGTGCTGCACAGCCCCAGCACAGAGCCATGGCCGAGCATCAGCTGGGTTCAGCCTCTGCTGATGCTGTTTTACCCCAGTGCATCCCAAATTCCAGGCTGTGTGTATCTCCCAGTGCATCCCAAATTCCAGGCTGTGTGTATTTCCCAGTGCATCCCAAATTCCAGGCTGTGTGTATTTCCCAGTGCATCTCCAGTTCCAGGCTGTATCTCCCAGTGCATCCCCAGTTCCAGGCTGTGTGTATCTCCCAGTGCATCCCAAATTCCAGGCTGTGTGTATTTCCCAGTGCATCCCCAGTTCCAGGCTGTGTGTATCTGCGGACAGTAAGTTGGTTTTTTACTAAATGTGAAATTCTAGTTCTTGCTACAATGCCTTGTCAGGGACCGTGTTATTTCATGTATCTGGGTCAAGCTTATTCTTTCTCCAACAGCACATCCCAGGGAGCTGGAAGTGCAGCCCTTCCCCAGGCTCCAGCTGGGCTTCCTTGCCATCTCCTCCCAGGGTGATTCCCTGGGACAAAACCCTCCACGGAGCAGTTATTTCCCAAACTAGGGACAATGGGAATTTCTGCCTGCACACCTGAGCTCAAACCTTGACCAAAGGCTGAGGCAATTCATCCATGAACCCCTTGGGCTGCTCTGGTCCACCAGGAAGGTGCCACCGAGGAACCAACAGGTCCCAGTTCTCCTCCAAGGCCTTTGCTAACTTGAACTTCATGCTCACAGCAAGGGGAGACCAACACCCCCTTCTGGGGCAGGTGAGGTGGGGGATGCCCAGTGTGGGCAGCTGAAGAGCCCAGCCGGGCTCAGCCTGGGTGTGGGAGCAGTGGGATGCAATAAAGGTGGGAGTTGGGGTGCAAGAACTCCCCTCATCACCACACTGCTTCTCTCCCCGGCTCATGCAGCTTCTTCTGGGGGAGCTAAAAATAGAGCACTGAGCAGCTTTTTGAAACAGAAACGCTGAGGTTTGTTTGCATTGAAAAGCATTTTCAAATGTCCTTGTGGCTGGTGTCAGAAATGATGGACAGTGAGTGGGCTTCAGCAGAGCAGTGTGGCCCTCAAGGAAGATGTGTGGGGCAGATGGTTGAAGCCCTCGTGGGTGTCTTGGCCTGGCCAGTTGCAATTCCACTGTCCCAGGCTGCTCCAAGCCCTGTCCAGCCTGGCCTTGGGCACTTCCAGGGACCCAGGGCAGCCACAGCTGCTGTGCCAGGTAGCTGTGCCTCGTGTCCCCAGCCTGCTCGCCAGCCTCCTTCTGTGAAACATTTGCAAAAGCAGGTTTTCCCAGGTTTTCCCACTTCAGAGAGGATTTCCCACTTTAGAAAGCCACGCTGGCTTACCATTTGGGGTGATGACAGGCACGCATCACCTCAGCCATATGTCACACTTTTGGTCACACAGCCCTGGTGTGGGAAATCCCCAAGGAAAGCTCTCAGGCAGGAGGGAGCCCTGCTCCTCCTCCGCTCGCTGCAGCTCGGGCAGAACTTGCATTTCAGGGACCGTGTCAGACCTGAGACCCCGGGATGGGGCCAGGGCCACCCTCTCAGGCAGCTCTGTGCAGAGAGCTCCCTCAGCAGTGCTGAGGCAGCACCACAAGCTCGGAATAATTGAGAATAATGAAGGAATTTCTGCATATCAAAGCACTTTTTTTTTCTGATAACCTGCAGACAGAATTGCTGCCTGAATTCATCAAGGAAATCACTGGTCCTGATGAGCTTCCTCAGCTCTGATCCTCTTACTGACCCTGTTCAAAGCTGGTTCAGAGAGACCTCCCTCTCTCCAACAGGGGTGCAGAGGTGCCCCAGGTGCCTCCTGGCTTTCCAGGACACACCCAGTGCCCGTCCCAGTGCTCACTGTGCTGAGACTGACAATTCCTCTGCTCCTGGGGATCCTGGCCCCTCTCTACAGCTTGTGCTCACAGTGCTGGTGTTCTGTTCCAAGGCTCCAGCTCACACAGCTTGGTTTGACAGCGATCCTTCTTTCCAGTCCTCAGCATTCCCACTGCTCCCATCCTGTGCACCCGAGTCAGTTTAGTGCAGAAAACAGCCCTGGAAGTGGATCCCAGCCCCAGGAGGAGCTGCTGTGTTCCCCAGTTCCAATGAGCCCCCAGGAATGTGTGTGACACGGGTTATTGACATGACAGAGCTGCTCAATGCAGCTGCCACACAAGAGCACATATTTAAAAGTCAAAAAGCCTCCGGGACTTAGGAAGAGAGGAAAAAAATAAAAAGAACATTCATACAAAATAATTCTCTTTCACATCAGCCCCCTGGCCTCCCGAGCCCCGGGCAGCTCTGTTCTGCACCATGAACTAACAGCTCAACATTCTCCAGCTGAAGCTGGAACAGGCTGGAGCCTGAGGATTGTCAGACACGTCTGAAGCAATGTGTGTCCAGCTCCTCATCTCCTCCTCTGCTGTGGGTTATGAACCATTCCCGGCTGCTGCTCCGCCCTGCCAGAGCAGCTCCCAGCCCTGTGCTGGGGCTGTGTGGGTGCTGCTGAGATTGTCACAGAGATGTCCCCTGTTATCAGCCCTGACACCTGCCCAGGGCCACAGGGACCTGCACTGTGCCACCGTTTGACCCAGGCCAGGGGCCACCCTGAGCCACACGTGGCCTCTGAGGGTTGTGGCTTTGGGGACCAGGCACAGCCAGGCTCCAAAAATCCCTGCAAGGCAGGTGATCTCCCAAACACCATTATCCACACGCCTCTGGGGACAGAGGGACACGGAATGGTTTGGGTTGGAAGGGATCTCTAAAGGCCACCTATTCCACTCCAGCAATGGGCAGGGACACCTCCCACTGTCCCAGGCTGCTCCCAGCCCTGTCCAGCCTGGCCTTGGGCACTGCCAGGGATCCAGGGGCAGCCACAGCTTCTCTGGGCACCCTGTGCCAGGGCCTGCCCACCCTCCCAGGGAAGGATTCCTTCCATATATCCAACCTGAATCTCCCTCTTTCCATTTTGATGTAGCACTCCCTCCCTCCCTCAGGGATGACAGGGGGACGGACTGTGCCAGTCTGGGGGACACCTGTGCATCCTGCTGTGTGTGTGCCAGGGGTCTGGGGTGTCCTGAGCCCCAGGGAATGGCAGGGAGCCTTCCAGAAGCATCACAGGCGGCTGCTGGGTTCCCCCAGTGATCCCAGTTTCCCACAAGTAACAGCAAGAAGCTGAGCAGCCCCCAGGGCTGTGTCCCACAGCAGCAGCTCAGATGCAGCCAAGCGAGCTCTGAGTCACTCCAGAGATCACCCTGTGGTCATCCCAGAGCTCTGGGAATGAAACCCTTGTGGGATCTGCCTGCTGAGCCAACATCCCCAGGCAGTGTGAACGTGCACACGCTTTTTGGCAACCCTGCTTGCTGAGCTTGGCCCCCGCGCTGGCAGGGCTGGGCTGTGTCTGTCTGTCTGTCTGTCCTGCAGCTCTGCCCCACAGCATAGCACCCTAAGGGGGCAGAGGAAACCTGTTTCCAGAAAAAGTCCCCAAAAGCAGCCACGGGTGAGGGCAGCATCTCCTGCTGAGCTCCCTCAGGATGCTCTGACATCCCTGAGGAGTCTCTGATGGGGCTGGACACGACCCCCTCAGCATTAACCCCTGGGGTTTCTCACAGCTCGTGCACCCCTTGGTGAAAGGGGCAGAGGAGAGAAAAACAGAAAGAGAAATTTCCAGTTTTTAATTTTTTTCCCCCAAATTTTGCCCATTCATTCTGGGCATATGGCCAGAAAGCAATAAAAATCTGTTCTGTTTAGAAACAGCTTAGAAACATATAAATAACAGCAGTTTGGGGTGGCGAGAGCTGCAAATACAGGGAGTTATAAGTTCTTGAGTTTATTAACATCTGAAGGGGATAACGAGAGCTTTATAACATCTAATTGAATTAAACACTCCAGTTTGGGGATGTAAAATTTGCCATCACGAGCCATAATTATATACCTTCCTGGCGCCCTTGTTGCTCCTCTACAAGCAAAAAAAAAAAAAAAAGAAAAAGAAAAAAAAAACCCGAGGAAGTGTTGTTTTAATGGATGTAATAACTGAGTTTGTGGCCATTGTTTAGAGATTTGTGGGTGTGCAGAGGGGAGCTGTGACCCGTGGGCTGGCAGGGGGTGAGCACAACCTCTCTTGGGCTGGGGCTGCTTGGGCAGGGGGTGCAGGAAGAGAAGGGGGCTCCCCAGCACCCCTGTTTCCTGTTTCCCTGGGCCAGCAGGGAAAATGCCTTCAGGGCTGAGATCACCTTGATGCCTTTTCCTGGTGTTATAAAATGAAGCCAGACACGGTTAAGAGGGTTTTGGGGTCTTTCCCTCAGTATTTTAATCAGGATCCTGTTTGATGCATCCACTTCACCCAGGTGACAGCGTGGCAAATGCACCCCCATCAATCACACACACCAGTTCTAGACTTTACACAGCACAGATCCAACAAGGGAGCCCAATAATGGGGCTGGGCTGGGCTAAGCTTGAGTTTCCAGAATCTGTCCTGCCAGGGGCCCTTGGCTTCCTGAGATAGTAGGATGTTTGGTGTCCCTGGCTCTGCAGCTCTGGGCTGTTCAGGCTCAGGGCCTGCAGAACACTTACAAAACACGAAGTACTGAACTAAGTGAAGGGTTACAAGTGTGCATTCTAATATTTGTGGATACACAGAACTGTGTAAAAGGTATATAAAGAAAAGACAACAATCATTCCGGCATCAACCTCTCCTGTACCAACTGGAGAAAGATCTGGTTTTTAGCCAGGGACAAAGCTCCTCACCAGTGGGTGGTGAATGTTCCAAGCCCTTGGGGGCCCTCCCAGGAGGGTGGGAAGGCAATGCAGCCCAGGAGAGGGGCAAGCACAGGAATATTTGCAGGGAGGAGCACAGGGGAGCTGATGCCAGCAGGGCTCACAGCCCTGTGCTCCCGAGGAAAGCCCTGCACCAGAACCAGAGCCAGACCCAGCTGGGCTGGCTGGGAACTGGGAACCAGAGCAGCATCCCACGGCAGAGGGGAGCAGGGAGGGCTGGGAGGCTGCTGGGCAGCTGTGAGGAAGGACAAATCTCTGCCAGGGCTGGGAACACCAGCACAGAGTAGAACCACTGCAATTAACAACACTTTCTCCTCTGCCCAGGTTTTTTATTTCAGCCCAGGTTCTTTGGAAATGAACACACATCAAAGGCAAAGCCAGCAGTGCTGGCCCTGGCTCGGGCACTCGCCCACGCTGGGTTGGTTGCCCTGGTCCCTGGCACAGTGAGATGGAGGATGTCACTGCAGGGTCACACTGCCATCCCTCACCTCTGCACTGTGAGCAGGGCCGGGCAGGGCACCCCAGCAGCCCCCCATGCACGAGGAGCCCGCTGGAAATGCTGCCCCTGCCTCCAGACTGCACGGCCCTGCTTTAGCAGAACTGGGTGAGAGCCCAAAAACCAGCTCTCTTTACTGGTGCTGCTGGGATCTGGCAGGGATCCCTCACCACCAGGGTACAGGAGAGCTGGCTCCTGTTTCCCAAAGCACAGCAGCTGCTTTGCAGCATAATGCCAGTCCCCAGGTTAAAACCAAAACCAGTTAGGTTTAATTCCAGTGGCTGGTTCCTGATTATGTTTCTGCTGGCTCCTTTCGGATCATCATCCTGGTAACACCTCCCTTTCCACGGCAGATCCATTCTTCTCACCTAACTTCCCCACTGGGTTCTCTGAGAAAACACAAACATTGGAAATGTGTCAGGAATTCCGCAGTGGCCCAGGCAGGAAGGAGGTTCCTGTGGTCCCAGCCTGGCCACGCTCTCAGAGCAGGAGCAGGAGCTGGAACAGGAGCTGGAACAGGAGCTGGAACAGGAGCTGGAGCAGGAGCAGGAGCAGGAGCAGGAGCAGGAGCAGGA
>JAHLSL010000017.1:21458401-21485067 GCA_025920805.1 Petroica traversi
CGTCCTGCGCCCGCGGCCATGAGCACCGGCATGTACCAGTCCCCCATGGAGGTGGCTGTCTACCAGCTGCACAACTTCTCCATCTCCTTCTTCTCCTCCCTGCTCGGGGGAGATGTGGTCTCCGTGAAGCTCGATAACAGGTAGGGGCAGCCCCGGCGCACTCGCCGCAGAGATCCGGGGGAAGGGGCGTCCCGGGGGGGCCGCTGCGAACCCCGATTGATGAGGGGGGAGGCATTGCTGCTCTGGGAGCGAAGCACATACGCGACCGCTGCCCGGATTCAGGAATTCCCGTGGGGAGGGGGACGCCCCGATGCGCTGCTGGGGGGAGGTGTCGCGGTGCGGGGACCCCCGTGGAAGGGAGGTGTTCGGTGCTGACCCCCGGCCTCTCCGTTCTCTTCCAGCGCCTCCGGAGCCAGCGTGGTGGCCATCGACAACAAGATCGAGCAGGCAATGGTGAGCTGCAGCGCTGCCCCCCCGCTCCTTGCCCGTCACCCCGCGGGTGCTGTGTCCTGGCTGGGCTTCCCGCTCGCGGGTGGGTGCTGTGCCCAGGCCGGGGGGCTCCCTCTTCCCACGGGGGTCCCCACTCCACATCCTCGGCCAGGCAGGGCTGCTCTTTGTCTGCGGCCGCCGCCAAGCTCATTGGCTCCAGCCAGCCTGCACTGCGCAGGGAGCGAGGGTGGACATGCAGGGGGACTTTTGGGGTCTGGGGTGGACCGAACCGGGTTCCCTGGGTGCTCGGGAACTCGAACCCCCCAAATCCCGGGGCAGGGGAGGGGCCGGAGAGTGCTTTTGGATGCAGAGAGAGCAGAAAGATGGCGACTGAGGGAGCTGTGCCGGGTGAGCACCGAGCCCTGGCCAGGGTTCTAAGGTTGGGGTGGGGAAGGATAGTTCTTGGGAAAAGCTTCTGAAGCATTTGGCACTTTCCCCAGCGCTTGGGAACGGGAGTGAGCAACCCCCAGGGCATTACCCTCCACTGATCCCTGTCTTCCGTGGCCTTTTGCAGGATCTTGTGAAAAATCATCTGATGTACGCTGTGCGGGAGGAGGTGGAGGTCCTGAAAGAGCAAATCAAGGAACTGTTGGAGAAAAACTCCCAGCTGGAGCGTGAGAACAGCCTCCTGAAGACCCTGGCCAGCCCCGAGCAGCTGGAGAAGTTCCAGTCCCGGCTCCCTGCAGAGGTGCTGTGCCCTGAGGAGCAGAGCCCCGGGGTGGCTGCCCCGGCCCAGCACTCCGGGGGCTCTGCGGTGTAAGGTGGCTCTGTCCTCGGGGTGGGCAGAGCCACAGAACTCTTTCTACTTAATCTCCTGCAAAATCGTTTCCGCCTTCATCTCACACGAAGGACTGCCAGACCCTGGCACTGAGCCGTGCCCCCGGGGCAGCCCTGGCCAGCCCGCAGAGCCAGCGGCCGTCTCCTTCACGAGGATGCTCTTCTGCAAGGAAGACAGGGGCAGCTGACACCCCCTCCCCATCCAGCCGCCCAGCAGGTGCCAGGAGAAGATCTGTGGTGCCTGTCCCGGGCTCTGCAGAGCTGGGCAGCCTTTGGCACCACGATGGCAGCCTGCGGTTGGGAGCAGCGCAGGCCCAGCCCGAGGCTGCGTTCTGCACGGGGTGTCTCTTTCTGGCAAAGCCTGACATTGGAGGGAGACCGATGTTTAGTGAGCGAAGCAGATGCGTCCCAAAGCCACCCAGGAGCCTGCTGGAACCCGACCCAGACTGAGCAGCACCAGGGCTGGCAGCTGCAGCGTAGTCCGTGGCTGAACGCACAGCAGTGTGGGGATTACAAGGAAAAAACGCTTGTTTTGTTAGTTTGGGCATCTTCTGTAGCTGTATCTGTGTATAAACGTGCACGAGAGGTGCCTCTGAGGCCGTGGGGTGCCTGCTCTGGGCCAGCCCTGCCCATTTGAACAGCTGGGCCATTGGAAGGCAGACTGGAGTGGTGGGAGGCTGTGAGCGGGCAGCCCCCTATTGTGAGTGGCACCAAGGAGGGGACAGATTCACTCCTCTCTGGCATCCCACGTGACAGAACCGTGCAGCAGCGCTGGGAGGATCTGGACTGAGCACTGGGCAGAGCCACAAGCCAAGCTGTGCTCTCACCCACTGCGGTGGAAGAACCAGCCTGTGCTCCTGGGCTCCCCTGTCCCTGGCCTGTTCTCTGGGACGTGACGGGACATTGCTTTTGATGTCAGAAGCAGTGACACTGTTGTGTAAATCTAGATAGAAATGGCAATAAACTCTACTTTTTATATATACCTGTGCCCCAAGCTGTGTCTGTGGCTGGGAAGAGGGGGGAGAGTGATGGTACTGGGGAAGAGGCTGGGACTTGGCTGGAATGGGACTGGGGAGTATACTGGGAAAACCTGGCAGCTCCCCGCCTTTGCAGGGGAGTTTAGCTCTCCCTAGATGGCCCTGGCTGAGGCAAGGTGGATTTTTGCAGATATGAGCTGGCAGCCCCTTCCCAGGGGCTGGGTGTGTGGTGAACCTGCAGGATTCTGTCCCCTGTGTCACACCTGTGCAGGGCAGACCTGGGGGCACAGGCAGGAAGGAGACTCTTCTCAGGCTGTGTGGAGTTGTAGGTACCCCCAGCTCTGGTTTTCCTCTGGTGTTTTTGCTCTCACAGCCATCATTGATATTTTTGGTTTCTTTTTTTATTCATGTTGGGCTATCTCAAAACATGATGGGAGAGTAAGGGAATTGGTCATCTAGTGCTGGACAGGGGCAGAGGATGCCCCAAACTTGTTCTAGGGCACAGCCAGCTCTTAATTCAACCCCATGGGGTATATGAGGGAGGGCAAAAAAACCCTCAAACCCTCCATCTCTGGGGCTGCTGATGGCTACTCCAGGGCAAAGCACAGAGGTGTTTGTGCAGAGCCTCAGGCTGGCAGGTTGTTTGAAGCAAAGTGCAGTTTCCTCCCCCTGGATTTTCTAGCAGGACACAACTCCTGGGCCATCTGTGCAGGGGAGCAGGTAGGTGGCCAGACCCTGTGCTGCAGCAGCACAGCTCCACATGGTTTTGGGTCTCTGCTGTGGTGAGGGCAGCTCAGCCCCAGCCATGAGTGAGTCACAGCGGAGCTGGGGGTGGTTGGCACCCTGGAAACGCTAGGTAAACAGCAAAACACAGGCCACGGGGGCTTGAAATCGTTATTGGGTGTCTTTCTCCTCTCTATCCTGTCTGTCCCAACTCAGAGACTCCACAGCAGCCTTGTGCAGGCAGCCCTGCAAGTGCTCCAGTGCAAGGGCACATGCGTGTGCCTCGTGAGTCCGTGTGTGTGATGGCTTTCCCTGTGTGTAAATGGGCTCAGGTGTCCCTACCAGGTACATTCACACCCCTGGCACACACAGGCCCTGCAGCAGCCTGTGGGACACACACCCAGCACACCCCCAGTGCTGCCAGCCTCTCAGGCTTACAGCTGCTCCAGGAAGGGCAGCTGGATCCAGCTGTGCTTGCCCTGGCCAGGTCACTGTGGTGGTGTTGGGGTGCTGGGAAATGGCCCGGCCATCCTGCTGGCCCCTCTTGGCTTTGGCTGCAGCAACGAGCTCTGCGCCCCATCTGTTCTTACTGCACCCCTCAGTCCAGCTGCATTCGAGTGTGCAGTGATGGTGCTGGGAGTCCTGTTTGCTGCCTGTCCCTGTCCTCTGTCCCCTCCCCACAGCCCTGGGGAGCACAGCATGGAGGCACACGGGGACAGGCAGTGGCAAAGCCCGCTCACTGCAGCCACCCGCCCCAAAACACTTGCTTCAGAGCTCAGCCTTCCTCCCACGGGTAGGCAGAGCTTTTCCCGTCCTGCAGCGTGGTGTGACACGGTGCCAGCCAATGGCACAGGCAGCCCTTGCAGAGCCCCCACCTGCCTGCAGCCCCACGGTGCCCCAGGGGTTAACACACACCCAGCACCCGCACCCCCTGGCACCCCACACCCCATCTCCCCCAGCCCCCAGAGCCCCCCAGCCCAGCCCTGCACCCACCCTGACTGGCTCAGCTCAGAGAAAAGGGCTTGGGGGCTGCAGGTTGCTGCAGGGGTGTAGGTGATGCTTAGTGCAGCCAGTGCAGCTGAGCAGCAGCCTGGGAGGGGGTCTGGAGCAGCAGCAGGATCCGAGGGTCTGCCCAAGGGTCAGGATATAGGGGAAAAACCCCAGCCCTGCGTGTTCTCACTCCTTCACTGGGCTCTCCCGGGGAGATTCCGCTCCAGCCAGGCAGAAGCGCCTTATGCAACATCCCTGCTCCTCACACACTGAGTGCCTCCCTGCTCCTTGACTCGAACACCATGTCCCAGCCCAGCCCAGCCCTGGGGAGCCGTGCAGGCAGATGCGTGCGTGGGATTTTCCATGCAGCCCATGGTGCCCGGCACCCTCACGGACCCAGCTCTGCCCACCACAGCAGCCACCCGCAGGCCTGGGGACCCTCTCAGAAGGGGAAGCCGTGCTGCACATGGAGGGTGGCACCAGCCGTGGTGCCAGCCCTGAGCCAGCCCAGTGCCATGGGGGCTGGAGCATGGAGCTGCAGCAGCAGCTGGAGCCCACACAGGCAGCCAGGGTGCTGGGGCTCCGAGGGCAGCAGCCTCCCAGGACACCTGCACAGCATTCCATGAGCACTGGGACCCCCCCACCGGGGACAGCCGGACAGGGAGATGCAAGGGTGAGGATGCACCAGCAGCAAGCCAAGCATGCAGAGCCCATCCCCCAGGAACCCCTGCAGCAGGGTGGGTGGGTGCACAGAGGGGGTGCCCCCCATTTGGGGTTGCCCGTGGGCCCAGAGGCTGCTCAGAGCTGAGGGTCCTTGACTAGCCTGTCTCCTTGCCCACAGCTCACCCACCCTTCTGCCATGCCTCAGTTTCCCCTCTGTTCATGTCCCCTGGGAAGGGGGTTTTTCCGAGGCAGGGTCAGGCTGAGACCCCAGCACGCCTCCAAGCAGTCCCAGCTGGGTAAGAGGTCTCAGGCCTCCATGGCCCAGGCAGAGGGAAGGGAGCTGCTCCCAGCACACGTGCATGCCAGGAGCTGCTGGCAGGGCTGCCCACCGCAGGCACACCGCAGCCGTGCCCTCTGCCAGCAGTGTCAGCCCACGGGCACTGGCACCTGTGTGGTACTGGCAGCACATCCCAAAACAGCACAGGCCGTCCTCGTGGGGAGGCCTTGCCACCCTTACATAACTGGGGAGCCAGCCCAGGCTTGTGCCCTCTGCTCAGGGCTGGGACAGCACCCAGCAGTGCCAGCCGCCAGCCCCCTCGGGGCTTTTGGCCCCATGACAAGGCACAGGGCTGTCCCCCCTCCCAGGAACACTGTCCCCACACAGCCCCGGTGGGATGGGGACCCAGCAGAGCAAGGCCAGGCCGCAGAGGGCAGGGGCTGTGGGTGCCCAGGGCTCGGTGCCAGGCAGGGGCCCTGCTGGGATGGGTACACGGTGTTCCCGGGCGGGTTGTGTCCCCGGCACCCTGCCCTGACACCCAGCCACAGCTTCTGTTGGTAGCAGGAAGTGAAACAAACAGCAGACAGTAACCTGGCAGCGAGACCGCAGCCGCCCCACTCCTGCACCGCGCTCCTGCCGAGACTTCAGCACCTCTCCCTGCCCTCAGTGCTGCTGGGGCTGCCTAAGGGCAGCAGCTGCCTTGTTCTCCCCATCCTCAGGTATCCTTCCTGCATCCTCCTGTGCTGAAGGATGGGTTTTCCCATTGCGAAAAATAAAAATAATGTCATGGTTTGTGGCCTGTAGGGGGGAAAGACCTGTTGCAGTAGGACAAGGGGAACAGAGATAGATTGGATATAGGAAAGGAGTTTTTTACAATGAGGATGGTGAGGCCTTGGCACAGGTTGCCCAGAGAAGCTGTGGCTGCCCCATCCCTGGAAGTGTTCAAGGCCAGGTTGGATGGGGCTTGGAGCAACCTGGGGTGGTGGAAGGTGGCCCTGCCCATGGCAGGAGGGTGGAATAGAGGGCCTTCAGAGGTCTCTTCCAACCCAAACCATTCTGGAATTCCATGATTCTCTGACTCTTTGGCCTGGCTGGGCCCAGCTGTCCCTGCAGGTCCCTGCCTGTGGCACAGGGGTGTCATGCTGGCTGCCCTTCCATCCCCACCCAGCTGGAGAAAGGGTAGCCCAGTGAGAGCCATCTGCCCGCATTGTGCCATGGGTCAGCACACAGGGAGCCACAGCTCTGTACCCGTGTGTGTAATCCTCTGGACAGACACTCCCCAGAGCTGGCACAGCTGTGGCACCTGCTGTGCTAAAGGACTTCAGCTTCCCAGGTAGAAACAAGGTCAAACAGCCCCAAGGAGACAAGCTCAGAGGAGGAGAGGAGAGGGAAGGGGATGGAGTGTGCAGGAGGATTGTGTTAGGGAAAAGCAGGAGGTACTGTCCAATGACAGCACAAAAGACAAAAGTTGCTGAGGCAGGCCGAAAACAGGTGGATCATGCAGGAGGGTGACAAGAGTGCAAAAGAGACAAACAACCTGAGATGCCTCCTGCCTGTCCATGCCACAGCCAGCACACAGCCTCTTACGAGGTTAATGGGATCATTAGTGGCGATAAGGAGGCAGCTAAGCAGTAAAATGTCCCTGAGAAAGTGAACTTCCTCATTCCAGCCAAGAAAGGGAGATTGGTTCACAGCAAACAGCAGCAGGATAAACAACTCAATTAGAAACAGCAAGTTCTCGAAGCCAGACAAACAACCCAGACCCGGAAGGTTTCATGTGGGAAGAGCCACGCTTGGAGCAAACACTTCCCCCTGGGACTGCCACTTAATGAATGAGCACTTGGAGTTACAGAAGGTGCCAGGGATTAACTGGGATTTAGGGGCCTGGGGGACCTGGCCAATTTGCTTTAATTGATCATTAGAAACGGCATAATCCCCAGGAAAATCAGCGTGGGAAATCCAGGCACCAGGCTCCAGACTTTGCCGGGACTTACAAGAGGACATAAGTCATGAAGGGGTTGTCTCCAGTGGAGAAGGCTTTGGAATGAGTGGCTCCCCTTGTACCTGAGTCCCTGGGGGCTGCCGTGGCCTGTCTCAGTGCCCAGCTGCCTGCCTCGTGCCCTGCCTGCAGAAGCAGCTGCCCACACTGCTGGCCCTCAGGGCAGCGGGCACAACAGAGGGACAAGGGCTGACCTGCACCGTGGGCAAGGCTGGCCTCTCCTGTTCCTTCACATCCCATTGCCACTCCAGCCCAGGGCTGCAGGCCGAGCTCAGGCAGGGACAGGCAGCTGGTGATGTTGGTGTGGGTGACACTGGGGGCAGCTCTGTGTGCCAGGTTTACACCATTTCCAGACGCTGACACGGACATTTTTCCCTGAGCTCAGCACTCAGGTCTCCCTGGTATTTGAGGTCTCTCCTGCCAGCCTTCCCAGCCCAGTCAATGATTACCCAGGATGGAGGTTACCCAGGAGCAACCAGGACAGCAACAGAGCAGGAATGACATCCCCGAGCAAACACTGGCTGTGCTGGCCAGGGCAGGCTGCCAGGTCCCCACAGCTTCTGCACAGCCTTTTGCTGACAAAGCCAAGGTGTGGGGGGCCACCCCACTGCCAGCTGGGGGTCTGCAGCAGGACACACCAGAACCCCAGAAGGCCCCAACCCCTACAAAATCAAGATGCCATCCCCACTGCGGGTCAGCTGTGATGGCCCTGCTGCTGGGGAGTCACGGGCTGCTGCACCAGAGATCAGGGCCCTGGCAAGAGATCACTCCCGCTGGTTATGCCAGACAGTGGGCAAGTGTATTTGTTGTGTCTGAGCCCTCCTGTGCCCCACGCTGCCCTGCCTGGGCCTGGCTGAGCCGTGGCTGTGACCCTGGCAGTGCTGGGCTTGGCTGCATGGCAGGAGATCTCCCAGCTCTGGGATCGCAAGCTGCAGGGACATTTTGGTCTTTGCTTTTTGCCGTGGAGCCTCCCTGGCGTTTCAGAGAAGGGACCCCAGGTAAAGGGCTCACTGCAGCAGGCACCAGGGGTACCCAGGGCTTGGAGAGAGCAAGAGGTGGGCTGCAAAAAGCCACTGCTCTCCTGGAGGAGGGGTGGGCTCTGTTTGTACCTGCGCAGTGCAAAGCAGAAGAACACTTCCAGTCTTACTGCTCCACCCCTGGAGAAACATCCCCCTCAACCTTCCCACACTCTCCTCTCAGTCAATCCAGTAATTCTTTTGTGCCCACAGCAGAAGTCACATTGGCAAAGTTAAAGATGGTCCTTGGCCAGCTCTGAGCCAAACACAGCTAAACATCCTGTCCCAAAGGTCCTGGGGCCATGAAATGGCACTCCTGACCTGCTGGGAGTGTTCTGGTGCTCTGGAACATGGAACGTCAGCCCAGGCCCATTTTTAATGAGCAAACTGGTAGAAGTGTCATCACAGCAGAGCTACTGCTGCTTTTGAGCAGTCCTGTGCTCTTGGGAGAAGCCCCCAAAGGTGCTGGAGCCAGGGTGATGCAGGCAGGTTTGTCAGTGGGTGCTGAGGCCCTTATCTGCCCTGGGCTCCTCCACAGTCCCTGACAGCGTGGGCTGACCATGAGTGACAATGTGATGTGGTGGCAGGGGCATTGCAGCTGGGCTGGAGCCCTGGGGAGATGGTCCCACCATCCTGCAGAACAGGCAGGGGGTGACTGCATGGGGCTGGTGCTGCAGCCTTGCCAGCAGTCTGTTATTCATTCTCCAGGAGGGAACCTTTGCACTGTGGAAGGTTCGAGGCTCAGGGAAGGCGGGGGCACAGGCAGAGTCCAGGCTGGGCTCCGTCTGTCTGGCCTCCCTCAGCAAGGTGACAACCAGTCTGGGAACACCCATGGGGCTCCTGCAGGCTGGGGGCTGTGAGCACAGGGCACATAGGGCCTTGTCTCTGTCACTGGCTGCAGTGCTACCCCATCCTGGTGTGCAGGGGCTCCATCAGCCTGGCAACAGCTGCGGAGAGAGGAGAGTGCAGGAGAGCTCGCCCAGGCTGTGCCCAGGCTGTCCCAAGGCTGTCCCCAGCTGTCCCCATGCCAGCACTGAGCCCTGCACCCTGCCCTGGGCTCACTCAGTGTGGCAGCAGCCCCGGGGCTGTGCCTGGCAGCAGGAAGGGACAGCGGGCAGCTCGGCTGCCTCAGCCACCGCAGCTTCCAGCCGGGACCCGCTTCCTCCCATGGCGCCTCCCAATTAAACCAATTTCTTGGATGTCTTCAGCCATGCAGGAGCCGGAGGCTTTGTAGTTGTGCAGCCTCTTGGGCCACCCCTAGGGTCTCCTTGTCCCCCCGACGCCCTCCCCATCCTCGGGGCAGCACCTGCTCTCTTGTGTAACACGTGGCCCGATCTCCCGGGGCAGTGCCTCCGCTGGCCCTACTGCTCTCCATAAGCCTCATTGGGAACATATCCCAGCAGGAGCCGAGTGCTGGGGACTGTCCCGGCCTCAGCAGGCACAAACAAGGCAGCGCCACGCTGGGATGAGAGCCAGAGGCACCTCTGAAGCTGCCGCCCGGCCCAGGCCCCAGCGGTGCCAGCCCGCTGTGCCCAGCAGCTGTGGCGCCGAGCAGAGCAGCACATCAAAGGCCTGCTTGCCTCAGCTCCCACCAGCACGGCCAGGCACTGGGAGGCAGTGGCAGGGAAGGCAGGGACAGGGCTCTCACGGGGCTTGGGCCGGGGAGACAGGTGCCTTCCCTCCCTGAGCCCCCCTTTCATCTCACCAGAGCTCTGTTCCAGCAGGTAACAGGCACTCAGAGTGGCTGGGGTGCAGCAGGGATAGGAACTTTGCAGGGCCAAAGCAAGGCTCACAAGCACAGCCTGCACTGATGGCCAGGAATGCGGGCAGCTTTGGGTGGGCTGAGCCGGGCACTGCAGGGCACAGGAGCTGCACTCCCACAACCCAAAAACGATGAACAGACAGCACGGTGCCAGGGACTGTCTAACAGGGGGATGCAGAAAACTTTTGGGGTGTGACCTCAGGGAGAGAGAACCAAAGATGTCCTGGGCTGGGTGGAACAGTGCTCAGACAAGCACCAGGGTCCCTGTCAGTGCCAGTGGTGCAGGGGCAGCTCTGGGGGCACATGAGACATGGGCTTGAGCCACCTGGCAGAGAAAGCCTGTGTGGCAATGGCAGTGGTGCTGCTGCTGCTGGCCCTGATGTCTCCAGCACTGTCGGACACTGCACAGAGGGACACGCACTCAGCCCTGCACCCACGGCGCTGACACTCACACATGTTTTAAGGCACTTGCCTGACTCCATGCTCAGTGGGACCAGGGCCTCATGGTCCCCCAAGCAGCCTTTGGGGGGGCTGGAGCCTCAAGAGGTGCAGGTGAGACCCTGCTGCAGGGAGCAGAGTGCGAGCAGTTTGCTGCTGTGACCGCACTTTGGGAATTTGGGCAGACGTGGGGTGGGAACCCTCAGTGCTGACACCATCCAGAGCTTTGGTCCCTTCACAGCACGAGGGCTCAGGGACCGAAGGGAGCAGGGCCGGACCCAGGCAAGGAGCCTGAATGGAAAAGCATTCATCAGCAGAGGCGGCAGGCTCCTCAGATCAGGGTAATTATCGCCATTGTTGTTGTTATTATTGTAATTGCAATAACAGCAACAGCTACCGCTGGCTGCGTTGCATCACTGCTGGCATCATCGTCATTGTCACTGCAGTGGGAAAGTGACGCCCCAGGGCAGGAAGCGCCTGAGCCAATGCCCTTGCAGTCTGTCCCTCTCCGGGGGCATTCACAGCACTCTGCCCTCCCTCCAGGGGCCCACAGCCCGGGGCTGTGCCCTGCTGCAGAGTCCAGCCCAGGATTGTCCCCTACTGCAGAGTCCAGCCCGGGGCTGTGCGCTACTGCAGGATCCAGCCCGGGGCTGTGTGCTGCTGCAGAGTCCAGCCCGGGAATGTCCCCCACTGCAGAGTCCAGCCCGGGACTGTCCCCTATTGCCTGCAGGTGTCCAGACTGAAGAAGGACAGATGGCTCTGGAGCCGAGCTGACAGCTCCGAAGCTCCCTGCTGACCCAGGGCTGTGCCTCTTCCCCAGGTCAGTCCCTGCCAGAGACCGGCTCGCTCTGTCCCCAGGGCTGGCGTGTTGTCATTTGGGATGCAGCCAGAGCGGGTGTCACTGCTCAAAACTCTGCCACTGACAGGGAGGATGCCCCGCTCGTGGGACGGGTCCACGTGGCTTTCAGCTCTCCTCCCACCCCAGAAAAGTCTCCTATTAATGGAGGGATTGTTAGGGAATTAAGGGTTGTAGCAGCAAGCACGTCTGGGCTGTGGGCTGCAGAGGGCCAGGGATTACCCTGGGACAGCAGCTGGGTGCCAGCACCTCTCTGGCCAGAGCTGGTGCTGCCAGAGAGCAGAGCCCTAAGTGCTGGAGCCCAGCCCAGCTGGCAGTGTCCAGGCTTCGCTCCTTCAGGAAGCTGGAGCAGGGATGCTGCCCACCTCTCTCTCTCCATGGCACCTACCTCCAGGTCCTGGAGGAGTTCTGCTGCACAGCTGGAGTTCCCAGCTCTACTAGGCAGTGAAATGGGGCTGTCAAAACTCCTGGGGTGGTAGAGCAGGGCCTGGGAACCAATATTACCCAAAAGCTTACCAGCTGTCCTGGACAAAGGGAGCCTCCCTGTAACTGCTCACTTTCTATAATTTCCCACTTAGAGAAGTACCTACAGACACCCAGCATCAGCAACCTGCACCCAGCGAGGGCACCCATCCCTCCTGCTTTGCCCCCAGCTGCTGCTTCTTCCAGGATGCCGTGGAGGAGCATGGCTGCTCCTGTTTCTCACAGGGCTGAGCACCCTGCAGCATTTCTGGCAGCCCCAGCTGTGCTCACCAAGTCCAAGTGCAGCTGTGACAGAGCTCACACCTCTCCTGCCAAATGCCACCACATCACTGCACGAGTGTGGGAAGGTCCTTCCCAGCCCAGGAGCAATCCTGCTCCAAGCCAGGCCTGGATTACACTGAGGGGTTTGTGGCAGCAGCCGGTCTGTGTGGTCCACACAGCCCTGCTGGTATGGTGTCATGCCTAGGGGGACATGTGTGGGGACATGTGAGCACACACAGAAACCCTGTGCCTGGGCTGTGCCTCAGCAGGGCCTGAACCACTGAGGCTGGGACCTCTCAGAATTCCTGTGCTGGGGAAACAGAAGGAACGTGTCATTTTAACAGCTCTGAGCTGGCGGCACTGCCCTCCCCTGCGTCTGCCCCCCCAAAAGCTCTGCTGGCAGGCCCCGTGGCAGGGCTGGCTGGGGCAGGGGTCACTCTGCACTCATGCTGGGTGCAATCAGGCAGCCCGAGGCTGCTGCAAACAGCACTGCTGCAGCATGGCAATGCCACAATACTAATTAATCCAGGCACTGGCCCGGGGCCAGCATAGACCTTCCAGGGCTGCAGGAACTCAGGCAAGGAGACAAAATGCCCCTCCAGGAGGTGGGTGTCTAACCAGGGCCTGGATCTGGCACCCAGTGTGCCCACCCTTGGGCTGCACCTGTGCCCCCTGGCTTGGGGTCACCAACTTCTGCCTAGGGCTGGAAGAGTCAGTCCCTGCCCCCTGCCACCACCCTGGGGACATTTCAGCTCAGCCCCCATGGCCAGCAGCTGGGGGTGGGAAGGTGACAGGGCTTCATGGCCCAGAGAGAGCTTGGAGGTCTCTGGCCATCTGACCCCCACCACAGCCACAGGCCAGTCAGCACAGTGTGCCCAGCCCTGTGGCATCCAGGAGCCAGGAGCAGGTACAGTGCTCTATATAAGCAATCTGCTCTCTGCCTGCTGCTCCCAACACAGTGACAAGTAGGCACCAGGCCAAAAATGCCTTTCCCTTCCAACCTCCACAGGGCAGCAGGACAGAGAGAGGTGGAAAGCTCATGAGGAAGGTTGAGGTAAGAAACCAAACCCTGAGGTTGGTGTGGTACCCCTGTTTCCAGCCTATCTCACTGCATCCCAATCCTGGGATGGTCCCATCACTGGCAGGTGATGCTGCCAGGGCTCAGCCCTCAGCCTCCCCTCCTCCTCCTCCCATGAGCCTGCAAGTTGCCCTGCTCAGCCTGGCTCTGCTCACCAGCTCTCACCCCTTCTGCCACAGGGCAACCTGCTCCAGGCCATCTGCCAAAACTGGGTCTGCAGCCCTCAAAATACCCCTTGCCTGAATCCTCCTCATCCCATCCAGCTCTCTTGGTGAGGGACCATGTGGAAGTGGGGAACACATATCCCCACAAATACTGACCAAAGCACTGAGGCCTGGGCAGGCTGAGGAAGAAGCTGAAGGGGCTTTCTGGCCCAAATCACTTTCAGGAAGGATCAACTCCCAGACATGCCAAATACAAAACATTTTATTCTTGTTTCAAGCTTAATTTTTGCATTGGGCAGGGCTGATTATTTTTAATGAACTGTAAACCTGGAAAGAGGCACTATGTTTCTGCAAATTGTTTCTTTTGGGAATCTCCCAATTTTCAGGCCTAACAGATCCCACAGATGATGCCTCATTGGCATGGACAGAGTCTGTGGGGAGGGCTGAAAGCCGAGATGTGCTGTTCCCTGTATTTTTAGAAGCTGGAGACAGCCAGCTGGATCCCACTCCAGACCCACCCCTACCTTGCTCTGACCCCACGAACTCTGGGCCTCCAGGTTGAGGTGCCTTGGGACACCCAAAAAGATTCTTCTCCCAGCAGTGTTGTGTTGCTGCTGGACGCAGCCAAGTAGAACAGGACTTATTTTTTATTTAAACAGGTCTCCTTAGGTGTTTGCCACAGAGGTAACATTCCCATGTCTGTGTATCCTTCCCTGGACAGGGAGCAGACTCAGAAGGTGCCAATGGTGTTAGGGCTGACGCACAGCAGCAGCACTGGCAGGATCGGGCCGTCCCCGTTTGTGCCCAGCCAGGCACGTCACAGCCATGGGGTGGCAGAGAGCCTGGAGCCCTGGTGTCCCCCTGCTGACTCTGTCCCGGGAAGGGCTGCTGCACCCCTGTGCCCGGCACCGCAATCCCCTTCCATGCCAGCTCGGGAGCTCTGGCCCACGCAGGAGCTGCTGCTTGGCCATGACCATGTTTGGGTGTTTGGAGCGGGGGATGACTCAGATCTCTGTTCCCGGGACTTGTTTACCGAGATGGGTGGGAGCAGCAGGAGCATGAGGCTGGCGGCGTGGCGGCCCTGCACTGCCCAGTGTCCCCACACGTGCCACCCGCTCCTGTCCTCCTGCCGGGCCTGGCCAGGGACAACTTCTGCTTTTGGAGGCTGCTGGCCGAGCACAGGGAGCCCTGGGGAGCGATGTGCCCAGGCTCACAAGAGAGGCAGGAACAGAGCCGGGTGTGCTGCTCCAAAGGGGCTCCTTCCAGGCTGTTTTAGCTGCTCCTTGCGGGATCAGCCCAGCAGTTCCTTTGTCCTTACTCACTGCTGAGTATGCAGCCCCTTGCCGGTGCCACAGCTGTGCCCCCACCCCTGGCTCTCCCAGCTGGCAGGTGGCACTGTCCCCTCACACGGAGCCAGGGGGTTTCTCGGGAAACACCCCCCTTCTTGGCCTGCCTGAAATAGCAGCCCACAAAACACAGCGCACAAATCCCCGGGGCTGAGCAACAAGCTGCTGGTCTCTAGAGCACCAAGACGCTGTTCCTGGGCACCCCCAGCATCCCCCAGCTCCCACCACGCTGCACAGCCAAGGGCATCTTCCCTGCCCTCCTGGCCACTTCAGCTCCGGGCTCCTCCTTTGGCTGCTCCCTGCGATCATCCCGGGGCTTCCCTCCACCCTGTCCCGCCCCGGCCTCCCCCATCCCCGGTCCAACCGTTGCTCTGGAAGCGGGAACCAAAACCTGTCACTTCCTCCTGCCCACGGTGTCTCACAGCCCAAAATAGCTCAAAAAAGCCCTAAAATATCGCTGCCCACCCAGCCCAGCTAGTGGCCTGAGGAGGACGGAGGAGTGTGAGCGAGGCCAGGGGTGAGCAAGCAGAGGGACCAGCCCAAAAACGCACATCCCACGGGATCATCATTTCCCCGGGCGTGCAGGAAAACACTCGTTGCTGTGGCGACAGCTCAGCGCCCGCTGCTTCCTCCCCAAAATCGGGTGACTTGACGTCATGGAGCGGCCATGGAGCGTGGCCAAGGCCGTGACTCAGAGCTGGCCACCGGCCCCGCCCGCTCCCCGAGCCCCGAGCCCCTTCTCACCGTGCCCAGGCATCCCTGGCTGTCCCAGAGCCCCCATCAGCCCCAGGATGCGCGGCCCGGCTCACGATCAGCACCTTCAGGCTCGGGGATGGGGCGTCCCCAGCTCTCCAGCCCGGGCCCGGGTGAGCCAGCACTGCCCCCGGCGTGTCCCCGCTGCGGAGTGACAGGAACTCAGGCAGAGCCACCTCTGCTCAGGCTCCCTCTGCCTCCTTCCCTTCCCATCCTGGGCACACCAGGGCATCCGGCATGGACCAGGGCACTGCTGACCTGAAACATCCTTGTCATGAGGGAAATGCTTCAGATTAATCCTGATTCACTGCCAAACCATCCAGGGAAGATGCCAGGCTGGAGGAATCCAGGCTTCAGGAGCCAGGGGAGTGGGAAGAGGAGAGTGGGTTTGGGTACAACCAGTGCCTGCCAAGGACCAGCCATCCTGAAATGCTCACAGCATCTCCGGGGAATGTTAATCCCCCTCTGTTAAACTCAGATTACATAAAATCCCTGTTTCCAGTCATCTCTCCCCAGCTCTGCTCCTGAGCTCAGCTGGCTCCAGCTCCCCTGGCTCCAGCACCAGGCCAGCCACATCTCCTCTGCAGAGCTGGATGCACAGCAGCACTCCTGGGAGAGTCTCCCCATGGCCAGGCACCCCAGGGTCTCTCTGCTTGTCCCAGCACACAGACCCAGAGCCTGCTGAAGGTGTTTCAGAACCGACCTGTTCGTGAACAGGGGAATCCTGGGGGAGGTAAGACCAGAGCTGGGCTGTGATGCTTTTCAGGAGCAGTTTTCTTGAGCAGGCAAAGCCCAAAATCACAGGTGCCCTATTGCCCCATTGCCACCCGTGAGAGCACCCAAATAAATGCTGCTCCCAGACTCTCTGGCTCTCCCCTGGGCTGCAGCAGCTCAGCTGGGAGGGCCTGGACTGTCCCAGGGAAGCTCCAGTGTGCCCACAGTGGGACACAGCAGCCTCAAGCTCCCAGAAACTTCATCTTGCTGCACTGAGGCATCATCTGTGGGATCTGTTAGGCACCTTCTTCTTGGTGGGTCTCAAGCAGGCTCTGAACCCCCACCCCATCACGCAGCAGCACCAGCCAAGGAGCCAGGGACCAATTGTAGCAGCCGTGAGTCTCCAGCAGGCCTCCTGCTCCAGGAGGATCCCCTTTGCTCCATGCTGCCTGTTTGTGTGCTGCTGCCCTGGTTACCAGCCCTGAGTCACTACCAAACTTCTCTTATAGACAGGGAAGCCCGGACTCATATTTTCCGTGGGATTTCTACAGCTCATTCAACCTTCTGAGATGGGGAGAGATGCGCACAGAGATGCTGACATCACAGGGATGTCCCAGGGACCAGGGCTGTTCACACAGGGAGCTGCCAAGGGCACATCCAAGCTCTGCAGGAACGTTTGGGTTCCTTGGGGCTGTGGGACAGGGGATTCCTTCATCCCTTTGGAGAATTGATCCAGGAGAAATCTTTCCCCAGCAGCTGCTCTTGCAGCTGAGCAGCCCTGGTGCCTGTGTGTGAGTTCACTCCTGACATGAGCTTTGTGAACCCACCCTCTCACGGGTGCCGAGGCTCTTCACCCCTCCCCTTTGTATCCCCAGTTTTGCAATGCTGCAAAATTATCCCCAGCTGCCAATAGCCCCCCCCCAGCCCAGGTCTGTGAGGAACCAGCATCTGGAAGGGATCAGCACAGCAACCACTGCGGGGAAAGGGGAGGGCTATAAATAGCAGCAAGTTTCCAAATCAAAGCTTTGGAAACAACAACAACAACCAAAGAACACAGGCTGAGGCGCTGGCTTTTCTGCCCGGCGTGTTTATATATATAGTCATTTTTTTATTCCTAGCTTGTTTTCAATCTTTCCTCACTGCTGAGATGTTCTGGGCCTGTCCTCTTTCCCACTGGGCAGCTTCCCAGAGAGAGACATGTTTCTTGGAAGGTTGCAACCTCTTTTAGTAGATTTTAAATTAATCTCAGGCAGAAATGTCCCAGGACTCATTTTCTACTCATTTAGCAAGACCAGCATGTCCCTGGCTTGGGGGTGCCACAGGGCTGGCCCTGGGGTGTGCTGGAAGGATGCCAAAGTTCCATCCAAGGAACTTTGTTCTCAGGGGGAGCTCATTGGTGATGGGAAAGTCTCAGCACCTGCAAGGAGAGGCTGGATGCACAGCTGAGTTTAACCCTCATGGCTAAGAGACAGCGCGGGTAGAAAACTGAACCTGGAAAACATTGCCTGGGGTCTCCTTTGGGGCATCCAAAGGAATGGATGAGGGTTTCCTCTGGATCATCCTCAATCAGTGTCCTTTTCTCAGGCATGGACACTCCTTGGAATGACCCCAGCACAATCCCAGCTGTGGACCCCCTAACCTTAGCTCTGTTCTGGGAACAGACACTGTGCTTCCTGAGTTCTTCCCACTGTCCCTGTTTGGGCCCATGGGCTGGCATGATCCCACAGCCTCTTACAGACACCACAGCTCTGGCAGTGCATCCCTCCACAGTGATATGTGGCCCCAATGGCATCCAATGTCCAGTGGGACATCAGTTCTGCAAAACAGGGGCCCCCAGCTCCTGGTAGGGCAACTCAGATGTTGCAAGACAAGAGAACAAGGAAAAATTGCACCTTTTCCCCAATAAGTTATTCTCCAGCTTGAAATCCCCAAGTAGAGCTCAAACTCCCTGAGCCCTGGTGTGTCCCTGCTCCCTCCCTGTGCCCAGGGCTCCTCAGTGACTGCAAACAGCAGCAGTCTGGGGCTGGGCAGTGGGGGTGCAGGGCCTTCCGTGCAGACCAAGCCACGGCTGCCATGTTCATCCCAGTTTTATTGCCCACTAGAGTTGTTTTGCTGGAAGGACTGCGGTCTGGCAGGCTCTGCCCTGGCTGTGCTGCAGCCAAGCCAGGATGGCATGACACACACATTGGAGAAATAACCTCATAAATCTGCTTCATTCAGTCGATGAATCATTCCCACTCCCTGAGGGCTCCCTTCCCATGAGCCAAACCTTACTGTCCCTGCTCTGGGAAACAACACAGGCAGAAAGAGTCCAGGCAGTGTCCCCTGAGCAGCACCAGCAGCATTGCCTGCTCCCTCCCCGCCGCCCTCTGCCCTGCCCAGCACACTCAGCCTCCCTGCAGAGTGCTGGGTGCTGCTTGGCTCCTTGGTGCCACATCCTCAGACTCTGGCATTCCACAGCCAGAGCAGCCAGACAGCTCCAGCCCCGCTCTCCTGGCCTCCCCAGGCCGAGTGGGGAGACAGCAGGCACTGGAAGCAGCCACAACTGGAAAATGCAGGGACAATTCAGCAGCCACCCCTTGGGATGGGCAGCTGCTGTTGGCTAAAACCAGGGCAAGCTTTCTGGGGACCCAGTGGGACCCGAGGCCACAGTGATGGGCTCAGGATGTGGCTGGCACCAGCAGGAGCAGCTGGGACACTGGCAGCCTAGTGATGAACACGTGCAAACAGCAATTTTGTGTTCCCATCTCCAGGCAGGGCTCAGCCAAGGGGCTCTGGGCTTCCCTGTCACAGCCAGGACTGTGCCATGGGCCTGCAGTCACCTCAGTGTGTTACTCCCTCAAATGATGGACACTCCCCAAAGTCATCCCACAAGGAGGCAATCGAGTGGGCCGTGCGCTGATTTGGGGCAGGGAGAGATGGCACAGCCTCCTACACTTTCCCTTGTACAGCAGAACCAGTCCTTTCCTACAGCAGGGACAGGATCCTGGGGGACATGGCAGAACCCTTCCTCAGGACTGGGATCAGTGGGAAGGGCAAGGCTGGGCCACTCCACCGTATCCATCCACATGGGTGACACACCCACCTAGTTCAATGTCACTGGTGTCCAAAGCACCAGAAGCAGTGCAGGATGCTCCCGTTCAGGCCATGTCCCTGCCCTGCCATCAGCAAGGGCAGGTGCTCCCTGCTCGGTGCAGTGCTGCCTGCTCGGGTCCCTGCTCAGCAGCCTCTCCATCCCCTCCTAGGGTGGGCACACAACCGCTTTTTGGGGGAGAAAGGGCAGAAGAAGGGCTCTGGATGTCTCACACCTGGGGTGTATCTGTGTCCCACAGGTGCAGTGGAGCTGTAGCACACCCTGCTTCCATCACACCCCCTGTGACAGTGTCCTGCCCGGGCTGGAGCAGCTCTGCCCCACGTCAGAGGCCACATGGACGTGGACAGGCATCATGTCCCTGAAATAGCAGTGACCTGCAGCTGGGGGACCGGCCGAGGGCTGTGTCTGCAGGAGTCCCAGCGTTACGTGACAATTCCAGTTTTCCTTTTAAAGACAATGACACTGAAACGAGTTTCCTGAGAGTTTCCTGCGTTCCCAATTAAGGAGGAGAAAACATGGGAACTTTTCTAAATCCGTGCTAATAACATCAGCAAAGGAAATGTCGTTCGAGAGAACGCCAAAAGATGTGACAAAAACCCAAGATCCCGTGGCACCTTGGGGACTTGAGCTCCCAGGATCACAGCCCGGCGGCTCCCGTGCCTGTGCTGAACCCCGCCCCTCTTACGTGACCAACTCTCAGCATCCCTCTCAGCCGGTGCCAGTCTGGACAGCATCCCAGCGCCATGCCCTGGGGAAAACACTCGTGGAGATGGAGGAAAACCCAGGATGAGCCATCAGGCGCTCTGCTGACACTGCACAAAGTGGAACCACTCCGCTCTGTGCAAGCGCTTGGCCAAGTTCAAGGTCGAGGGCTGTAAATTCCTTGTTATTTTTAACTCCAGGATAGTAGCTGGCTGAAAACAAGAGGAAGAATAGCTGGGATTCGGAGAGGGAGGGGAGGTGCAGGGTAGGTGGATGCTTTTGCCTGTTGAAATAAGGGTGAAACCTTTAGAAAGAGGCAGCAGGAGTTGGAGAAAACAGGTGCTGCAGGATGCCCCCAGAGAGGGGCCCTCAGGATGAGCAGGGTCCCAGTCTGTGTCCATCAGTCATGGAGCTGCAGCTGGACAGGTCCTGATGGCTGAGGTGACCAGGAGGACAGGAGCTGCCGCAGCCTGGGGCCCTGGGAGGATGGGGCACGGAGTGAGCTGGGCTGGGGTGTGTGCTGGCACACACGCATGAGCCGCTGGTTTTCTCTCCCTCTAGAAAACAGCAGCATGTGGCTGATATTGGAAAAGAGATTTTTCTCTGCTTGGTGCAGTGTCCAAAAGAGCGTTGGTGTCTCAGCTCCCTCATCCTGCCTTGCCCATCTGACAGTGGGCAGGGGGGTGGCACTCAGGGCTGGGAGCCACAGCAAAGCCACGGTGCCCCCACACTGTGTCCCCCGGCCCAGGTGTTGGCACATGGCTCCATCAGATGGACATTTGCAAACCCCTCAGTGACGCTGAGCATGTGCTGAGGGGACAGCCCTGAGACGGCGAGCCTGCAGCTCTGCACATCCCCCACCCCACATGGCACCAGTGGGGCTGCCAGGAAAAAGCAGGGATGTTCCCAGGGTGTGAAAGCATTAAATGCTGGGGTTTGAGGAGAAAGAAAAACAGTCAAGGGATAAAAGAAGAGAGAGGAGCCTTGCAGGGATGGCTGGGAGCTGCACAGAGCGGAGCCAGGCACAGCAGCGTGCTTGCACAAACACCCACACCCACTCTCCTGCTGGCACCCAGGTCCTGTGGGATCCAGCTCTGTGCACAAGGCATGTGTGCACACACGTGCAGTGCACACCCTCCCAGGGCTGTGTGGTCCCTGGGATCCAGCTCCAGACACAGCTTTGTGCCCACTGCAGCCCCTCTTGGCTCCAGCCCCACAGGGCTCTGCCCCACGTGGACACCACGTTCTGGGGCAAGGGGTGGTGCTCAAGGGAAAACTTCAGAACCTTGTCCTTGAGGCAGTCAGAACAAACTAGGGAATAAAAGGGGATTTCCTTGCTCAGGGCCTCTGCTATTAGTACAAACCTGTGCCTTGGCCTTCTCCCAAGCCTGCTTTCCTGTTGTGCCTCGTGCTCCAGCCCTCCCTTGCCATCATCTCTGACTGCATCTGCTCTGACTTCCTGGCTTCTCCATGCACCCTACAGACACACTGGGGACAACCCAGTGATGCTGCTGGGGTGGGTGGTTCTGTAGCTCCTGGCTCAGGGAAAATTCTCCCTTGGGAAAACCAAGGCCTGACTTCAAAGGCAGCCAGAGCTGGCACTCTCTGCGTTCCCCAGGGACATCCCTCTGATGGTCCCTGGGTAGTCAGACAGCCACCATCACCCATGGCCCCTGCCCCATCTCAGCTCTGGGCTGGTGAAGCTCTCCTGGGTTGAGAGGCACAGTCCTTCCACCACTGCACCATGCCCAGGAGTGTGAGCCTGAGGGCTCACATTGCCCTTCCTGCTCTGCCACAGCCCTTGGGGGACACCCAAGCTGCCAGAACATCACCCCTCCCGAGGTGTGCACCCCTGAGCAGCACAGCCACCATGCCCCAACCCACACCTCTGCATGGGCACAGTGCTGTGGGGACACAGGGGACACACTGCTGCAGGGAGGCAGACAGAGGCCCTGCCAGCAGAGGTGACAGCCAGCGAGTGTCCCTCCCTGCCTGGCAGTGCCAGCCCAGACAGCTTTGCCAGGAAGACAGATGCACGTGAGGAGATACTTCATGGTCTGGTCAAACCCAGTGCAAACAAAGCAGCGTGATCCAAGGAGTGAGGGGCAGACTCTGCATGGGGACAGAGCCTCTGTGCTGGCACACAAAGGCCCCTTGACTGCTCTGGAGAGATGAGCAGTGTGTGCACTGGCATTGGATCTGGGACAGGGACAATCACGGTGTGAGCCTTCCTGGGACAGAAAGGCCTTTGTGAGACAGGAGCATCCCCAGCTCTGCAGCCACCACTGGTGACCAAGCACAGCCCAAGCCACAGGGCTGGGCTTCCCTGGAGCCAGGTCATGCCAGAGCCACCCCAGACACAGCCTGTGAGATGGCCGAGGGTGTGGGAAGCACTGGGAGCACTGGCTGAGCTCTGTCCAGGCTGGATGGCACCCAGGGAGCCAGGGAACCAGGGAACCACGGAACAGGGAGTCAGGGAACAAGGGAGTCAGGGAGCCAGGGAGTCAGGGAGTCAGGGAACAAGGGAGTCAGGGAGCCAGGGAGTCAGGGAGTCAGACAGCCAGGGAACCAGGGAGTCAGGGACATGCCACCTCACAGAGCCAGCCTGTCCTTACCGTCACCATCTCAGCTGGCTCCTTCCAACAAGAGGGTGAGCATCAGGGTGTGGCCATGGCTGGTGGGGACCATCTTTGCCTCTGACACTGCCAGACAGGCCTGGGTGCTGTCAGGGGCTGCTGCACCCCCTACTCCCTGATCTGCCAGGTGTGTCCCTCATTTCCCCAGCCAGGAGGAGGCTGAGACAGAAAGGAACCAGACCCAAAAAAGCCTCAAGCCTTTTCCAAAGAGGTTTGTTGTTTCTCTTCTGGGATGTGTGAGGTGCCAGGGCCGTGGCATGGCCAGGCCACCTGATCTCTGTGGCAGGGCAGAGCCATGGCTTGCACGGGGACAGGTGGCACCTCAGGAACCCCAAGCAGGGGCTGTCCCAGCTACACAGGGTGAAGGGGAAGGGGGTGGGAGGAGGGCCAAGGGGGTGGTGATCAGTTTATCAGCCCAGGACTCATCACAGGGCCCAGCCATGGCTTCTCAATCCTGCCTGGGGCCCTGCTGTACCAACATGGGTGTTCCTCTGACCTTCATTCCCCAGGAAGGACCACAGGTGTCAGGCACCTGGAAGAGCCAAGCCTGGGAGCTGCCCTGTGCTCCAAGGACAATGCAGGGAGGACATGCTCTGCTGCCAATAGCTGGTGTCTCAGCCCTTGTTTTCAACTTTATGTAAGCAGGGAACCCAAGCCTGCTCCGGGACATGGGGAAATTGGATCCGTACGGAAACAATTAGAAAGGGGAGGGATAAGGAAGAAACTTTGCTTTGTTGGCACAACTCTCTGCCCAGGGAAGAAAACAGAGCCCATGAGCCAGCCCAGATGTATTTGTACTGGGGAAAAACAACCCATGAGTAAAAGAGAGGCAAGGAGATGGGGCTCACTTCACACCCCCCTCTGGGACCAGCTTCAGCTGTGACTGCTGCAGGTCCTTGAGGACAGAGAGGCTCTTAAGGAGTAGAATTCCAGAATACCCTGAGCTGGAAGGGACCCACAATGATCTTCGAAGTCTAACTCTCCTACAAAGGAGTAGACGGTACCTCACCAGGGAAGCTCCTCTCATTGGGATGGAGTCTACCCAGCTCCAAGCCAAGCAAGGCAGTCAAATGAGGACTGAGAAATGGCTGCTGGGATCCCCCTGCCCAGACCTCCCACAGGTCCCCATCCCCAGTGGCACACTGCTCACACAACCTGGGGGTCACCTCTGCCCTGGGGACCCATCAGAGCAGGGAAAGGACAAACGTTTTGCTGTGGGTTATGAGCCCAGCCTGCACCCCCACGCACCCCAGCTGCTCCCACAGGCCCCCAGCTCCTCTGGGGTGTGTGATACCTGCAGAGCTTGTTGACAAGAACCTCTCGCCACCACAGCTGCTGGGGAAAGGCACCCCCAGGCACGGGGTGTTCCAGGAGGAAAGCAGCCTGTGAGTCAGCTCAGAAAGTGGAGTCTGGACGGGCATCTCCAGGAGTGACTCCAGGATTGCATCACAGCAATGGGAGAGGGTCACCCTCTGCCTGTGCTCTTGGAGAAGTCCTTGCTCAGCCTGTGTGGGCAGGTGTCCACCTGGGCAGGAGAACCAGTGCTGGTGCTGCAGGGTGATGCCTCTGCCTGCAGCAGAGTCCTCTCAGAGCTTCATCAGCTCCCACCCCAGCTCCAGCACCTTCCTCGGACCTCACCCTCCAGCCACAGCCCCTGCACAGCCCTGGGCCAAACCCCTCCCTGCTCCCACCGTCCCCAGGGCAGCTGAGGAGAACAGCCTGTTCTCAGGGTGCCCATGGAATGGAGCTGCACTCTCCAGCTCCCCTGCCAGTCTCCCCAGAAGGACAAAATGGCAGCAGCTGCTCCCTCATCCCTTTCAGGGTCAGGAGGTCCCCAGGAAAAACAGGAGCAGAGCTGGGCATGGGGTGCTGGCCGTGCCTCACCAGTGAAACCTGGGAGCCTGATGCAAGCACGTGGGGAGCTTGCTCTGCTGGCAACTTCCACTGTGTCTTTCATCAGCCAAACGCTCTGTTCCAGCTTTGTGTCTTTCATAACAAAGTCCTCCAGAGCGGGATCCTGGGAGGTGAGTATCTGGAATGTGTTGGGAACAGCTAATCCCAGGTTTGCCCTTCCCCACAGGGGAGGAGGGGCAGGGCAGGTGAGATGGGGCTGCAGGTGCTGGCTGGCTGCCTGAGCAGCTTCACAGGAGCACGGGCTGCTCTCCCAGCAGGGCTCCCTCCTCACCCTGACCCTGCTGCAGACCTTCCAAGGGACCTCATCTATCCTGCAGCCACCACAGCCAGAGCCTGCACAGATCCTTTGTCCCCTTCTCCCACGGGAACGAGGTCTCTGCCCAACTGCTGGTGTCACTGGACGTGTCCCTGCTGTCACAACCTGACACAACCTGTGATGAAGCTCTCTGGGTCCCCAGTCTGTCCCTGACTGAAGGCTTTTCTCAGCCAGTGCTGCAGGGTGAGAGGTGAGACCTGCCAGCCCTCCCAGGCTCCTGGGGCTCACCCAGGGGCTGCTGTGCAGGTGCTGGGCTCACTGGGACATGGGAATGGCTCAGGCCAGCACTGGAGCCAGAAATCACAGCCCAGACTGGAGCCACCTCAGCCTGACCTGGATGATGTAAGTCAGGTGAGGGAGCAGGTGAAGTGTGCCCCAGAGGGACACAGCCACCTCCACCCCAGGCCACACACCTCTGTCTAGCTCCAGGGAACAACCTCCAAACTCACTCTGGTCCTTCCCTTACTGTCCTGTCTGACCACAGCACCAGCACTTCTCCAACACAAGGACCTGCCAAAACCTCCTCTCACCCTTCCTAGTCCCCCCAGCAGCTCCCAGCACTGCCCTGACCCTTTTCTGCTGCTTCTCCTCTCCTCCCCACCCATGGTGAGCATGCACTGGTGTGCCCAGGGGAGCCATCTGCCTGCACCCAGAGATGCAGGGCACTCATATGGGCATCAGTCCCTTCTGAAGGCATCCTGGAGAGCCTCTGGCCCAAATTTTCTAAAACTCAAGATCCAGCAAAGCTCTCAGGTGCCCATTTAGCCCATTGAAACGCTGAGCATCCCGGATCTCCTTAGCACAATGAGGAGCAGTTACCCCATGACAAGAATCTGGGGAGCTGTGCTGGGCTTAGAGGAGCTGGGTGCCAGCCCCGGGAGCTCTGCACTGCTGTCCCAGCAGTTGGGTGCACTGGTCACCACCCAGATAATTATAGCTCCACTGTTTATATACCCTCAGCCAGTGGCCACAGGAAGGAAGGCTGGAGGACACTGTACGTAACAGAGCTCTCCACCCCTTCCCCGTTCCCCCTCCCACCTGCACCCCCCGTGTGAATTTGGTGTGTGTGACAAGACACCACGGCCCGGCGTTGTTTGTCAGAGCTGCTCCCAGCCCGCAGCTTCCCCTTTCTGCCACCCATGGAACCCTGCTCTGGGCACTCTGTCCCCTGACTGCACCGTCTGCAATCCCCTCCTGCACCCCTCAACCTGGCAGTTCTTGATCCCACAGCCTGAATGGGGACATGTCGCTGTCCCCATGGCTGACCCATGTGTGTCTGCAGCCCTGCACAGCCGTGGGGCCCTGAAGCACCCGGTGACAGTGGGTCGGTGCTCTCCTCTTTGCACACATCAGCTCTGTGTCAATCCTGCCTCCCTGCCCAGCAAAGGGTCCCCTCAGCAATCCCTGCTGCTTCCTGGGGCCGAGCAGGACCGAGCAGAGTGCAGGGGACCTTCTGAGCCGCGGGGCTGTCCGTCCCTCGGGGACAAGTGACCGCCAGCCACGGCTGCAGCTGGATCCCGGAGGCACCGCGGTGGCACTGGAGGGGCTGCACGGCTGGGACGAGAGCAGAGCCCCTCGCAGGAGAAACAATGACCCGGCAAGGCTGGGTGCAGGGTTAGGAATGGGATGGGCCGTGTCCCGCACGAACGGGCCAGGCCAGCCAGCTGCGGCTGAGCCAGCACTTTCTTGTTTGTTTGGGCTGTTAGATAACTTCGAAAGCAGAAGCTGGAAGGGCTGGCGGCTGAACAGTTTGTTCTTTCCGACTTCCACAAGCTGCTGCTCAAACCTCAGCGCTGCGAAGCGCTTAAACCACAGCCCTGCTGTGCCGCTCGGAGCCGCCCTGTCCTCTCATCCTCAGCCCAAGGTGTCCCTGGAGCCCCTCCAGCCCAGGGCTGCCACAGGAGGACACAGAGCAGTGGGAACGCTTCTCTGGAGGGGTCTCAGCCCCACAGCCCCGGCCTGGCACAGGGTGAGGGGCTGCTGCCACCTCCTGGCCACGGCCCGGGCTCGGGGCAGCCCCCGAGCGGCTGGCACGGCATGGCACTGCACAGCAGAGCACTGCACAGCACGGCACGGCACGGCACGGCACTGCACTGCACTGCACTGCACAGCACAGCCCAAGGGTAGCAGAGCACAGCACAGCACAGCTCAGCACAGCCCAAGGGTAGCACAGCACAGCACAGCACAGCTCAGCACAGCACAGCACAGCACATCACAGCTCAGCACAGCCCAAGGGTA
>JAHLSL010000017.1:21496075-21526214 GCA_025920805.1 Petroica traversi
CACGGGCTCCTGCGGCGCTTGGGGCCGGCCCGCCCGCGGGGATCCCGCTGCTCCAGCGGCAGAACACGGCCCGCTGCCTCGTTGCAGGTTTGAGGAGGCCCTGCAGGAAGCACGGCAGGTCGATAAGCTGCTTTCGGAGGCCCCTGGAGATGACTTCCTGCAGGAGAAGTTCCCCTTGCTGGGGGTTCCCATCACCGTTAAGGAGGCCTTTTGCCTCTACGGTAGGTTTGTATTTGTGCCTCTCCAGCTCTCGGTTTGCTCCCTCTTGGCCGAGGGCTCCCCGGAGTGGTGGGTGGCTGTGGCAGGTGCTTGGAGAGAAGTACTTTCCCTTTCCGTGGTTTGCACCAGGCTGTGCCTGGGCCTCTGCGTTTGTGTTCCTTTGTAGCACACAGGTGCTGCAGAGCTTGTGGTGCCTCAGAGGAGCAGCCCTCACTGGGAACCTGCTTCCTGCAGCCCCGGATCGTCTCGGGGCACTGATGCCTCCCTCCTGTTGACCTTGGCACCACAGGGATGCCCAACACCTCTGGCTTGGTCAACCGCCGCAACGTGATCGCCACCTCAGACGCCACCGTGGTGTCGCGGCTGAAGCAGGCGGGTGCCATCCCGCTGGGTGTCACCAACTGCAGCGAGCTCTGCATGTGGTATGAGTCCAGCAACAGGGTCTACGGGCGCACCAACAACCCCTACGACCTGCAGAGGATCGTGGGCGGCAGCTCAGGTGAGCGCACAGTCCTGCGGGTTAAAGTGCAGCAAGGGAAGGGTTCCAAGTCTCTGCATTATCTTGGCCCTTGCAGAGCTCATGGGCCTCTTTCCTGAGCACTGCTGTAGGCTGTTGGGAGGTCCACCTGCTTTGCCTTTTCTGGGTGTTTCGTCTGGCATGACTTCAGTTCAGTTTACTTAAGCAGGGAAACCCCTTTTGGCCCACGCTGCCTGGCTCTCCCCCAGCCATCACTGAAGCCAAGGTGTCCCTCACCCTCACTGTGAGGTGCTCCTGCTTTGCTGGATGATTTGCTCCATAAACCTGTGGGGTTTTGCCATGTTTTCTCCTGTGCAGGTGGGGAGGGCGGTGTCCTGGCAGCTGCCTGCTCAGTCATAGGTGTTGGCTCTGACATTGGCGGCAGCATCCGGATGCCAGCCTTCTTCAATGGAGTCTTTGGCCATAAACCCACAACAGGTAAGGTGGGTGTTGGGGTCTCCTCCTCCTCCTTGCCAGCAGAAATGCCGTGGAGTGGGGGCTGTGGGATGAACCCATTCAGGGCACCCCTATGCTGGTGACTGGTGGGATTGCTGTAAGGAGTCAGGTAATTCCTTGTGTGGGACAAGCCTGCTGAGGGAGCACAGCTGGGAAGCTTTTGGTGGCAGAATGCCACAAGTGTTGGAGACAGGTGGGGGTTTACCCAAGAATCGCAACCTCAGCGTGGGATGTTTTCATAAGGTTGGGAATCTGCTGGGATGTTTCTCTGACTTTCAGTGTCCTAACTGGGTGTTTATCCTCCCTCCCCCACCCCATGCACCTTGCCATCAGCACTTGTGGGGTATGCAACCCTGGGGAACCGTGTCTCCCTGCACCCAAAGCCCCCCAGCAGGGCTGTCCCTGTCCAGATGTGACACTTGGGGTGGTGTCTGACATCTCTGCTCTCTCAGGGGTGGTGCCCAACGATGGCCAGTTCCCAAATGCTCACGGGGTGAGGACCAGCTTCCTGTGCACGGGGCCCATGTGCCGCTACGCCGAGGACCTGGAGCCTGTGCTGAGAGTCATGGCCGGTCCTGGGGTCAGCAAGTGAGTTGTTCCCACTGCTCCCAGCGGCTCAGCTGGAGGCAGCAGCTCTCTGGTCCTCACAGTGTGTTAGTCCTTTGTACAGGACAGGTCTGCGCCCCACCCAGTTTGCTTCCTACTGATTTCCTTCCTCTGCTGCTGGCTTCAGCAGGACCTTGGCTGCTGGGACTGCTTTTCCCACCATCCACGTGCTCCAGGGAACAGCCATGGGTCCCCTTTCACCACTGAGCTGCTTCCCAGCTCTGTCCCACATACCCCTCCCTTCCCACACTGGCCTTGCTCCTGGGTAATTCAGGGCCTTTTTCCTGTTGTTGAATGAGTTTTCCATCCCACACCATGGCCAGTTCAGTTCCTTCAGTTCTCAGTCCGTGCAACCAAAAGCATGCTGTGTGCCAGTGAGGAGCAGAGCAGTGATGGGGCACGTGGGCAGCCCTCCTTTTTGCCACAGCCTGCATACCATTGCTCTGTCCATCATCACTTTGGTTTTTCCCTGGCTCTTGTGCAATCCCAGCCTTGGCTGCAGCCAGGGTTTTTAATCACAAGGTGCTTCTGAAGAGATGAGAACTCTGTTGACAGAAACTTGCTGGGAGTCAGGGGCTGGGTGAGCAGCTGGATGCGTTGTGGGCAGTAGGTGTCTGTGTGTCTTCACCTTACTACCCTGGGGGATAGAGCAGGGTCTCCCTAGGACACATAACAGGCATATGAGGCCCTGTAGCAGCTGCAGAAGAATTTGGGGTGGATCTGTGACAAAGCACCATTCCTTTCCCAGGCTGAAACTGGATGAGAAAGTGTCACTGGAGAAAATCAAATTCCACTGCATGGATCATGACGGCGGCTCCATTTTTGTGTCACCTGTGGACAAGGAGATCTTACAGGCCCAAAAGAAGGTAGGCAGCAGCAGAGGATGGTACTCACTGGGATGAGCCTTAAGATAGAACCTGGGGTGAAAGGAGCCCTGGGGTGGGAAAAGAGTTTCTTTATGTATGACTCCTGCAGGGGCTGCGGGATGAAGCCTTGCACCCCAGTCCTGTGCTTTCAGGGGTTAAAAAGTGGAAAGAACTTCTTATTCTTCAGGGCTAAAGAAGAAACAAGGGGAGGGTCTTGCGAGTAGGTCCCCTAACCCTCTTTGTAGCTCCCATGGGCTGATGGCAGTGTGTCACATCCTTGTGGAAACAAACTCATCCTTGCTCTTCTCTTCAGGTGGTGGAGCACCTCGAAAGTGACCTTGGGGTCCGAGTTCAGCGTGTGGCCATCCACAAGATGAAGTATTCTTTCCAGATCTGGTCAGCCATGATGTCAGCCAAGGACAGTGAGGGTCAGGTATGTCAGAGTGAGCTGGCAAAGGCACGACTTTGGACACATCAGGGAAGAACCAGCTGTTCAGGGCCAGCTGTGGAGGGCTGTAGGCTTCCCAAACCTGACCAGGGTCTTTCCCTGCCCCATTTGGCCCCCCCAATCCTCCTTTCATCTCTTCCTAAAGCTGCACAGTCCCTTCTGCCTTGCTGTCCTGTGGGATGAGGCCATAGCTCTCAGCAGAGGAGCAGTGTGGTAATAAGGGAGGGGGAGATTGTTCTGGCACACTGAGCTTTCCATGCAGGTTGGTAAGTCAGCCAAGCAGGGGCATCCTGCCTTGCTCTTTGCCCCATGCTGTGTCTTCTGACTTGTAGGCTGGGATTAAAACCCTTTGGGATGCCAGGAGAGGCAGGAGACAAGCAGCTTTCCAGCTGGAGGCCTGCTTGTGTTATTTTCCCCTGGAATTACAGCTTCTCTGCTATGCTTTGTGCATGGAGGGGAGTATTTTGTAATAAAATAAACTTCTGGGAGTGTCACAACTTGTGCATTCCTGGCACAGAGGCAGTGATGAAACAACCCAGCCCCACCACACTAAGGAGGGCTCCTCTGCCAACTTCTTCCATGTCCCATGGTCATACCACAGGAAGAAATGCCTCTGGGACATTATCCCTTGCATCGTGTCAGCTGCTTTGGGGGGCTCTCCCTTCTCCCTGCTGTCTCTGGCAGGGAAAGATGTGCAGAGCAGAGGGGGTCCTGCTGCTGCCCTGGATCAGTGTCAGAGCTGTGGAGCACTCCTGAGGGGCATTTTCTGTGTGAAAGTGGGAGTGCCTCACATTGGGACAGCTGGAATGTCAGTGTCCCTTGCCAACCTGTGCTTCCCTGCTGCATGTTGCCTGTGCTGACGGGGGGAGTGGCTGTGTTTCAGGAGGCACAAAGATTCACAGACCTGCTGGGGGACCACGGGAAGCCAGTGTGGCCGCTGTGGGAGCTCATGAAGTGGCTCGTGGGGATGTCTTCTCATACTCTCCCAGCTATTGGTAATGTTGGGAGGGGCCTGGGGAAGTGCAGAGGCAGTGGTGGGGTGGGCAGGTTGTTAAATGCAGGTATTACCCTTCCAACGCCCAGTGAAGGAACTCGGGGTTTGCCCAGAGCAGCTTCAGCCAGGTTTTGTAATGACACTCCGTATCTTTGAGTCACATGCAAGCTCCAGGGACTGGATTTCTGATAAACAGGAGTGGGTATTTTGGGGGAAGAAATGAGGGTGATGGAGCTGGGGGCAGGGTTCACTCGTGCTGTGAGCCCTCCAGCAATGCTGGCAGCTCAGAGGGAACAGTCAGGGTCTGCACTGGTCTTGTTTCATAGCAGCAGGTACTAGAGAACCCTAATTAGTGCAGTCATGCTGCTAAATAATGAGTCTAATGCGGGGGTCGTTCTGCTCAGCCCCACTGGCTGGAGGAGCTGGAAGGAAGGGGCAGAGCTGCAGGGCTGCTGTCCACAAAGCTGTGCTAGGGGCAGTCTGCAGTGGCTGTGGGCAGGGAGGGGTACTTGGGGGGCCATATCAGAAGCAGGGGATGTTGCACATGGCAATGTGTTTCTGCCCCACACAGCCCACAGTACTCTCACTTGCTCTTGTTCCCATTTCTACCTTTTGCTGCAGCCCTGGGACTGACAGAGAGGCTGTTGACCCTCAACCTCAGTGGGAAGGCCAAGCTGGTGAGCATGGGGAAGAGCCTCCAGGAGGAGATGGAGGCACTGCTGGGGCCGGATGGGGTGCTCCTCTACCCCTCGCACCCCACCATCGCCCCCAAGCACCACTCCCCCATCTGCATGCCCTTCAATTTTGCCTACACAGGTGAGCAGCTCTGGCTCCTGTGGGGTTGTAGGTAGGACTGCCAGGATGGTCTCCCCACGGCAGCAGTGTGCTCTGGCAGCTGGGGTGCTGTACCCAGAGTGTTTACATTGCTGATGGTGGGCTGTGCAGCAAAGAGAGGTGTCTTGCTGCTCCAGAGAGTGGGGCCAGGGTTGTCCTTCATACTGTGTGGCATCTTGTACCTTTTGCCAAAGGTGCCCGTCCACAGCAGGGCAGGTCTGACTTGTTGTGTGATATTTGGGACCTCTGTGTCCCAGAGGCATTACAGCTGCCTCTGTGGTTTATCAGAAACCTGAGAGTTGCCATCTCTTGGGGTACAACCTGGAGCTGCCTGTATGGTTCCTATGCAGTGTGAACACCTCGGTGGCAGTATCAGTGCTGCCTGGCTTTGGAGGGATGGAGGGCTGTGCCTGGGGCAGGAGTGTCCCAAATTGGGCATTGCAAAGCATGTGCCATCCCTCGTGGATGCTGTTTGTACACGTGATTTGGGCATTGGGAACCTCTGGCCGGTGATGTCCCTTGTCACCGTGTCTCTGCACTGCAGTTCCCAGAATCTTGGTGCTGTGTGTGGCAGAGCTGCCTGCCCAGGGTGGGACAGCAGGCAGAGATGTGTCCCAGTTGCTGTGCTCACTCTGATCCATCCAACCTTCTCTCTTGCAGCCATCTTCAATGTCCTGGGCCTGCCGGTGACACAGTGCCCGCTGGGGCTGGGCAGCGAGGGGCTGCCCCTGGGCATCCAGCTGGTGGCAGCTGCCTACAATGACCATTTGACCCTGGCAGTGGCCCGGTACCTGGAGAAGGCCTTTGGAGGATGGGTTGTACCAGGGAAAGTTTAGCCTTGAGAGGCAGGGACAGAGGTGGTGGCAAGTGCTAGTGCTTGATCCCATCATGGCACTGCCTGCTCCCTCTGCATCCCCCTGCGCCCTGCTGGGAGTTGCTGGTGGTGCCTCCAGCCCAGGAACAGCTGGGCCATTGCCACTGGAGTCCTCATCCCTGTGGCACCCTCTGTCAGGGAGAGACCTGCCTTTCCACACCCCTCAGGAGCCCCAGTGCCGCAGTCTGAGGATGTCCTGCCTGCAGTGGGCACCCACCCACCTTTTTCAGAATGGAGTTGGCCAGCTCTGTAACCCTCCTGCTTTCAAAACGCTGAGTGAGAGCTGGGCAGAGGATGAGCTTCCACGCTGCTGGGGGCAGCTGTGCAGCTCCCCTTGAGGCTGCCTGGGCCCACCAAGGCCCTCCTTGGCCTGACCCTACGCACAAGGCTGGACTCTGCCTGCAGCACCCAGGCTTGCCAGCCCCCACAGTCCTCCCCAGCTGCTGCAGGCTTCCCCCGACCCTCTGACCAAAAAGGGAGAGGGGTTGAGGGGGCTGGAGGAGCCACAGGCCTGCCTCATCAGCAGCACTTGGTGCAGTGGTGGGTGCTGTGTAGCTGTCAGGCACAGCTGAAAGCATTTGCAGCACTGGCTGAAGCATCTCCTGCTCTCAGGGAGGGGATCATCCTGCCTGACTGGTGACCCCTGCTACGTGTCCTGCTGGGCTGCCTGGCCTCTGCCCCAGGAGCAGACGTGGGCAGCAATGTGAGTGGCTCTTCTGAGCAGGCAGCAAGCACGAGGTGTTCTCCTTGGGAGAGGTTAATTAAAGCCTGTCCAGTCTACTGTGGCTGTGTGTCCTTTTCCTCATGGCTGTCAACCTTCAGCTCTCACCAGGCCCCAGCCCCATCTCTACCAGGGATGTGTTGAGTCTACCCAGCACAGCTGGCCATGGGAGTGGTGCAGAGACAGCAGTGGAGGTGCTGCATTGTCCCCAGTGGTGGCACTTGGCCACTGCTGGGCTCTTGTTGTAGAACACCCAGGCTGACAGCGGCTGCTGGGCTCCTGGCGGAGCTGCAGGTGTTTATGAGCCCCACGTGCTGCTGTCAGTGGCTCTGTTAGTCTTGTAATGGTTGCACGGTTGTTGGGAAGCACAAATCCAGCTGTGTTTTGCCCCAGTGGGCTGCCAGAGGCCTGGAGCTCTTGAGGTGATGCAGAGCCACGGGCAGGCCCCTTGTGGTCTCCAGGGCAAAATGAGGGGCCCCAGCCTGCAGCACCGGTCTTGGCAAGGATTAAACCTGGTACTGGTTCTGCTGGGATGTCCTGGCCTGTGTCTGCCCTGCCATGTGTCACCCTCGTGCTCCTCTGTCCCCACAGCACCGCTGGTCCCCGCAGGGTGCGGGCACAGCGAGCTGGGGCGGGCTGTGCCTCGGCGCTGGGGCACAGAGGGCACTGCTGAGCGCCCAGCTGGGACGCTGCTGACGAGGAAGCAAGGAAGGGAAAAAAACAAATCCTGGCTCAGCAGAGGAGGTACAAACCACCCGAGTCTGTGGTGGCACGGACAATACGGACCTGTCCTCCATCTGGAGGGAGCCTGGCAGCTGAGCAGACCGTGGTTATGTGTCCTGTGAACGCTCGGAGCCAAGCGTGGGGCTGCTGAGCTGAGCGTGTTTAACAGCGTGGTGGGCGAGGTGGGTTCCTGGCACGGCAGAGGGGCAGAGAGGAAATGCTCGATCAAGGTAGGAGGGAGTGCTGCTGCTTCAGGGTGGTGTGATGGGCACGGAGACAAATGAGACGATGTGCAGAGCAGAGGGGGTTAATCCTCACAATCTCAGATATTGCCACATCACGGGGAGAGTTGCTGGGAGTTTTCCTCTGGCCATGGCAGAAGGGGAGTGGATGTGCTGGGGCTCAGAGGGGGGCTGGCAGGGACTGCCTGCAGTCACCCTCACTGCTTCAGGGAAGCATTGCCCCCCTTGTGCTGCCTTCTGCAGTGGGAGCAGCCCTGTCCCTGCCTGCACAGGCAGGGTCTCCCCAGCTCTGTGCCTCCACAAGCCCCGGGAACAATCCTGGAGACTCTTTCTCCCTCCAGGCAGAAATGCTGCCTCCTTCAATGGGCTCTGTTGCAAAGCCAGGAGGGCTCTTGCTGGCCTCGGGGGTAGGGGGGAATCCCTAGACCCGCTACAGGCTTTGGCTCTGGTGTCTCAGGTCTCACCTCAGCCCTCACCCACAGTTCGTAGCTGCACGTCCCTGCTTGTTGCCTGTTCCTCTTTGTTTCGAGCTCTTAATGCTGCAAGGGACAGAGAAAACATGGGGGGAATGTTTTGTACCCACGTGCCAAGGTGGCTGCGATTGTAACAGTGCAGTCAGTGTGAAATGGGAAGAGTGAGAGGCAGTGCTGAGCCAGCCTCACGGTGTCCCGATGGCCAGGGGTCCTCCCACTCCTCTGCCTCTGGAAGTTGCCCTGGGCTCCCCACCTTCACGGGGAATGTGTCCCCACGACCAGAAGGGTGTTGTTGGTGGCCTCAAAGCCCTCGTGTGTCTGCTCCGGGAGAGGAAGCTTTTACCTCCATGCAAGAGAGGGAAATATTCCTGGTGGCTGAATGGTGGAGCAAGGCCAAGGTAAGAAGGGACTGGCCAGATGTCAGACACAGGTACCCAGTGGGATCAGCTTCTGCTGAGGTTCACAGACCGACGTCTCTGCTTACAGCCACGAGGGTCCCTCGTTGTGTCCTCTTTTGCCTTGTGGGGGCTGTCACACACGGTGCCCTCCCCATCCCGGGGAGGCTGTGGGGTGGCCGAGGGTGTCCTGGCAGTGGTGTCACAGGTTATGCCAGTGTGAGTCATGCCCAGGGCTGGGCTGAGTCACCTCCCCAGTGGTGTGAGCATCAGGCGAGGAGCTTTCTCAGCTCCACATCCCCGGTGACAAAGGCAGTGTGGCTTCTCACCACAGGGCACCAGAGGTGGGTGCAACAGAAGGTGCAACAGCACGTGCACAGTGCCAGAGCAGTGTGGCAGCTGCTCACTGTCCCTGTGGGTCCACTTGCCACCACAGCCCCGAGGGTACCCCCAGGGTGCAGCAGAAGGTCCCCTGCCCCTGCACAGTGGACACCTCTGTGCCAAAGAGGCATAAGGAGGACTCCATGGGGCAGTGTCACTGGCAGAAGCTTCTGGGATTAATACTCTGTTTTTAATCCCAGGTCCCAGCCCGTCATGTCTGTGTGGAACAGCTCCATCACACCCATCCCTTTCCGTGGCCCCCGGCGCGGCAGCGTAGTGTGGGGGCAGATGGATGGGCTGTGGTAGGATGAGCCCTGCCCTGCTCCTGCTGCTGTCCCTGGCCAGCTGCTCCCTGCTCCAGGGTAAGCCAGTGCTGAAGCTGTCACCACACTGTGGGGGGCCCTGGCTGCGGGGCAGGAAGAGGCACAGGGACACCTCCCAGACCTACTGAAGGTACCTGTGACTAGGAGGGGCCCAAGTCAAGGTGTGATGAGAAAGAAAACCCCAGGGTCAGCAGCAGCTGTGTTGGGGTGTTGTCTCCTGTTTTGTCAGCTGTGTCTCTGCTTTGGCAGAAGTGTGGAGAGGGTGCTCTCAGCATGTGAGAGATTGGGGGATGCAGGTGCTGAGCACCTGCTTTGAAGTCAGTGTTTGTCCCTGTTAGGCTGAAGCTGGGGAACCTGTACAGGGGCCCCAAGGGGACCCTGCAGGACACTGCCTCAATCCCCTCTGTCCCTCCCAGGGATGCTCTTGCAGCCACGGCGTGTGAGGCTGGAGGCACAGAATTTCCACGTGCGGCTGCACTGGGAGCCAGACCCCAGCTCACCCAGCTATGCCACCTATGAGGTGGAGTGGAGGACCAGGTAGGTGGGGAGGAGGGGGTGAAGGGGTCTGGTCCTCTTACACCCTGCAGAGGCAGTTTGGGCTTGTCCCACCCTTGCACATGTAAGGTCAGCTCAGGACTGTGTCCTGGTGGGTTTTGAACAACTTCAGGACACCCTCCCTGGACAGCTTGATCCCTTTCCTGGTCACTCTCTCAGTAACAAACCAAGGGCTTGCTTTTGGACTGGGGTTTTGGATTTGGGTTTTTTTTATCATTGTGCTAAATGGAATTTCCTGTATTTCAACCTGTGCCCACTGCCCCTTTTGCCGGGCACCACTGAGAGGAAGGCGCCTTCTTCTTTTCATGGTGATAATGCCCCCTCATCCAAAGTCACCTTTCTCTGAGGCTCAGCTGTCACCACTTGCTCGGTTTCCCTTGTACCACAGGGCCTCAACAGCCTCAGCCCCTTGGTGGGCTCTCCCTGCCACGGCTGTGTTCCCTCACAGTGGAGAGCACAGGTCAGGGCGCAGTGCCAGGTGCCATCTGTCCCCAGGAGGGAGGCAGCTTGCTGGTGACACCCCTCCTCTCACTTCCCGGGATGCTGTTGGCTGATACCTGAGCTTCCTTACGCTTTCCACCTGGGCAGGATGGCAGTGGCTGGGCAGCCCTCCCTTTGGGCTTGGAAGATGCTGAAAAGAAGCAATCCCTGTGCTTTCTCCCTGGGCAGAACCTCGAATTGGACCAAGGCAGCTGCCTGCGGGGGGAACAGCAGAATGTCCTGGGTGTGTGAGCTGTATTTTGACAGGATTCATGATATCTACTGGGCACGGGTGAGAGTGCTGGCCGGAGGTGAGCAGTCCGAGTGGGCCAGTTCCAGCGAGCTGCAGCTGTACAGAGACAGTAAGGACTGGGGAGCTCCTCCAGCTGGGCTCTTCCTGGGGGGCCAGTGTGGAAAGGGGTCCTTGGAGAGATCTGATGGGATGCACTGGGAAAACACATGGGGATACTGGAGGGAAAAGAGCCAAGAGCCCCAGTCAGATGAAAGAAGGCAGAGCTGCTGAAGGAGGGCTGGGTGAAGAGAAAAAGGACAGAGGAGACACGGTGAGGTGATGGATAGCAAGGCCAACAAGGCACTGTGAGAATTTGTGTCTCTGGGGACTGCAGTGAGATGGGGCAGGAAAGAGGACATTCATCCAGGCCTGGCTTTTGAAAGGCTCACCTTTCTCCCCTGGGAGTTTTTGCCCTGGCAGGACCCTGGCGCAGGCAGATGCAGGCAGGGGCCGACCCTCTGGTGATCCAATCTCCCTGACTATTTTGTTTGCCAGGTGTGGGAATGTGCCTCTTCTCAGTCACAGACTGACTGTTCTGTCAAAACAAACTGACAGTCTCTTGGAGCTAGGAAATTTTCAGGACCCTCCTTGGGCCTCCATCACAGGGGTGCTGCAATAAACTGAACCTGTGAGCAGCTAAATGGGTTCTGCTTTAGTGGTCTGTGTTCCCTTGTTCATTCCCTCTGCATGGAATTCCAGCTGGCATGGAAGTGGGTGCATTCAGTTAGAAAGTGGTTGCTGGCCTTGGCAGAGGGGATGGCTCAGGGGTGAAGGTCTCACCTGGTGCCTCAGGTCTGTCGCTGTAAGAGGAGGCAGAAGCAGTGCCGGCTGTCAAGAAGACGAGGTGGCTGCCATTCCTTGAGCTGGTTTCAGAGCACAAAGTGCCATCAGGCAAGACCTGAGGAGCTTCTGTGCTCTAGGAGGGGAATGTCAGACAGAAAAATATTATTTCTAGAGAAACAAGATGTCTGCCTTCCTTTGAAGGCCTTAATTTTCTATTTTTTCCCCCTCCCTACAGCAATTGTTGGCCCCCCCAAGTTGTCATGGCTGCTCCAGGATCAAATCCTCAGTGTAAATATCACCACACCTCCCACACCCTACCAGAGGAGAACTGGTTCCTACAAGCCAGTCGACCGAGTGCTGCTGAAGCTGTGGTACTGGCTGCACCTGTATGAGGGGGACGTGTTTGTCCAGCAGGTGGGTGGCAGCTGCACGTGGCCCAGGGGTGCAGGGCTTGCCAAGCCTTCCTGGTGCAGCAAAGCCACTGTCTCAGGTTGCAGCAGTGAGGCAGTGCCTGTGCCCCAGCCCTGCCCACACCTGGCTGTGCATGCAGGTGTGAGGTGCTCTGCACCCCCAGTCTGGGGCTCCCCAGAGGCAAGAGGCGCCTTTCTCCCCTGGGTAACTGGTTGTGCTCAGATGAAAGGTGATGCCACAGGCGTTTCAGGAGATGCTCTGGGACCTGAACACCTCCTGGGGCAAACAGCCGAGCATTGGAGGTGCCTGGGAGTAGGGACCTGGGGCCAGCGGGATGTTGAGGCTGCCCAGAGCAGTGGAGCCATGCACAAACGCCACCTGCAGTCGCTGTGCTCTCCTGTCCCCTCTCTTCCAGGTGCCCTGCAGGCGGGGCAGCGAGGGAGCGCCTTGCAGCGTGGGGCCCCTGAAGGCCAGCACACGGTACTGCGTGCGGACAGCGGCTGCGGGCATCGCCAGCGAGCGGAGCCGCGAGGCCGAGCAGTGCCTGCTCACTCCGGCCGGCCCTGCAGGTAGAGCATCCCACAGCCCAGCTGCCACGGCGGCACTCGGGTCCTGCTCGCAGCACAAACTGATGGGGAGGTGCGGCTCCCTCAGCCCCGGCCGCTGTGGTCAGGGCTGTGGCCCGGTGGGGACCTCTCATGGTGATGCTTTCTTGTCACCTGCTTTGGGCTTGCCTCCTGAAACATCCCAGCCTGACACGGATGGGAAACACTGGCAGAGGGTGGGCTGGGAGGGATGTGCCTGAGTGACCCCTCAGCCTGCTGTGATCTCCTGGCAGGCTTTCCGTGGCTCCTTGCCATGCTGAGCGCCTTCTTCCTGCTGCTGCTGCTGAGCATGGCTGGGCTCTACTTTGTGCTGCTGCACGTCTTCCCCAGCCCTCCTGAGACACGGCTCCCAAAAGCCCTGGTGAGTGACCATTCTGCTGTGTGCATCCATGGCCGAGCCGGGGTTCCCTGCCTTTGCAGGGGCTCAGCATCTCCTTCCCTCCACCTCTCACACCACCAAGCCCGTTTGGTAGCCAGGTGCCTCCCCTGCTGCCTGAGCCACTGTCCCCCGAGGAGGGGCACTGGTGAAGGGCACTGCCAGCCGTGGGTCACAGCACAGGATGGGGTCTCGGGCAGTGCAGCCCCTGGTGTTCAGCACGGTTTGTCACCCCCAGGCTGTCAGGGCTCTGAGCTGACCGTGTCACTGCTGTGTCCCCGTAGGCTCTCCAGAGCAGCGAGCTGAGTGTGGCCGTACGGGTGCCACCCCTGCAGCCTGAGGAGGACACGGTGGCCCTGCTCCTGCAGGCTGTGCTCCCCTCCCGCGGGCCATCCACCGCCGGGCAGGCACCAGCCGTGGTCCCGCAGCTCCTCCGGGGCCCTGCCCAGGGTGTCAGTGGCTACTGTGCCAATGGCTTTGGCCCAGACTGCCCTGAGGGAAGGAGCCAGTCCTGCCCCCACAGCCAGCTGGGGCTCGCCTTGGGTTCCCAGGTCCCACCGTGGCTGGAGAAGGATGGGCAGGCAGGTGATGGGGACGATGTGCCAGAGCCGCTGGTGCCAGTGGGACTGACTGGAAACAGCTACACAGGTGACAGGGACAGCCAGACACCTGAGCTGTGGCTCCCCCTGGCTCTCCAGCTTTACTCTAAATGGCAGTGCCCAGCCCTGGGGGCAGGCGGGCACCTTCCTCTGCCCGTGCCCAGCAGGAGCTGCAGCCAGGGGTACCTCCAGGAGAGCCTGGCTGGGCACTGCGTCCGGCTCAGCTCCGTCAAACTCCCGGCCGCGGAGGAGGAGGAGGAGGAGGAAGAGGGAGAGCAGCTCCTCTGTGCCCCCCAGCCCCTGCCTGGCGGGACCGAGCCGGAGCCGGGTGACAGCTCCGTGCAGCGCGTCCCCAGCCCCTGCCAGCTGCCCCCCTCGCCCCTCAGCGTCCTGCGGCCACTTCCCTTGTCCGGCTACGAGCCACGGGCCCCTCCTGGCACTGGCCCATAGCGAGGGGGGCACCCCAGCAGAGCCCAGGGCAACGCCCGGAGCTCTCCGGCCGTGCCTGTCCCAGCCTGCTGGGAAGGGGATGGGATAGGGCTGGGGCAGCTCCCGCGGGCAGGCAGAGGCAAATTCCGGGCACGGCCGCCAAGGATGGGTGAGATCCAGAGCTTTCCCCTGGGGGTTTGGTGCTCTTGAGATGCAGCATAAGGAGCATGGACCAAAGCTGAACGCCCAAAACTCCCATCTATTTATCCATCTGTATGTGTGCATGTGTGGTACAGTATCTATATTAATGTAACACTCATATATACATATATATATACATATATATATGTATATATTTATAAAGCTCTTCTGTGAAAGAATGTTGGGGTTTTTACTTCTGTGGAAATGTTGATTGTGTGCTGGAGTTATTTTTAAATGTCACTAATTTATTACCGAAAACTGGCTTCTGTATTCATTGTTTCTGTGTTACAGACAGCACAGCCCTTCCCTGTGCAGCAGCCAGGAAAGGCACTGGGCAAACCTGGGGGTTTCCTGGCAGAAAATCGTACCCACAATTGCAATTTGTCTTGCTCTCCTGTGCGAAAAGACTGGTTTTTAGCACCATGGGATGCATGTATTATTCCTGTTGCCAGCACTGGAGTGATTTATGGCTGAGAAGCCTTGTCCTGCAGTTGTCCCTTGGGATGTGTTTTGAGGCTGTGCCTGAAGCCACAGAGGCAAGGGGAAAGCTCCTTGTGCTGTGTGCCAGGCTGGGATCAGTGGGGTCAGAGTGTGGTGACAAACCCGGGCTCCTGGACTCTCAGGAATTACCCTGGATCTGGGAACAGGTGAGAATCTGGTGTCTTGTGTCCAGGCAGCTGATGGGAAGGTTGGAGGTACGGTGCTGCCAGTCCTGGGGAGCCCCTGGGGCTGTGCAGGGTCGTGTTCCAGCACTGTGAGCCACCCCTGAGAGCCCAGCCATGCTCCACCCCTGCCCAGGCTGGCCCTGGAGCCCACGAGGGTCCCTGAGGGAGCAGATCCACCTGCAGCCCATGGAGAGAGGAGCCCAGGCTGAAACAGGTTTGCTGACAGGACTTGGGGCCTTGCAGGGAGAGTGGTGGAGCAGCTTTGGGGTGTCTGACACCTGGCCCAGGTCAATCCTGCACAGATGATGTGAGGACATGTGTGTATGGAAGAAATTTAGCTGAATTAACAAAAACAAACAGACAAAAAAAAAAAGGAAAGAGACAGGCCCAAGAGCTGCTTGAAGAATACATGTATTACCCATATGCTTTTTGCTGCCTACGAAGTTGGTGTCCAGTTCCATCTCCTTTGTCCCTCAGTCTCTGATCTGCCTCAAGGTCATGGTCAAGCCCTACCCGCCTACAGCCCTGTTTGATCCCCACAGGGCATCCAACCCCACAGCCCTGGAAGGTCCCTGTGAGCTCCCAGGCACCTGCAAGGCCCCTCTCAGCAGGAGCAGCAGTCAGAGCTGCTTTTGTGCCACATCCCAGGCAGGAGCTGCTCCAGGCCCAGCAGAGTGTCCATGGTGCTGCTCCAGCCCAGTCCTGGCTGCCTTGCCAGGACGTGGGAGCAGTGCAGGGGGAGCAGACTGGCCCCACAGCTGCTCTGTGGAGGGTGCTGGGCTTGTGGGGCACGGGCAGAGCTCTGGTCACTCTGGCCAGGTCTCTGCAGGTCAGAAGAGGATCAGCTCTTCCCTGAGTCTGTGGCTGGGGTCCCCAGGGGTGTTCAGGCAGTCACTCACTGCCTGCAGGGGCTTACCCTGGCCCAGGGGTGGTTGGGCAGCTGGAATGTTCCCACTCATATGAAAGAGCTGTTCACGGGGAGTGGAAAAAGGCAGAAGGTTTGTGACATTTCAAGGTGCTTTTCAGCAGCTGGAGTTTCCGAGTGGATGCGAGGGGGTTTCTGCTTTGCTCGAAGGTGTGAGCAGCAGGCAGGTTTGTGCGGAGCCACAGAGAGAAAATGCAACATTCACTGCAGGGTGGGGTCCCAGCCTGTCCAAGAGACCCCTGGCACCCCCATGTGCAGAGTCTGAGTCAGACTCCACTTTGGTTTCCCTGGCCATGTGCTGAGCAGGCCTGGACTGTGCTGGAGGATGGGCCTGGGTCAGAGGGAAGCCCCCAGCCCCAGGCAGGACACCAGACCAGTCCCTCCATCTCCACTGCAGCCCCAGCTACACACACACACAGCCGGGTGCTCCTCAGCATTCCCTGCTCCCTCCACAGCCTGGAAAGGGCTGAGCAGACCCTGAGCCCCCAGCCCACCCTGCAGCACCTCATCCTGAGGTCAGCTGCCACCCCAGCCCCTGGCTCAGCGCTGTGCCTGCAGATCCTGGTGCGGGGGCTGCTGGAAGCTCTGACTCACCACGATCATTCAGCTGTTCCTGCCTTCTCTCTGTGCTGCTTTCAGATTCTGCTGGTGCCAGATCAAAGCAACCAGAGGGATGCAGCTGCAAACAGCTCTTTATTAGAAGCAGTGGGTTTAAGGCTGCGCAAGAACATGTTTGTTATTACTAATTCTCAGAGAGGGGAGCTGCCAGCGTGTGAAGGTGGTGCACAGTGGGAAATTGCTTTCTGGGGGCTAATGGGGCTTTCACAGTCCCTGAGTGGGAAGGAACCATTGTGCCTGAAAACCATGAGGGGTTTGGTGGCCCCTGAAATGGTAGAGGAAAATCAAGCTCTTGTATTTTGCAGGCTGCCAGTACCCAGGACCATCCCCATTTGCCTCTGAAAGCCACGGGAGGCAGAGCTACAAAGAGCAGGGTCTGCTCCGACCCTGTGCCCACCCTGCTCTGTCTGCTCTCTCTCTTTCCTGTCACTGCAGCTACTCTGCCACCTCTGGGACAGCCCAGAGCCACCCCAAATCCTCACAGCCACCTCAAGCACTGTCCAGCACATCTGTGAATGTGGCAAAGACCTGGGAGCTCACCGAGGCCCTGTCACTCAGCGTCCCTGTGCCAGGTGCCTTTGTGCTGGCTCTGTAGCTCCAGGTGGGTCCCTGAGGGAGCAGAGAGCAGCATTGGAGCTTCCTGCTGGAGCCCATCCTTCAGCCCAAAAAGGCTTTGTGGCTGGATAGGTCTGAGCTGCAACATCCAAGGCCCTGGCTCCTGCTGCACCTCCCTCTCAGTGGTGTCAGCTGCTTGGCTTGGTCAGAAGGCCACCAGGATGTGGGTGGGGACTGTGAGAGCCCCAAAAGCTGGAGCCTGAGTGTGGTGTGTTTCGATGAAGAGGGTGCAGGGCTGGCAGGCTGCAGAAGAGTGACCCTGCTGGCTCAGCCCTGTGTGGTTTCCTTTCAGCAGGAGCTTTCCTGCAGCTCAGGGGACTGGGACCAGAGCAGGGCAATTGGGACACCCAGGTCACCCCAGGGGATTGTAGAGCAAATCGGGTCCTACTTCATGTGCTGATGTGGGAGTGCCCTCACCTGGGGCTGCGTGGCAAGGTGTGCACTCAGGAGTGCCAGGGACACCCTGGCAGAGCCAGCCCCTGCCCAGGTCTGTCACCAAGTGCCCTTACCCTGTGCTGGATGGAGCTGCCTCACCCACTGCTCCTCCCTGGCTCTGTGACACTCGGCCAGTCCCGGTGTCCCCTCCCTCCGACGCACCTCAGGGCATTGCAGCTCCTGCTATGGAACGGCAGCTCAGCTCAACACTTCCCCTGTCCCTGGCCCAGCTGCAGCAGCTCCCTGTCCCCTGGATCACTCATCCCCAGTGACAGACAGGACCTGCAAGCTGGGGGCCATGGAAAGGGATGGGTGTGATGGAGCTGTTCCACACAGACATGATGGGCTGGGACCTGAGATTAAAAACAGGGTCTTATTCCCAGAAGCTCCTGCCAGTGACACTGCCCCATGGAGTCCTTAGGGGTGCCTATTGGCTCACAATGCACTCTGAGTTTGTGGGGTTCTGTGCTCCTCCTCATGGCACCACAGCAAATGTGATCAGCTTGTCTCCCAGATTTGTCATTCTGCCACATGAAACCTGGCAGGATTCTGGGTTTTTTCCCATCCTCTGTTTTCCAGAGGACAGCTTCATCTCAGTCATGTCCATGCCTGACAGACGGGGACTGGCAACAGAGGTAATCAGTGGTCTCTGGACAATGCTCCCTGAGAAATGAAAGCCTGTTTTGTGGTCAGTGGGGTCACAGTCAGCTTCGTGATTAAACAATAGGTGCTTGGGCTGCCCAGCATCCTGTCCTATCTTCTTCAAGGAAGTCCCAGTGTGATGTCCCACCCCACAAGATGAGAGGTCACAAGAGACTGAGAAATGCAGATCTCATGCCAAGACCTCAGAGGGATTTTCCATGTGGCACCTATGAAGCAAACACTGTTCAACCTGTCTGAGCCCCAGCCTCAGTGCAGGTAGGAAAGGGCACAGAACAAGTTGTCCTGTCTTCTCTCGCCCATGAATAACACCTCAGGATTTTAAGTTCCTAAGAGCTTAAAATCATCTTGTGCCTGCCAGTGACTTCCCCCTGCCCTCAGGAAACGTGGTGCTCAGTGAGGGAGGACATGTGCTGCAGGCACAGCAAGAAGGACCTGGCTGAGGTCACCAGAGGGACCCATTCCAGCTGGATTTCTCTGAATTAAAGCTTTTTAGGGGGAGAGAAGTAATTAGAGGCAATTCCAGTTGGCTGATAGCATGGTAATTTGAAACTGGACTCAGGGGAAAAAAACAAGATCTCTAACGGGAACTGGAAAAAGCTCAACTCAGGAGAGCTGGGCCAGGTCCCAGCTGACACAGCAAGTGGCTGCAAGCTGCCTCTGTACCTGCTGCTTTGGGAAGAGTGTGCAGCACCTCGGTGCTGCTCTCTCAGAAAAGCCATCTTTCATGACCCTGTCTCACAGATGGTTCTTTGGGACACTGGTGGAGCAGCCTCCATCACAGTCTGCCTTTTTTCCAGAGAGAGGGGATGGGCATTTCCCTCTCCAAAACTGCCCAGACCCCAGCACTTGCTCTGAATTGTGCCACTTTTCTGTTGCTGGGAAGCCCAGCCTGATCTCTCCAGTCTGCAGGGGCTTGCTGGCCCAGATTAGCCAGGAATGTCCCCTGGGTGACCCCAGCCAAGGAGTCCAGGATTATATCAGCCACCTGGACCTCACAGGGACATCCTCCAGAAGGGGGAACTGGCACTGCCACCTTCTGGGATGAAGGGGAGAGGCTCCTCCCAGTGCCAGAAAGTCAAACACTGCTCCAGCAGGGAAGCTCTGGCAGGATAAGTGAATAAGCCTTGTCCCTGGCTGAGTCCTGGCTCCAGGGACCAGAGCATGCACTGAGAATCAGCCTGGGATGCCCAGATGCCCAAAGGCTTTGCCACTGCCCTCCTGCTGCCATGAGGTGTGGAAGGAGCAGAAGACACGTGTTAGCCTTCAGGGGGGAAGATCTTGCAAAAAGGAAGCGTGCACCCACATGTTTTAACCAAACCTTGGCCTCATGTTCTGTTCTGATCAACCTCCAAACCCCACGGAGCCAGGGTGAACCTGCCCAGCCTTCCCCTGACACTGCCACAGTGAACAGCAGAGCTTCTGAAAAGCCAGACCTTGTGCTGGCCAGCAAGAAGTGCCAAGTCCTGTCTCCAGGGAGGAACAGCCCCAGGCAGCAGGAGACTTTGAACTGACTGTGAGCCAGAGATGCAGGCCAGCAGAGACTGGGGCTACAGCTTCACTTCTGCTAAATCTCAGAGGAGTTTCCCCTGCAGGAAAGCCCCCTCCCCCCCACAGCACCCTCTGTGCCAGCAGCCTTGGCCCCTGGCTGACAGCACACCAGAAAGGCATAATAAAACATAGTTTATTGCTGTTCTTAGTTTTAAAAAAACCCCAAACCCAACAAACCAAAACCCAATAGTAACAAACCCAGTCCCCAAACACAGTGCTGTTGGAGGCAGGCTTGTGGGGACACACCTTCAGTGCAAAGAGGAAAGTGGCAGTGAGGGCTGAGGGGGCTCTGCTCACTGCAGTTCCCACCCGCCCACTGTACAGTATTGATTGCCCTGGGGCTGCTGAGGGAGGGCTGGCCAAATTCGTGAGCTCTGGTGGGAGTCCTGGAGGTGTCGGAGGGGGAACCTGGGATGTCGTGGCTGTGCAGAGCAGCTTTGATGCCTCATGACAGCGACACAGCTGAGCCAAGGGGCACCAGACCTGCCCACAGCTTCCCACAGGCACAGCGCCTTCCCAAACAGCTGCTGTCTGTTCTCCTGGGCTTTCCAGCATGGAAACTGAACTTGTGCCCTCCCCTGTGGCTGCTCCCAGCCTCAGGTGCCACAAGTGTTGGTACCCTGGGGGGTATGGAGCTAGAGCATGGCTGCACCCTCTGCAGGGTTCCACAAGGCACAGAGGCTTCTGAGGCAGAAGGAGCCAGCAGCACATGGCCCTGGGCACTGGAGGGATGCCCTGAATCCTCAGCCCTTCATCCTCAGGCCCTTTGCAGGTCCCCTGACCCTCTGTTTCTTCCCATGGCTGGTCCTGGCATGGTTGCACCAGGCGTCACCCCCAGCCCCCAGCTGCCCCCGTGTGTTGTGTGTGACATGTGACATGTCACAGCCCTCGACAGTGAGCACGACTTTTCACTGGGATGAGCTGCCAGGGCAGAGCCTTTCCACACCTTCAGAGGGAGCTGAAGTCTCGGAAGAGAGGGCTGCCCAAATGCCAGCCCGAGGTACTGAGCAGGCTGGCAACAAGCCAATGAAACCGCTCGAGACCAGGGAAGCACTGGGATCCCAGGGGAAGCACTGGAATCCCAGGGAAAGCACTGGGATCTCAGGGGAAGCACTGGAATCCCAGGGAAAGCACTGGAATCCCAGGGAAAGCACTGGAATCCCAGGACAAGCACAAGAGGCTGGGACCACACAGGGCTGGAAGATGGGCATGGGGAGGCTGGGCTGGCCCAGTCATTTGGGGGTCTCATCTCTTCCATGAAAGTGCCACTGCAAGAGGCAAGTGCTCAACTTTTCCCATGACACGTGGTCACAGACACGTTTTTGGGGGGTAGGGATGCAGCTACATCCAGGTGGGAGCAGTGTCTAGGTGTGGTCAGCACTGATGCTGCCCAGGGCCTCAGCCAGCGGCACGCAAGGAGAAGGCAGTGGCAGGGGCTGTGAAGCAAGGTGCTGTTTCTGCAAGGCAGGAGCTAGCGATGCTGCAAACCCTCTCCAGTCTCTCCATCGGCTGGTTTTGGTTGTGTCAGGACTGCAGAGTTGGAGGGCTCAGCCAGGGCAGTGCTGCCAGCCCACCCCAGCCCGTGGTTAGGTCATCTTCCTGGCCACGCTGGCGTAGGTGTGCTCGATCTCCTCGTCTGCAGGACACGTGTGGTTGAACTCGTCACAGGCGTAGGCGTTGTTGAGGTAGCGCCAGACGCCCGTCAGGTCCTCTGGGATCTCGAAGTCACGGTACTTCTTGGCTGCAATCTACAGGAGAGGGCAGGAAGAGGAGGCTGAAACTCGCAGGACCTGGGGGAGACTCTCTCTGGCTTTGGCCTCTCCTCATGGAGCAGGTGCCCCCCACCCTGGCCCTGGGGCTGCTGCCATTACCTTGATGATGTGCAATTTGGGCAGGAGGTTGCAATCAGCCAGAGTCAGATGGTCTCCATCCAGGAATTTCCTCTTGGAGATGGTGATGTCCTCCACACTGTCCTGGTCAATCTCCTCTGGGAGAGGAGTGTTCAGGTAGACATCCAGGCGCTGAAACTCCCGCAGCAGGGCCTTCTCAAAGTCTGGGAGGACACAAAACCCAGAGTGGTGAGTGAGTGCCCTGGGCTCCCAGGCAAGCTCTAGGCTGGGCTGGGCTGGCTGAGCCTCCCACAGGCTTCACAAAAAGGGAAAAAGCCCTCAGGGCCACACCATGAGGACACAGCACTGACCCTGGCCAGTCTCTGTCCCTAGGGGACAGCATCACCCCACGCTCTGCTGATATCCGTGTGGAGGGAGCAGAGAATTGCCTTTATCCTTCCCCTCTGCCCCTCCACTTCCCAAGGAGGCTTTGGTGGCGCAGGCAGCAGGAACCTTAACCTGCTGGCAGGATTTGCCTGCAGACAGAAGCATTTCTCCTGCTGCAGCATGGTTGACCACAGCCCAGCAACCCACAGTCCTTACTGATATTTGCTTCTTTGCGTGGGTTCTTGATGTATGCCGAGAACTTGGCAAAGATGTCACTGCCCACATCAAAGGACTCCTTGTACTTGGGGCTCAGGTGTGGATACCTTGAAAAAGACACTTAGGTCAGTGCAGGCAGGGATGGAGCAAGGATGCAGCAGCGTCAGATCCTGGGCCACAGAGCCCGGGGCTGGTTCTGGAGGATGCAGGGGATGCTCAGCTGGCTCTGGGAGAATCATGGTGATGTGAATTACTGCAGCTGCCACCCTGGGAGCTGTGTCTTCTATCCTGGGTGTTTGCCAGGAGATAATCTCAGGGCAGACACCCCAGTTTGGGGACAGTGGTGGCAGAGGAGCCCCAGAGCACAGCCCTGCCTGCAGGCAGATCCGGCCCAGCCCAGAGGATGCTCATTGGCACAGAGGAGTCTCAGGAAGCCAGAAGCTCCCATGACTTCCTCAGGAACTGTCTTCTGTTTGCTGACATGTCCCAGGGTGTGCTGTAAGGGCAGACACATTCAGGGAGGCGGGTGACAAATGCCAAATGCTTCCCCTTCTGCAGCAGTGGGTGGCTTGGGTGGCTCCCCAGTGAGCTCAGGGAAGAGCACCCCCTGAGCCACCCTCTGGGCCACCTGCATTGCTGCAGCCAAGCAAGGGCATTTGCTTTCACTCAGCTGAGTGCACGGAACATAAACCAGCAAAGGGGTCCTGCATTACCCATTTACCTCAACACCAGTAGCCAGTGCCAAACCCACAGTGCTGGGGTGCCTGCAGGGACCTCCCCGTGCTCCCCGTCTGCCCCAGAGTGGAGGTGCAAAGGCTGGGGCACTTCCTGCCATTGTTTTCCATTCCTGTCATCCCCATGCCCTCCCCAGGGGACCCAGCCCCTCAGCATGGAAGGCTCAGGGGCTGGGGGGGACATTCCCCTGCCTGGGCTGCCCTGGGGCACCTCCTGGCACCCGGCTCCCAATCTGCCCAGCCCTGGGAAACACTCTGACAGGGAATGGGGAAGGAGAGAGTTTGCAGTTACGTAGGTGGACACAGGGTCTGCTCCAGGAACTCCTCAATCTTGATGAAGTCTGTTTTCAGCTCCTTGTTGAACAGCAAGAAGGGTGGGTTGGTGCCCGGCGCTAAATCTTTCAACTCTTCAGGTTTCCTGGGGCAGAGAGAAGAAGCTCAGAGCCTGCAGCACGTGCACCTCCCCCAGCCCCCAGGGAAAGTGGCCATGGCAGAGGTGGGGCTGGGAGGGGGCACAGGACCAGGAGCATTCCCAGTTCTGTTGGCTTTTGGGAGCTCCCCAGCCCCTGGATCTGCCCAGCGGTGCCTTCTGTCCCCCTCACCCCCAGCAGGACAGGGAGTCCTCGGGCCGTGCACACTGGCAGGTGGCCCAGGTCCCTGCTGGCCCAGGCAGCAGCAATTGTCCCTGGGCAGTGACACACTGGGTGCAGAGCGGGCAGGGGGAGCTGGGGGAGCTGAGCGGGGCGTGCCTCACCCCACTGCTGACCCAGGGCTTCAGTGCCACCTCACCTGGTCATGTCCACCGTGGTGACGTTGAACTTGACGCCTTTGAGCCAGAGCACCATGAAGAGGCGCTGGCAGAAGGGACAGTTTCCGATGTTTTCTCCATCCAGACCAGCCTGCCAGGAAAGCAGAAAAATGAGGATTTAACCATTCCTCAGATGGGATACCCGGCACTGAAGATCCGCTGGGCACAGCACACTGCAGGGAGCCCCTCCCGACTCCTGGGGCTCAGCTGTAGGACCCGCCTTGAGCCATGGCCCTGGGGGCCACTGGACCACACTCAGGATGCCACGGGTCGGATCCTTCCCAGAAATGTGAGATAAAGCCAGGAGGAAGTGGAGAAGGAGGCAGGGGGAGAAGGTGGAGGGTGATTGCTAATGGATGGGGAGGAAGGGAGGGTCCGCTTGGCCAGGAGGCCAGGCTGGAGAGGGTGGGAGAAGGGAAATGAGCTCATGTTTGCCAGGAAAAGTGCAGTTTGTTTTCATGTGCTGTTCGTGTCTGCCTCCGGTCTCATGTGTGTTTAACGAAGCCAGGCACGATGCCCCCAGCCAAGAACCATCCAGCAGCCTGCCCCAGGCTGGCCACAGGAGGCTTGTGCCCAAGAGAACTTGTGCTGGCATCCCACACGGCATTGGGAGGAAACAGAGATGACTGCAGCTGCTAAAGGAGCCCCTTTCAGCCCCTCTGCACGAGCACAGCCACAGGCAAAGTGAAGCACATTTCATTGCTCTGTAGCAGCTGAAAATATGCTTTGCAAAAATGACTGAAGCACCTTATGAGGAGTTTGGCAAGAGGATATGGCAGGTTCCCCCATTCACTGAAGCTGGCTGAGATGCTGCTGTGAGGGGGAACTTGTGCTGTGGTAAGAGGTAAAATGGCTCACAGGAAACTCAACTTCTTTAAGAGAAGCTCAGCTGCATGTGAACCGTGGTGCTCTGGCTGATGTGGCCACTGCCCTGGAAGGAGGAGCAGCACAACTCCACCACAGAGGATGCTGCTCCAGGGAGCAGAGTGTGCTGGACATGAGCCTCGGGGGGACAGCTCTGTGCTAAGCCATGATAGCTGATAGTGAGCTGAAGTGCAGAGGCTGAGCAGGAGAGGGGTGAGACTTAGGAGAATCTGGAAGAGTCAAGTAGCAGCAAAAACCTCAGAGTGGGCAGCTGGACGCTACTCCAGAGCTCACACTGCTTTGGGGACCCAAAGACAGATGGCTGAGGGGGCAGAGATCTGTGCCCAGTGGTCCTGGGCTGGAGGTAGGTGCTACAAGTCACCAGAGATGCCAAAAAACCAAGTCTGGAGTGCTTGGCTTCTCCAGGAAGAGAACACTGACCTCAAACTCATCCTAAGGGGGACAGTAAGAGGATCAAAACAACCTGCCAGCACTCCAGGTACTGAGCTGGAGCTTTTCTGATCTACTCTTCTGTCATGCCAAGACCTTTTGGTCCTTCCAGAGGCAAGGAAATTACTTTTAACAAGTACTTTTTTATGCTCAGCTGTCATGAAATTATGTCGTGAAATCTGAGGAAGGAAATGGGAACGGAGAAACGTTGGTTCCCTGGGTTGTGCTCAACAGGGAAGCTGAATCTGCACTTGATGCTGGTCGGTGTCTATTAATAGCAATACTCCCAGAGGGGCTACAGCTCAGGAACATCCTGTGTCATTAATAGCAAATTGGGCTTCTTTGGAAAGGGGTGAAACTGGGTCTCACACTTCCTTTGGAGGAGCTGGAGAGGAGAGTCAGAGAACAGCGTGAGGGCTGCCCATGGGCAGGAGTGCAGGGCATCTCTGCTCCCCCTCCCCAGCACCCCTGCCATCCACCACCCCAATTTACAGCCATTCTTGGAGCATCCTGAGAATCAACAGCTCAGCAGGTGCTTCTGTGGCTGCCTCGCGTGAGGAGCAGTGCTTTCATCCCTGTTCTCACTGCCAGCTGCACTCTCTTCAGCTTCCCTGGCCTGGCTGGGATGAGAGGGCTTAGATTGTCCTGCTGTCCCCCAGCAGCTGTTGTGCTGAGCCCAGAGCTCTGGTGGAGCCAGGCTGGGTCAGGAGGGGAGGGGAGCCCCTCGCTCGGGCTGCTCTGATCACCTGCTTCAGCTCTTGCCATGCTTGTCTGGCAGCGCCAGTCCCTGGGCTGTTCAGCCTGATCTTCCCCCTCATCTTTTACAGATAAAGAGGTGGGGAATTCTGGACTGAAGTGAAAATAAAATCAGGATGGCCTCTGCAGGGAGAAAGAATCGGGCCCGTGCCAGAATGCTCAGAGCCAAAACCTTTATCGGGAGGAAGGGCAGGGGAGCTCCAGCAGCACCCGGGCACTGCCGGGGGAGCATCGGGCTCTGGAAGGGCCTTGCTGGCACCCACTGGCCATGGGGGCACCCTCAGGGAGCCAGGAGCCCTCAGGGGACATTGCAGCCTCCCTCCCTGGCAAACACAGAGCAGCACAGAGCGGGGAGTCCTTGCTCTTCACTCCCTTCCCAAAAGTGCCTGTGCTGCTCCTCGTGCTGCAGGCAGGAGCTGGGGGGAGGCACAGAGGGACATTCCTCAATCCTTTGCCCTCAGGTGACAGATAAACCCAGCACAGACTAGCACAGAATCTCCAGGACAGGTGCAGGATTTAGCCCCAACTTTCTGAGGCATCGCTGGGCTGCACAGGGCATTGAAACCCCAAAGCTACTCGGCAGTTCCTGTGATTTCCCTGTAGTGAAACAGCCTTAAATGCAGGGGGAGGGAACAGTTCTGCCTCTTTGGGGCACCACTAAATATTCATCCCCCATGGGACCTGCCACAGCTCTACAGCCACCCTGAGAGCCAGCAAGCAGCAAATGCCTGCTGGAGCTGCAGGGCAGAGCCTCTCCCAGGCAGGGAGAGCCTCCCAGGGACTCTTGCCAGGGGCAGGGCAGGGTGACAAACTGCCGGCCCTTGGGAACCCCCACCCCAAGCTCAGGGTGCAGCAGGAATTGCCCTGTGCCCTGTCCATCCTTACCCTGGCAACTCCAGCATTTGCCAGAGGGAATGTCAGGCAGGGTGCCATGCTGTGCCATGCTGTGCCGGGCCATGCCGTGCCATGCCGTGCCATACCGTGCCATGCCATGCCATGCTGTGCCACACAGTGCCATGCCATCCCATGCCGTGCCATGCTGTGCCACACAGTGCCATGCCATGCCATGCTGTGCCATGCTGTGCCATGCCATGCCATGCCATGCTGTGCCACACCACGCCATGCCGTGCCATGCTGGGCCAGTTGGCGCTTGTGGGAGCGCAACCTTCCCCCATGATTTACAGCTGTGTCTGCTCACAGCAGCAGCCGTGCTTGGGGAGGCTCCCAGCCCCAGGAGGTGCTGATGGCACAGGACCTGGCAGCACCTACAGCCACAGCGCCTTTGGTGCAGCTGCGTCCTGGGTGCTGGGAAAGGGAGGCACAGTTTCAGCTTTTCTGTGGACAGACAAGCCAGGAGGGGCTTTTTCATGCTAATTGCAGCACAAGGGAACTGCTGCTGGTTTTCTGTTTCACTTCCCTCTGAAAACCCCCTAGAATGTGCTGCTGCCGTTGCAGTCACCTCATGTATCATCTTCTTTTCCAACCATCCCAGGGAGAAGCATTAAGCAGAGATTAAAGACTCAGAGAGAGAGAAGATGATTGAAGACTCAGATTGCTTTTACTGAATCGCTTGCCCAGATTCAGCTCAGCCAAGCACAATGTCCAGCAAGAAGTGCTGTGCTACATTTTTGGCAAGGGGGTGAGGGAGATCTCTCCTGGGAAGGCTCAGATAACCCTTCCTAGCATGTATGTCCAGCTACTACCCAAGGAAGGCTCCATTTAGTGCCTAGAACGGCTGGATGCCTGTGCCAGGGAAGCCAGGGCTTCTGAGCCAGTCCTTTTGGGTATCAAACTGCCCCAGGAGGAGAGCAATGAAGCCCATGGACCTCAGTGGCTACAGAAAAACCACCCTTAAAATGAGGTGGCACAGAGAGGCATTGCCCCCGAGTCATTGTCACTTGACAGCCTGTCCCAGGGCCGCCCTGGCATTGCTGTGGGCAGACACAGCTTTGGCTCCTCTCTTTTTGCACCACCCATGGCCACTGCAGATGTTTTGAACTCAAGTGCTAAAATATTCCAAGGAAAGGGTTCGGAATATTGCTTAACAGGTAAAAAAACCCCAGAAAGCTTTTGCAGTGAAGAGCCCTTTGTGATGCCGTCCCATCTCGCCCACACGTGGGCTCCCACAGCAGCTCCCCAAGACATCTCTGCTCGTTTCATAACCCTGCTCCCAGCAGAAGCTGAAGTGGCTGCTCCCAGCCCTCCTGCTGGCTGTTCCCAGGCTGGGGCTTGTCTTATCAGGGTTTTGAGAGGCATGTGTGTTCCCACTCCTTCACCGTGCTGCTGCCAGCAGTGCCACTTCTCGGGGGTGCACAACCCTCACAAGACCAGGGCATCTCCCAGACTGCTGGGTGTGACACCCCACAGTCCCCACACCACCGCGAGTTCCCCCATTTGGGCAGCATTTAGGCAGCCCAGGTGGTGAATTACACTGAGTTTGGTGGCCATCTCCAGCCTCACAGAACACGAGGACACCCATGAATTTCCGCCACCTGCAGCCAGCTGGATCTTGGTGAGGGTGAGCCGAAGAATCACTGCCCCCATCTCGCCACCCCCTTGAGACTCACCTTGACAAAGAGCTCGATCTCGGGCTCCTTGGGGGTGCTGTGCTGCCGGCTGTCCATCCCAGCAGAGTGGGCAGGGTGGGAGTCGCTGTGTCCCCTGCAGAGCTCTATGGGGGAAAGCTTTCAGAGGGCTGGTGGCTGGGCCTCTTGGCTGCTCTCACTCCTCAGAGGGCTGGAGCTCACACTTTCCTTCCTTTTGAAGAAGGGAGGAGCAATGGGGTGCGCGCCAGGACCCGCCAGCAAGGGGAGGAAGCTGCAGGGCCTCTCGGAGGTGACTCAGCATGGGTATATCTGGTCACACTCAGAGTCCCCTTCCAGGCTATCGCAGCCACCCAGGCGTCCCCAGTGTCCCTGGGCAGCGGGCTGGCATCCCCAGCACCTCTGCTGCCCACAGCACTGCTGCTATCTCTGCCCAGCTGGGAGCAGGGCTTTGTAGAGGAAGTGTCTTGCCTGTCGCTCCTCCTGCTGCTCAGTCCTGGCCCTTTGCCACGCTCTCACCCTCATGCTGGTGTCCAGTGCCCCAGGGCTTCTTTGCCAGTTTGGGGTGAACCTGGCTGGCCTCCCTCCCGCTGCCTTCTGCGGTTGCATTGGGACAGGCAGCTGCCCAGAGGAGGACAGCTCCTCTCCCAGCCCAGCACCCTCAGGGGATCCCTGCGTGGGCTCCTCTGAGCCCCCCTCGCTGCAAGGAGCTGGGCTGCCCAGGGAAGCTGAGCGCAGCAGCCTGGGCATCTGCTACTGACTTTTTGAAGCTGGGGCACAGCCCTTGGGTGGGAAGGATTGCAAAACAGCTAAGACAGGAGATAAAAGATGCTGAAGAATGCCGGGGAGCAGTGGGGAACCCCAAAGTGCCCCTGGCAGCCGCCCAGCTGCGTGGGGCTTGGCAGGATGGTGGGATGGGATTTCTTCAGGACCAACCTTCAGCAGGGCCCCATTCCTGGAACTGGGCTGTTTCACAGGAAGGATGAACAGCTTGCTTTCCTCTCCAGGATGGGAGGGAACTGTTTGCTGTCAGATCCTGGCTGCAGAGACAGCAGCACAGCTTCCCGGCACTCATGCACTCAACTCTTAGGCAAGGCCTGTCTCCCACCCAGACCACACAGCTGGCACTATTGCACAAAATGGGGATCCCCAATGCTGTCCCCAGACTCAGCCCTCCCTCCCCAGCTCAGAGAAGCTCCAACTCTCCCCCAAATAATCAAACCCTGATCAGACAAGGCAATTAGGATGGAAAATGATTGTGCAGACCCCTGGAGGAGGCTCCCCAACAAAGAGGTTTCTCCTGGTCCTGCTACACAGCCCAGAGTGGTGCTAACACTGTGGGTGCACGGATGGGGAGATGAGGGGGCATTTTTTTTCTGCCCCATCAAAACTTTAGGAGAACTTGAAACTCTACTCAACAGGACAGGACCCTGACTCACACTGTCATGGTCACAAGGTGTCTATTGATGGCACTGTGAGCAGCACATGGACATGGCAGCACCCTCATCATGAGCTTGACGCCCATCACCCAGCTCCTGCCGTGCAGCCCAGGTGATGTGTGCCCGTCCCCACTGCTGGCCCTGCCTGGGCAGTGCTGGGCTGTGGTGGCTCCTGGCACTGCCAGCTGCTGCTGTCTCTGCTGATCTCAGCTGGGTGCACAGCCAGCACCTCCAGCCCATGGTATTTCTCTCCAGCTGAAGCAACAGGCAGGGATTTAAATCCTGCAGATGGGAGGCACAGCACAACACAGTGCTCTCCCCATGAGGTGCCGGGGTGCCCAGTACCCGGCTCCACAGAGGCTGTGGGGCAGAAACATGGCAGCAAAGAGGTCCCTTCCCACAGTGCTGGGTGCAGGAAGGGTGTTTGTCTTTTCTGCAGGAACAGCCGCCTGGGAGGCAGCTCAGGGAGCCTTTCCCTTCCTCCTCACAGAGTGAATGGCCGGACATTTGCCGAGACTGAGATTACAGCACACATGGATCTGGATTTCTGTCTCACCGGCTCTGGGAGAAAGCTGGGGGCACTTTGGAAACCTCGCCAAGCCCTGTTCCTCTGCCCAGGGGGAACAGAGGTGGGAGGGAAGGGGCTGCCAGTTTCTCTGTCAGCAATGGGATGCCAAGGCACGGCTCACCCATAGCCGGGTGCCCTGGGGAAGGGTTCCTGTGCTGGGAGTGACCCAGCTGTCCCGAGAAGCCTCTGGCCCGGACCGCAGGCTAAGAGTGAGTGCACATTCCCCGCCCAGCCTCGGGACCTCGGCCGGGCAGAGAAGCGAGCCATTGTCCC
>JAHLSL010000017.1:21540616-21563494 GCA_025920805.1 Petroica traversi
CCCCCTGGCAACTGCATCCTTCCGCCGCGCCGATTGGCCGCCGCCTGGCGCCGCCTCGCGCTCTGATTGGGCGAGGCTCGGCCAGTGCTGGCCGGCCGCTACCGAACTGCTACTTTCAAAAGTGCCGGGCCGGGAGTGCGGGCACGGCCGGCGGCATGGGTGAGTGCGGAACGGGGAACCGGGAACCGGGAACGGGGAAAGGGGGAGCGGGGAACCGGGCATGGGTGAGTGGGGAACGGGGCACTGGGAAAGGGGGAGCGGGGAGCCGGGCATGGGTGAGTGGGGAACGGGGAACCGGGAACGGGGAAAGGAGGCTTGGGGGAGCGGGGAAACGAGACTTGGGTGAGTGGGGAACGGGGAAAGGGGGAACGGGGAACCGGGCATGGGTGAGTGGGGAACGGGGCACGGGGCTTGGGGGAGCGGGGAACGGGACTTGGGTGAGTGGGCAACGGGGAACCGGGCATGGGTGAGAGGGGAGCGGGGAAAGGGGCTTGGGTGAGTGGGGAAAGGGGCTTGGGTGAGAGGGAGCGGGGAACGGGGGAACCGGGCATGGAGGAGCGGGAACGAGGGTTGGGGGAGGGGGGAGCGGGGAACCGGGAATGGTGGGTGGGGAGGGACACCCCGGGCATGGGCGAGTGCGGGTACGCCTCGGGGATGGGTGAGTGGAGTCTCTGAGGGCTGCGGGGGAGTGAGCAGCGCTGGGACCCCGAGTTGGTGGCAGGCATGGGAACTCTGGAGGTTGCAAGGGAGTGAGGGCCTCCAAGACCCCCAGCTCCCCTGGGGAAATCTGGGGAGAGGGGAACTTCGGAACTTCCGACTCCCCTAGGGTACCTCCAAGGTTGTAGGGGAGTGGGGTTCTCCAAGACCTCTGGCTCTCCGAGGAAGTGCAAGCCCTTGCATCCCTCTCTGGGATGTAGGATTCTGGAAATTGCCTGTCCCCCCCTCCCACGTCACCCAGCAGAGTGCTTTTGGTGGTGGTCTTTGTGGTCCATGTGCCTTCCTTCCTGGAAGCACCCCTAGCCTGACTTGTCCCTTGCCTGGCCTTGTCTTGGGGCACCACCCACCTGCTGTGCTCAGGGAAAGGGTCAGTTCTGCTGTGCTGACCCCCAGGAGGGACAAACAGCCCCATCACATCCTGCTTTGCCCCCCAGCTTGCTCGCAGAGACCAAGGGAGAGGATGCCGTTGCCACGCAATGCCAAGGTGCTGGCCACCAAGCAGCCCCGAGCAGGCAAGGCAGGCCCTGTTGCAGAGAATGTGGACCCCGAGAAGGTGAGCAGTGGGCCAGGTGAGGGCTGTAGGGGGGCTCCTGTGGGCCAGCTGACCACCAGCTTCCAACAGCCTCTGTTGCAGGACGAGAGCAGTCATGCCAAGAGATCTTCATCCTCACCCCAGGGCGGGCCCAAGAAGAGATCAGCATTTGGGGACATCACCAATGTAAGTGTTTCAGTGAGGATGGGGGCTCTGGTGTCCCCTTTGAGCCTCCCATGGGGGGAATATGCCCAATCTCCATTGGGAAGAGGAGAGCCTGCAGGGCATATCTTGCTTTCTACTGTGCAGCCCCTCTATGTCCTTATTCTGACCCCCACAGGCTCACAAGAACCAGGCCGTGGCAGGGAAGAAGGAGGCTGGGAAAGTTGCTCTACTCAAGGCACAGAAGGCGCAGAATGCCTTGGGGGTGGCCAAGAACAATGAGACCAACCTAAAAAAGTGAGTAGCTGGGGGCAGGGCTTTGCTGCAAACTCGTCCCATGGGGACAAGTAGCAGCAGTTTCCTTTGGGTGATGGAGGCTGAGCCAGATGCAGGAGAGAACTAGTGTATCTACTATAAGTGACATCTGCTTGTGCCAGGGGAAGGTTAGGTTGGATATTAGGAAAAACTCCTTCCCCAAAAGGGCTGTCCAGCCCTGGCACAGGCTGCCCAGGACAGTGGTAGAGTCACCTTCCATGGAAGGATTTAAAAGTCATGTGGATGTGGTTCTTGGGGCCATGGTTTAGTGGTGGGCATGGCAGTGCTGGGGGTGCCATTATCCTCATTATCTTTTAAAGGTCTTTTCCTACCTAAGTGATTCTAAGAGTCTGTGGGGATATTTTAGGGGTGGTTTTGCCCCTTCCTGAAGCAGTAGGAGTCTCTGGAAAGCCCCTTTCAGCCAAGACGTGTAGTCTTCTCCCAGCAGTGATTTATGGTCTTGTCCTTCCCAGGTCAATGAAGAAAACTCCCCCAACAGTTCCTGAAGAGCCCAAAGTGAATCCTGTGCCAGAGAAGCCAGTGTCTGTGCAGGAACTGAAGTCCCCTGAGGAGAAGGTAGGGACCCTGGGCTGCAGCATTGCCCCAGGCCCATCACTGCACTGGTCTGTGGCTGCCACTGGTGGTACCCGGGCACCAGGCAGTGCTCTGGACCTTGGAGAGACTTCAGCCAGTGTGATGGAAAGCTGAGAAGGGGGGCAAAGTGCACGACAATCTTTCTTCAAGAATCCCTCCCCTGGGAAAGAGTGGGGGAAGGACTGCAGGGTGATGAGGGCAGATAGGAAAAGGGGGGTGCAGAGGTGGCTGGCACCCCCAGGGCCTCCCCCTTATTGCTGCCTCTTCCATGGCAGCAGATAGCAGCTGTGGAGGACATTGACAAGGAGCAGCTGGGTGACCCCTACGCCAGTGCAGAGTATGCCAAGGAGATCTTCGAATACATGCGAGAGAGAGAGGTGGGTGATGCCTGTCCAGGGGCCAACAGCCCTGTCAGGGAAGGAGTGACTGCAGGCCAGACTGCCCAGAGGCTCTGACCACCTGGCAGGGTGAGAGGGGGCTTGTGTGAGGGTGGGGATGTCTGCCCTGTACCTGACAGCTGGCTCTTTGGCAGGAAAAATTCATTCTTCCTGACTACATGGAGAAGCAGACAGACATCACTGCAGACATGCGTGCCATCCTTGTGGACTGGATGGTGGAGGTGCAGGTGAGAGGGCACAGCTTTCTGCAGAGCAGCCCCCATGCTCCCTTTGGCACTGTGACCTCAGTGTGCTGGCAGAGGCTCCTGCAAGTGTTCCCAGTGCAGAGCTGATCCTCCCCTGCGTGGGCTAAGGGATGAGCCTACATCCCTCCCTATGAGCCTCACCAGGGGCACCCCTGGCCTCTGTGGGAGCTGGATGGAGCTGGGCAGGCCCAACTTCTGTCTGACCCTCTGTTCTGACCCCGCTCTCATTGCAGGAGAACTTTGAGCTGAACCATGAGACACTGTACCTGGCTGTGAAGCTGGTGGACCACTACCTGGTGGAGGTGGTGACCATGAGGGAGAAGCTGCAGCTCATTGGCTCCACTGCCATCCTCATTGCCTCCAAATTTGAGGTGACTCTTTGTGTGCTGTCCTGGGGTGCAAGGGCAGAGGGGCTATGCTTCTATGGTCCCTGTGGGGTTTTAGAGAAGGCCAGGCCACTGCCCTGAGAATTGCCAGGGTGGCATGGGTGTCAAGCTCCTCCTTCCTGTCCCAAGGGCAGTGAACACAGTCGTGGTGGGCTGAATCCTGTCTCCTGGTGTCACCAGGAGAACCAGCTTCTCTCTGCTCTGCAGAGACCACCAGCATACCTTAGTTTACCCCATGCAGGCACATGGAGTTCCAGCCAAGGGCTGCAGGAGTACGGACATCAAACAAGTCCCACAGGGCATTGTTAACAGTCCTTGCTGAGTCCAGCAGCCCGTGAGCACTTACAGGGCTGGTGGATGGGCAGGATCTCCTGAGTGGGGCCAGGATGAGCCCCCTCTGGGGTGCTGAGCAGTTGTGTCCCTGCAGGAGCGGTGCCCTCCATGTGTGGATGACTTCCTCTATATCTGTGATGATGCCTACAAGCGGGAGGAGCTCATTCTCATGGAGATGAGCATCCTCAGCACCCTCAAGTTCGACATAAACATCCCCATCGCCTACCGCTTCCTACGACGCTATGCCAAGGTGAATGCATTGGGAGGGTGGGCTGGTGTCCAGGTGCCTCCAAGCACCCCTTCTGTTGACTCCATGGGATGGTAAATTGCATCACTGGGGCTTCAGGCTCCCAGCTGGCAGCAAGGAGACTTTGCCCAGGTCCTCTCAAGAGGGTTGCGGGGTGAGGATGGTGGTCTGTGATAGGCTGGGTGTGAGGGATCCCTGTCCTGTGCCCCAGAGGCAGCATTCTAGATGCCAAAAAGGCTGAGAAGGGGAGCAGCATTGCTCAGTAGGCTGATCCTTTCCCTGCCCACTGGCTGTAGTGTGCCCGTGCTAGCATGGAGACCTTGACACTGGCCCGTTTCCTCTGCGAGATGACCCTGCAGGAGTACAACTACGCCCGCGAGAGCCCCTCCAAGCTGGCTGCCAGCTGCTTGCTGCTGGCACTCACCATGAAGAACCTTGGTGGCTGGGTGAGTACCTGCCCTGGGTGAATTCCCTGTCGAGGCGCTGCAGCAGTGAGGGAGGCAATGGATCAGTGAGTGGGCTGATGCCCTAGGGCTATGACCAGATCTGGATGCTGGGCAGGGAAGATGATGGGTGTCCTGTCATTGAGAGGATGCAGCTCAGCCGCACTGTCCCCTTGCAGACCCCTACACTGGAGTACTACAGTGGGTACAGTGCCCAAGATCTGCACCCCCTGGTGAAGAAGCTGAATTTCCTGCTCACGTACCAGCCCCGTGACAAACTGACTGCTGTGCGCAGCAAGTACTCACACAGGTGAGAGTCGTGGGGCTCTGTCCCAGGCCTGACCCTGCCGCAGGGAGGGACACCACCAGCATGCACCCTGGGGCTCTGTAGGGAGCTGGGAGCACTGGTGGATGGGTGTCAGGGCTGTGGTTGAGCTCTAAACCAATGTGTTCCTTCCAGGGTCTTCTTTGAGGTTGCCAAAGTCACCCCCATGGACATGCTCAAGCTTGAGGAGGCACTCACTGGCTGCTAGCTCTACTCTGTAAATAAGCCTGTAAATAATGGGCTGCCCTCAAGCAGGGTGGTACCATGTACATAAGTAATAATAACTTTAAGTATTAGGAATGGGGAAAAAAAACTCATGTGTAACTTGTTAATAAAATGTTTGTCATACATGTTGGCACTGGAGACTATGAACCCCACCACTGTACTTCCCCTTGCTATGATGAGACAAAGGTGACTGGTTGCATGATGGGGAGCAGGAAGCTCAGGGGTGAAGGCTGGAAAGGTATTCCAGATTCCCTCCTGCCCACCCCTCCCCTTCCCCTCAGTAATGACACTATGCGAGCAGCAGCAACGAGTATCTTCTCTCCAAATATTTACACAGCTTAAATACCCATGTGGGGAAGGGGAAACTGCTTTGGCTCCAGCTTGAGCACACAGAGGGTGGCCCCAGCTCCTGTAGTGGCCCTGATGGGGCTGGACCGGTGGTCAGACCACATCACCTATGGGGTTAGACCTCTGCTTCAGTGTCTCCAGCCCCACAGGCTGGGGGAGAAGCAGTGGCCCCAGGGACACTGGGAATAGACAGAGAAAGCAAGGCAAGCGGGGAGGCTCCATACATAAGGGGCAGGGACCTGTTCCCCTACCCAACCCCTGCTCCCTGGGGGCAGCACCCTCCCAGGGCCTGAGCTGGGCTGCTGCCCTGCTGTTAGCCTAGGGCAGGTTGCTGAGCTCCTTAATGGCCTGAAGGATCCTCTTCATATGGCCCACTTTGGTGATCCCCAGGTCCTGCAGGAAAGAGAAAGAGGTGATGCACTTGCATGGGGCAGCTCTTGGCTCTTGGTTGTGGACAAGCCACAGGGTAGAGGATGAGGCACAGCCCAGCTCCCCATGCTCTCCCTTGTTGGAGCAGAGTGCTTGAAGCCCACTGTCCTCTTGCAAGCTCATCCCCATGCCTGGATGCAGGTGAGGGTAGGGTGCTGTTGGTACTGTCTTGGATAGGCCACCTCCTTCCCCTGCTTCCTCCCCCACCACCCCATGCATAAGCTGCACAAGCTCAGCTCTGCAGAGCCAGGTGCAGGGCCAGCCTGCCACCAGGAGGGATGGAGGACACCATGCTCCCCAGGGCTGGGGTCCCTCAGGAGGCACAAAGGGCTCCTACCTTCAGATCTCTCCTCTCCAGCAGAATCAACTCTGAGCCCTGGATGTCATGCCGGACAAAAATGTCTCTGTATTCCCCTAAACCAAGAGCTTCCAGCCAAGCTGCCACCTCCTCGGAGCCCCACTTGTCTGCTAGCAAGGAGGAAAACCACAGTGGTGGACTGCTGGGACCTCTGAGGGCAGTGGGCCACAGCAGGGCAGGCAGCAGTAATGGCACCAGTCAGCAGCCAGCATCCCCCCTCTCCCACCCCTGGCTCCAGCAGGGACTTATCCAACTGTCTGAGCTGTACCACAGCTCCCTTCTCCCCTGTGCCAAGGAGTTATGGGATTGGGGAGCCCTGCATGTCTGATAATAGAAAAAGCTAAGGGGCTTTGGTGACAAAGGTGACACCCCCAGGCAGCCAGGCAATGCCATGTTCCCCCTTCTTGAGGATTCTTCCCCAGCATGCCCAGGACAGGAGACTGAGGGACAGATCAGTACAGGGGGGCCCTTTCTAGGACGGACTTCAGCCCCTGTCTCTCCCGGCACACTGCGGCTTTACCTGGGAGTGCACTGTTGGCCTTCTGCTTCTGCAGCTTGTCTTTCTCCTTCCTGGCCTTGGGGATGTTGAGGCGAAGCTTAAAGCTGCCCTTGTTGGCACTGCTGGCACCTTCCTGCGAGAAGCCAGGTTGGGTGGGATGATACAGCTCCCTGAAGCCAGACACTGTCCCCATCCCTGTGCACCCACCTCCTCAGCAGGGCTGGCAATAGGGCCCAGCCAGTGGATGTCCAGCAGCCGCTGCAGCTCCTGGCCCAGCACACTCAGGGGGCCGTGAAGCGCCTCCTCCTCCTGTGGCGAGTCCAGCTGAGGGGACAGGGACCACAGCCAACCTGCTGCCACCACCCCAAGAAGTACCAATCTCGTGGGGCTCTGGGGACTCTCCAGCCCCTCACTCACCGCCTTCCCTTCCAGGAATGCCCTGGTCTCAGCCCACAGCTCCTTGATGCTCAGCACCACCTCCACAGCCACATTCCTGCTGAGAAACTGGGGCACAGAGGAGTAACCCCTTGAGCAGCAGGGCCCCAGGGGGCCTGGGTAAAGGCTGCCTTACACTCCCAGCCCCAGCTCACCTCTGAGGTGCCAGCAGCTTTGTGTGAGAGGGCTTCACTCAGTGCCAGGGAGCTGGCATTGACTGCATGCGCCAGCTCCTGCTCCACAGCTTTGTGAGCCTTGGCTGCCTCGTGGATCCTGCGGGTGACAGGGGCTGGAGCTGCCGGGGCTCCCCTGGGCTGGGCAGGCACCTTTGCATGGCCACAGCACAGCTCACCCATCCCTGTGCCCACCACCTGCCCCTTCCCTGTCTGACCTGGCAATGAGAGTCTCGGCCACCCGTGAGACCTGCTGCAAGAGGCTGCTCTCCTCCTCAGTCAGATACTCCATGGACTGCTGGGAGCTGAGCCGTGGCCGTGTGGCTGCTCGGTAGCTCTCCCCTTTCTGCTTGTCCTCCCAAGACTTGAGGGTGCTTTCAAATGCCTGTGGGGGAGAGACACGGCCCCTCTGAGACAGCCATACCTCCCCACGTCCCAGCATGGTCCTGCTGAGCAGCCCAAGCTCACCCTGTCCCTTGTCAGCATCTGGGCTCTGTTCTTGTGCTGGATTTTGATGATGCCAGGGGGCTGGATCCAGGCCTCTCCATCCACCTGCACAGGGACACCCTCGTCCCCCCGGATGGTGATCTTCACCATGCGGCACTGTGGGGCAGACAGCCCAAGGCTGGCATCAACAGCGGCCAAGCTGAGCAGAGCCTCACTGCCTCAGGCTCCACTGCTGCCCCAAAAGCTTTCCTGCACCACCTGTGGGCCCACAGGGAGCCCTGCCAGTACCTGTGCAATGCGATGGTGCTGGAGGTTGATGACCCGTGACACGGCCATCTGGATGCTGCCAAAGACTGCCACCACCTCCAGCTTCTTGTCATCGAAGGATGGAGCCCCAAAGTTCTGTAGAGGACCACTACACATGAAACTTCCAAAATAAGCTCATTTTGGGAACCAGCTTTTCCTAAGGCAGGGACACCCCAGCCCTAGGGTTTCTTAGGACTGGGGAAAGGACATCACACCACCCAACTCATCTCAGGGTACTGGCACTCACATTGTCCTCCTTGGTGCCTCCCCAGAAGTTGATGCCCCCAGCATAGCTGGGGATGTTGAGGACAGCAATGCCCTGCAGGCTGGGCAGCGAGATGGGCACCCCGTCACACTGCAAGAGAGCGCTCAGCCTGGGGGGCTGCTGTAATGCTGTCCCTCCCACCCTATCCCTGTTCTCCCAGCCCTGTACCTCGAGCTGTACCCGCTGCTCCAGGTTCTTGTAGGTACGCTGCAGGAGCTCCTTTGTGCCCAGCACCCCGTACCACATCATGTTCTTGGTGCGGCTGCTGTGGGGCAGAGTGGAACAGATTCTCATCTGTGGGCTCCCCACTACCTGTCACAGGCTCCACACCCTCCCCAGGGCTCTGTGCTGAACTGTCCTGGACTGCTGGCCCCTCCTTAGTTTCCCCAATTCCTGCTGCCCCTCAGGAAAGCCAAAGTGCAGCATGTTGCAGCCAGATTTCAATCCTTCCATGCCAGCATGGGATTGTGCCTCTATCCAGGTGCAGGGTAAGTAAATCCCACCAAGCCCTTGTGTCTTCACCCTTTCTGGGGTGTTTGTAGCCTGACACCAAGGGGTGCTCATCCCAGCACTGGGTGCAGGTACAAAATCTACTGCAGGAAGGATCCCCAACACAGTAACACCGTGTCACCCCCCATGGCTCCCAGCATCTTGATCGTCCCTCCTGGTGCAGGCACTGGAGAGCCAGAGATACATGTTTTTCCTGGGGGAAATCTTGGTACTCCAGCCAACCTGCACTTCTTGGGGTGCTCATCGCGTTTGTTGTTGAACTCCAGGGAGATCTTCGCATCCAGGCCAATGCCAAAGTAGTTATTCATGACACATTTCTCCGAGAAGTGGCTGAAAGCAGCAAACAGGGACAGAAGGTTGAGCAGCAGCTGCCCATGAGAGACTCTGGGCTGGCACCAGAGGATCCAGTGCAACACCCACTGGAGCAGAGTGGCTGGCATGGGGAAGCCTGACCAAAGCCAGCAGGGATGGCTGCATTTCCCTCAGATGGCAGGACACCCATGGCACAGCCAGGACCTGCCTGCACTGGGCAGGTGGGAGCCCCAAGCTCCAAGCACCAGAGATCCCACACCAGGCACAGGCAGGCTCCCCCAGAAGGGGCACTGCTTGGCCAGGGAGCCACACTGCTGCAGCAGCCTCCTCAAAGGGGCAGCGTGGCCCCAGCTCTGCTCCTGCTCCCTGATGGGCAGCAAGAGAGGGCCAGAGTCCCTGGGGCAGGCACAACACCTGACTCACAGGGTGCTGGGGTCTTCAGGGAACTGCAAGCTGCCAAAGGTGTCTGGCCGGTCCAGGATGATGGAGGAAGATGCAGAGGTCACCCTCACCCTCCGGGAGCCTGGCCAGGGTAGACAGAGAGGTAGCTGCCACATTGGTTCTCACCTTGAGCCCATCCCATGGCTCACCCCCATGCCCCCACAAAAAGCCATGCGCCCTGCTGGCATCTTACTGAGTTTCTCCTCCTCCTTGTTGAGCTCCTCTGAGCTGTCCTTGCTGGGGCCCACACTGCCCTGGTAGGCTTGGGTCTGCTTGTTCTGCTCATCCACAGCTGGATACAAAGAGGAGCATGACAGGGAGTCTGGGCCCCTCCTCACGTCAGCCGTGCGGGCTTGTGCCAGGAGGAGCCCAGGGTGGGGCTCCTGCTGCCACCCCAGGCATCCCAGGGGAGAACAAAGGCACGGGTCCAGCACCAACCCACTGTGGCTTCAGAGCCCCTGCCAGGCTGCTGCAGCACCAGGGAAGCTGCCAGGTGCCACCACTCCTCACCTTTCTCTGTCTGCTCGATGATTTGCCGCAGGGCTTTCTTCAGGCTGTTTGCCCGCAGCATGAGCTGCTCCTTGGATTTGAAGATGCGAGGCATGGGGCTGGGGTTGAAGCTGCCAGCTTTCTCCTGCTCCTTGCCATCAGCACAGCGAGCCTGTGCCATTTCTTCAGGGACCATGATGGCCTGAGCCTCCTCATTCAGCTCCCTCACCAGCGAGTCCAGCTTTTCGTTCAGCATGGCGCACTGTGGGACACCTACCCCACTCAGCACCTGGCACAAGCTGCTGCCCCCACCAGTGCTGGGCACTCCCCTGGGCACTAAGAGTGCCTGGATACCCCCAAACACCCGGACACCCCACGCCTGGGCACCCCAAGCACGGCACACCCCAAAACATGTGCAACAAGGTCATAGGCCTGCAGAGCATCCCTTCCTCTGCTCAGAGGTTGTGCCACCAGCTTGACCCAGCCCTCCAGCTCCTCTGCAACACACCTTCCGTGCCATCAGCTCAGCCTCCTGCTTGTTCTCCGTTGCCCTCTTGTAAGCCCGGCCAACTTCACTCACAAAGTCATTGACAGTGCCACAGAGGAACCTGCCAAGGAAAGTGGCTGGAGTTCAAGAGGGGCACAGCAGGGCCAGCGAGGCACAGCTGCCAGCCAGGGGAGCTCTGGGATAACACCTCCTGCTCCAGAGGGGCAGCACCAGGATTATCTGTCAGGCACCAGCACAGCTGGCAGCTGCTGGTGGCCAGCTGGGACAGCCTGGCTGAAGGGGTTTCAGTGGTCCGGGGGACATGCCCCAGCCCAGCAAGGGGGCTCTGGCACCCCCACTGACAGCCCCCTCCTTACTTTGCAGAGGAGATCACCACTGAGTGCTTGTCTGACTCCAGGATCTTGGCCAGGTGGAAGGCAACAGAGTCGGCGTAATGGGAGATCTGGGCCTGGGGGGCACAGGCGGAGACAGCTGGAGCCTTGTCACTCTGCCACGTGCCCCACTCAGGGATGCAGCTTTGCCCAGCCAGCCTTGGACTAGGGATGCCCAGCCCTTATTCAGCCCACTCCTCACTGCTGAGGGCAGCCATGCTCATGCTGCTGGGCAGAGGGGAGTCAGTCACATCAGGAGGGAAACTGAGGCAAGGGGCTGAAGGGGGGCACACAGAAGAGCCCTAAACAGCTGGCTGGTGGCAGGCTAGCTCTACCTCACCTGATGCCTGCTCCCAGCTACACATGCCAGGCTGAGATCTGCCAGGCTCATTTCACTGCATGCAGCCAACTGCCAGCCCCCTCGTAGCTTGAGTCCCCAGGGCCCCCAGCAAGATCTCTTTGTGTGCCATCCCTCCCTCTATGACCCTGAATGGAGCTGAACAGGAACCTGCCCTCCAGCCTGCCCTTCCCATCTCAAACCCTCAAATGCCAAGAGCTCCCACCTGGATGTTGGAGTCCCCATTTTCCTCCTCCTTCAGAGCTGAGGGGGACTGCTTGGGAGCCTCATAGGTCAGCACGCTCCACCTGCCAAGCAGAAACCATGGCTGCTTGCCATCTCCTGGCCCCCCGGCACAGGGACAGGCAAGGAACCAGGACAGGCTGCCCAAGAGATGCCGAGGTAGGGGGTATTCTGTGCCCTGCTCACCGGTCCAGCATCTTGGTGGTGGCCCTTTCCAGCTTCTCCAGGATCTGCAGCAGTTGCGTGTCATCGTCACACAGGCTGCCCCAGCCCAGAACCCGTGCCAGGTCATTGCCAGTCCCCAGCGGCAGGACACCCAGCTGACACTGCAGGAGAGAGACAGGGCTCAGAGCAGCCCTCGAGGGCACCTGTGACACCCCCAGCCCTACTGTGCCCATCACTCAGCAGCACCTGGGGCTCAGAGAGGGGTCCCAGAAGGGCTGGGTGCCAGCGCTGGAGATGGTGCCAGCCTGCACTAGCAGTGCCAGGCAATCCCACTCACCTGCTTGTGGAGGCCAAGAGCATCGATCTCAGAGAGCACCCAACCCACGCTGCCATCCCCACCACACACCAGGATCCTGAAGGTGGAGAACTTCTGGAAGAGGCGCAGCCTGGGTGGGGGGCAAGGAGAGAGGGGCTGTCTGCTGTGCCAGGTGCCCAGCAGGATCCCACCCAGGCCATTCCAGGGTGCTCAGGCTGGTGCTTACCCCAGGTGGGGCCCCCCATTCATGAGGTCAAAGACTTGGGCGGGGTTGAGGAACTGCTTGAACTTGCGCAGGAACTTGACGCCCTGGTTGTCCCCGCTCTTGGAGTTGACAAAGGCCAGGAGAGGGCTGGAGCAGGTGGAGGGGCAGGTGGCTTTCCAGAAACCTGCAGTGAGCCCAAACACGTGAGCCCCAGCTCACACTCCCCACATACACTTCAGGAGAGCAGAGTGTGCACACTCCATTTGTGCCAAGCCCAACCTGTGGAGCACTGGGGCAGGAGGAGCAGTGATGGGGGTGTCCAGGGGATGGTGAGGGGCAGAAGGAAGAGGAAGCACTGTGCTTTTAAAGAAATTAATAGGGAAAGAAATGTGCCCAAGGCAGAGAAGGATTGACAGCTGGCCCAGAGCCCGCACCCGCCTCAGGCACATCTTGGCCATCCCAGTCCCCTGGCTGGCGTCTGCAGGCTCCTTCCCTTGGCAGAGCCAGCAGTGCTGCAGCAGGGACTGCATCAGCCAGCACCAGCCCCAGCCCCACAGCCGCTGCCCTCAGAGCAGCCCCAAGGGTGCAACCAGGAGCCCCCACACCCCCAGCACAGCAGGAGCATGGGGGCAACATCCCCACAGCCCACCCCCTCCTTGCCTGGCCACCCCTCCATCCCCAGTCCCAGCCCAGCCGAGCAGAGCAGAGCGGTAACACAAAGCACTGGGAGCTGCTGAGTCAGAGCGTGGGCTGCGGGAAAAGCTCGCTGCCAGCAGTCCCCATCCGCCCGAGCAGGACAGCATGGCAGGACAAGGCTGAGGCCTTGCTAAGCTGCTCCCAGTCGGGTGGGCAACAGGCACAGCCACGGAGGGCTGGGCTGCTGGACAGGGACAGGGCAGAGATGCTGCCAGGATCAGGCACCAGCAGCCGAGCTCTGGAGCGGAGGAGCAGCCGCGTGATGGTTACCCTGACAGCATCCCGATGAGTAACAGGAGGCAAATGAGCCACCGGCTGCGCTGAGTGGGGAAAAGCATTAAAGAACGAAGAAAGAAATATCCGGAGGAGAAGAACAGATTTTGCTCAGCAGAGGCCAGCTGAGCCTCTCAGGAGAAGGAGACAAAGGGAGGGGTCCCCCCACGCTCCACATGGCTTCTCCCTGCAGTGCCAGGACAAAGCTGTGCTCTGCACCACCAAAAAACCAGCACAGATTCAGACACCGAGAAATAACGCAAGTAAGAGCTTTATCCTGCCTTGAGAGATGCTGAACCATTGAGATGCAACAGAGGACAGCCCACCTCAGGGGTGTAGGGCTGGCACTGCTGATCCCAGCACAGAGGGACCTGAGCCACTGCAAGAGGTGGCCTGGCAGGAGCAACTAAAGACACATGCAAGCAAGAAGTGCCACCCCAAAGCCCATAGAACATCACCAAGCCCTGAAGCAGAGTGCAAGGCACCAAGCAGCCTTCAACCAAGGGAGGGGTGTTGGCTCAGGAGCCTGCTGAAGGTTCCTGCTGCCCCATAAAACAGGCACAGTGCCACAAGTCAAAGCCTCCAGAGGAGCTCAGAGATCTCAGAGCCCTATCCCCCTGCCAGACCAGCCCTGTGCCCTCCATGGCTCACCATCAGAATCGATGCTGTTCAAGGCAGTTGGTGGGATGATGGACACTTTGTACTGGCCCAGGGGGCACCTCTTGCCAAGCAGCTCCTTGCAGGCACTGTGAACCTGGGAACACAAGGACACCTGGATAAGCAAAGCTGGAGGACACAGCACCGGAGTCCCCAGCGCCAGCTTTCCCAGAGATGCACACAGGAGGGGCAGTGCTGTCTGTGCTGGGACAGGGCTGGGGACAGGGGTGGGTACATCCTTACAATGGCCTTGCACCAGAGGCAGCGCCAGTCCTGCAGCCTCCGGACGCTGCCACAGGTGCGGTCACAGACAGCGCAGCGCGCGCTGACGGGCAGGTTCCCCTCCAGCCACTGATGGGGCATGGCCACCTGCAGAGAGGGACAGCACCATCCTGCAGGCTTCAGGGAAAGGTCATAGGGCACCTCTTTCCCCAGGCACCATGGAGGTGGTGCCACACAGCAGGGCAAGGCAGGTCTGCGACCCCTCCCACGTCCTCTCACCCGAGCCTGCCTGGCCCCTTGAAGCCATCAGCATGTGAGGCAGCCCAGATGAGTCCCCAAAAAATGTCTGGAGGTGGCCTCACTTGGACAGCAAAAAGGGATCCTGATACAGGGTATCAGAGGAGGTGTCCTCAAGCTAAGCCCCTGCAGACCCAAGCCCAGAGTCCCCTGAGAGGGACTCCCCTGCTTACCCCATCCTCATCCTCGATGATTTCAATGCCGATGGAGGCCAGAGTCGTCCACTTGCAGTTGTTTGTGGCCCTGACAGCACAGCGCTTGTGTGCCTTGAACTTGCAGACTGCATGGGGGGGAGCAGTGAGGAGCAGGGAAGGTCCCCACAGCCTGTGTATCCCTGGTCCCAAACCCCTCTGGGGGGTAGGCAGTAGGTATCACCCTGTACCACTGCTGCTCTGAGCCAGCACTGAGAGCCTGCCCTGCCCTGATCCCAGCCCCTGCCCACCTCCAGCAGGACCCCAGCACTGACCTTCACAGGAGAGGCCATGGGAGGTGACTCCTGGCAGAGCTTCGCGGCACACGTTGCAGAAGGTGGGGCGGGCGTGGGAGCAGGCGTACCAGTTGTGCATGCCCGAGAAGTGCTCCATGTTGAACTGTGTGGCCTGGAGGCACAGCCCTGCCCCATCAGTGCCTGGGACCCTCAGCTGGCACTCCCTCCCTCTGGCCCCTGAGTCCCCCCAGCCCAACTCGTGTCATTGAGGGGCTAAGCCAAGGGCAACAGCTCTTGTCTGGCAGTCAAAGGCACTCAGAGGGAAACACACTCCACATGGAAACACAGAGCCAGGCAGCACCCTGCCCACATCACCTCATGGATCTCCCACTTCTGGACAGATTTCAGGGCAGTGATCCAGTCCTCCATCTCCTTTCGGTTCTCCGCACACAAGATGAGCTTCCGGAATGGCGTGATCACCTGCAGGAGCCACCATCCCCACGTTCTCTCACAAGGCCACTGCCAGGCCCGCCAGAACCCAGCACAGACCTCACCAGTGCCACCTCCAGCAGCAGGAGGCCATGCTATGGAGTGCCCCTGGTTCTGGGAGGATGAGGGAGGTCTGTACGGAGTGCCACCCCACAAGGTGTTGAGGTTGGCAGCCCCACATCTCCCTCACCGTGAAACTGTTGTTGATGTTCTTGGTGCTGGTCTCAGCCACACTGGCATCGGACAGGTCCACCTCGTCAAAGATCAGGGACTGCAAGGGAGAAAGCAGCCCCAGTCCTGCAGGCAGGGATCTCTGTCCCCTCCTGGGCTGGCAGGCTCAGGTCCCCCCCCGACTGAGCATGCTGGAAGCACCCCCGGCCTACCTTGGCATCCTTAGCATAATAGAGTGTCCTGCCTCGCAGCTTGAAGTATCGTCTCTTCCACCTCTGGAAGGAGCTCGTCTGCTTCAGCAACAGCCCCTCCTTTACACTCTTCTGCAGAGACAACAGCATCCTGAGCTCCCACAGCCCTCCAGGATCAACAAAGCCACCATTTTCCCCTGTGACACCAGTGCCTGGGTCCCCAGGAGTACAGACTGGACATTCTAGGACTCACTCTCTGCTGCATGTAGCAGGGCAAATTATGTTCCCTGCCACCATCGCCTGGGCACTGGGCACTCCCTGTGCTCCAGAAGGATGCTGCTGGGCATGGCAGGGCTGGAAGATGCAGATCCAGCAGTGCAGAGCCTGCTGCTGCTTCCTCTCCATCCCCAGGGCGGGGCCTGGACATCCTCACCCTGCTGCAGCTCCCTAGAAGCCAAGGGCAGAAGCGGGGCCAGGAGAGCTTCCTTTGAGGGGACACCAGAGCCCCAGATACCAGGACTGCATCTTGGAAAGTGCCACTACCTGGGCACTGTGGCCCCAGCCGGTTTGCAGGGCAGACAGCTGGGGTGCACCCAGCTCTGCCTGGCCCCCACAGTCCCTGGAGGGGACAACCTGGGGCTGAGGTGGCCCGCAGCAGGCAGAGCATCCCCTGCAGCACAGCACTGCAACCTGGCTGCCCGTCCTCTGCCCTCCCCGAAACATGGTACCTGCCAATATTTACCCTTCTTGCAGTGGTGTTTACAAGACTCAATTAATTAGTGTTTGCAACATGGCTATGAGCCTGAGCGGGGCGGCAGAGATGCTCTGGCACTGCCTCATCTTTGATTGTATCTTCTTTAAACACCACCGGCAGCTCCGTTCAGCTGTTTCTCTGCAATTAGCTGCCACAGTGGCTGTATCCAATCCAGGCACACGATGACAAGCCACACTTAACGCCAAATTAGCACTGGGCACAAGGGCACAGCGAGGGAACCGTGGCCCTGGGGCTCTGCACTCCTCTGCCAGCCCACTTGCTGCAAGAGGTGGCATCCAGGCACCTGCCAGCCTGTAAACACAACAGCCCCAGGTCTCAGCCTTAATCTACTGTCCCAGAGATGTCTGAACCAGATGGCCAAAGCACCAGGAATAGCAGGAGCCTTCAAAGTCACAAAGAAGCTAAAATCCCACCTGAGATGCTCCCTGAGTGTCAACTCCCCAAATGCCCAACACTCCTGAACCTCCCTGGGGTACCCACCATGCTCTCTTCCAACCCAGAGTTGGAAGAGGGACGTTTTAAGCCTTTATCACTCCCCAGCACTTCTGCAGAGTTTGGCTGTGGTCAATCACCACAATGCCTACGAATGTCAGTGCAGGTTCAAACAGAACAGTCATTCCCCAGGGCCAGCACCTTGGGACACAGTAGGTCCTTTCCCTGGCCCCTCAGCCGTGGGAGCACAGAGGGATCTTCCCAGCAGGGTCCAGCTGTGACCCCCAGATACATAAACAAATCATACACCCCAGCAGTCCTTGTCCCACTCCAGGAGGGGACAAGCCACGGTCCTGCCACAGCCAGGTGTATCCAGCCCCAAATGCCACATCACCACACCTGGCTGCACTTGTCAGGCACAGGGACTGTGTTTGCTGCAGTCACTGCTGCTGCTGCAAAGAACACGCAGTGTGTGATAGTGAGAAGTGGTGGGGGGCAGGGGGGGAGCAGAACAGGATGACAAGGAGAGGGAAGAAGAGGCAGGTCCATGATGGCACCTCAGGACTGTCACAGCAGGGGCTGGAGCCAGCTGGGCACAGACACTCTGCCTGGCTCCAGGGCCACACAGGTGGCAGGATACAGCAAGGATGACTGCCCAGGAGGGTGGCACCCACTCCCACCAAGGAGAGAGCTGAAACACCCCCAGCAGCAGCTGCCTGGGCAGGCACACAAGGCTGGGCTGTTTCGGGATCTCACTGTAAGCCACCCACCCACCTCATTTTTGACAATGGGTCTCAGCCAGGAATACCTGCTGCAGCTGCTGGGGCAGGGAGCAGCTCCCAAGTGGCTCTTGTGGTTTGGACCCCTGCTTTTGGAACGAAGAACAGAGGGAAACCTGAGAGGAACCTGGTGGCCAAGGCCAGCAGCAGGCCCAGCCACACAGTGGGAAGCCACGCTGCAGCAGCATTGCTGGGTGAGCCCAGTGTTTCCCCTTTGCAAACAGGAAAGGGGTGGGGATGGCAAGGGCAGAGAGGCCATGCCAGAGTGGCATCACCCCTGCTGTGCTGGCTCCCCAAAGCCCTGTCCAGGGCTCCAGGGTCACCACAATAATGGTGAGTGGTTATTAGGTGCCCTAGAGCTCAGAAGAGCTGGAGCTGAGCACCTGAAGCACCTGACTGCCTCTTCTTCCTGGAGAGTTTTGGGGACACTGGCAGGCCCTGGCCACTGGGCTGGGAGCGCTGCACTGGTCACAGCACAGCTGTAAGCACAGTGTACCACCCACACCCCAAAACAAACCTCCCTCCAGGAGGGATTCTTCCAGGCCAGGCTACAGCCTGAAATGCCAGCCCTTCCTTAAGCCCTAAAGCAGAGCCCTGCAGTGGATGCTGCTTTGCTCTGTCACCCCACTCTCCCAGCTCTGCCACAAGCATTCCTGGGAAGAGCCCATTGTGCAGTCAGGTCTGACCACAGCTGGAGCAGGAGGGTTTTCCTGCTGGACAGCGAAGGAGCACCTGGAGAAGAGCCCGGGAAGTTTTTACTCCTGAGTGCTGTCACATATGGCTGGTGAGCACCACAATGTCTGCCCACACAGCTGGCCCCCCTACACCACACCTGAAGGGATATACCTGTCCCTGAGACCACATGATGCCTCACCAGCAGGAGAAGGGAAAGAGGATAACCTGTCACACACCAACCTGCATTGCACCAGCATCATTCCAGGCAGTTGTCCTCCTGCTCCAAGTGCAGCAGCCCACTGAGCACACGCCGGGGTCCAGTTGCATCAGAGCTCATTCCCCAGCCGAGCCAGCAGGCACCAGGACAGCAGGGGAAAGCTGGCAGACCTCAAACAGGCCAGCTGCAGGGCTCCACCAGCTGCTGGGCACCCCGTGGGCTGGAGGCAGTTGGAAACCTTATCAGGCTTTGTGACACAGCAGAGCTCTTCCGGGACTGGGCAGGCAGGGGCTCGGGGCCTGACGGGTGCTACAGCCCCACAAGCTCAGCTGCTCTCAGAGGATGGAGCTTTCTGCCATTGCAAGACCAACCACAGTACCCCTTCCCCGTGCTGGGTGGATGCTTGAAAGGAGCTTCCAGCACCAGCCCTGACAAGCCAACACATTGTGCTCACAGGGCCATTGAAAAGGGACAGAAAACTAACAGGAGGAGAGGAAGGAGGAAAGGAGCCCCCAGAAGAAAAGCAACCCCCTACACCACATCATCCAACAGCTGCTTTTTAGAAATGAGGTCATGCTTCCCTATCTACAGCCACATCAGTGCCCAGGCATCCTGCAGGCAGACATCCCACACCAGCCCGACCCGGGCTGGTTCCCTCCTGCCCCTTGTGCCCTGATGCTGGTGGGCACAGCCCTCCCACTCTGCCCAGCACTCACATCACAGAAAAAGTGAGTGGGGAGAGAGCAGAGTGCTTGAGAAACCTCACAAACATCCGGCTAGTGACACTGGGGCTATCTTCACACCCCAGGCACCAGCTTGGCAAGCCCTGATTAATAAGAGCAAGCCCGGCCTCCCTGGTCTCAGACAGTGTTTTCTTGTGTTGAGGTGCAATTTCCTATTTTTTCATCTCTGTCCATTGGCAGACACCACTGAGAAGAGCCTGGTTCCCTCTTTGCTGCGCTCTCTCTTTCAGAACTGGGGCCCATTGGTCAGAGTCTCTCCCCAGCTGAACAGTCCCAGGCTCTCTCTGTATCAGAGATGCTCCAGCATCCCACCAGTGTCAAGTCTGGAGGATGCACTGCTCAGGAGCCATGGCCCACCCTCCTGCTGCAGAAGAAAGGTTTCCAGCAGCTCTACTTTGCTTTCTTCATCTTTTGGCCAGGATTTAGTGCTCAGCGGGCAGCCTTCCCCTGGCTCTACAGCACTGCATCACCAGCCTCCCCACAGCTGCCCAACACCCCAATATGCACAGGTCCAGCTTGCCCCATTCCTCAGGCCCCCTGAGAAGCAGGATGCTCAGTGCCTGCAGCAAGCCCTCATTCCCCAGGGTACCAATAACCCCACTGACCTCCCCCAGCCCCATGGGAGGATCCTGGTGGGTCCCTCAGCCCTACCAAGCAGCTGTGATGCATCTCAAGATCAGCAATTTGGGAGGGCAATGGTTCCCTCTCCCTACCCAGCCCCACCTGGGTGACAAGGGTGTCAAGACAGGGGTGTCACTCAGGAAGGTGCCTGCCATGGCACACACTCTGTGGCTGCAGCCGCAGTGACAGGCAGCACATGTGCCATGTCAGGGCTAACCTAGGTGGCAGCAGCAATCTCACCCAAAAATCCTCATCTCTGTAAGGAAGGAAGGAGTCCATTCAACCAGGGGCCAGGCTGGCAAGTGTGGTCCTGCCCATCCAGACCAGGGCAAAGGCATCCTCGGGAATAATACTGAAAACACAGAGGTGGCAGGGGAGGTGTACACAGCTCACTCTCAGGCCATTCCAGCTCCAGCCCTGCCAGTCCTTACCCTCTCCCCCAGCTCCATGGGCTGTTAACCCAGCCATGTAATTTCCACCTGCCCATCCATCACACCAGCTGCCTCCCCTGGCACGCTGCACAGCATCCCCTCCTGCATGGCTAATTGCTGATGCCAGGCAGGATGTGGGCAGCAGGCAGGAGACAGCCTTTCCCCACGTGCAGCCTGCCAGTGGCGAGGCCAGAACCTGTGGTGGTCTGGGGGGCTTTGGCATCTGGGCTGGGGCTCAGAGCATGCTTGTGCACCTGTGCTGCTGCTGCAGAACACGGGCACAGCCCAGCCACCTGCCCCTTCTTCTCAGATTTCCCAGCACTGATGGCTCCCTGGGATGTCCCTGTGCCCCACAGCATGGCAAGTGCTGCATGGCAAACTCCAGCGGCTACTGCTGCCTTCTGAAGGGTGCTGAGGGCTCACACACAGAATGAAGCATCCCCATGTCCCTGCCCACTGACCTGGCCTCCCACCCTGCCTCCCCCACAACACCCTGCACCCAGCAGAGCCCTCTACACCCAGCTGGCAGAGCTGGTGCCAGTCTGCTTCAAAGAAAGAGAAATTGAGGCATGTTCCTTGAGCAGCCAGAGGGACTCAGAAAGAGCCCCCTCAATGCCCCATGCCCCAGAAATCTCTTCTGCCAAGTGGGAAAAACTCACAATGCAAGGCTGGGAGCATGCAATTTCCATATCCCTGGGCAGGCATCCTCTGCCCCACCTCACACCAGTGCACCAGGCTTGGCACAACAGCCAAGGCAGGGCCTTGGGAGGGGAGCCTGCTCCAGCCCCAGGCAAACCCACAGCTGCCACCAGTCCCAGTGCACTGCCTCATTCCCCTTCCTTCCTCCCCTCAGCACCAGCTGACAGCCCCCTGCTCCAAAACTGCATTCTATGCTGTGTTCTCATCACTCTCCCCTCTCCCTGGAGCAGCACAGCTACCAAATCCCCACCGAGGGAAGCTGGGGGATTTCTAGCAGCCCCCATGTGCCGCCCAACACTGCAGGCACTGCCTTGACTCACTCTGCCACCGCCTTCTCACAGCTGAAAGGGGGATGCAAAGGGACTGCTCACCCAGTATGTCATCCAGAGCATCCTCCCATCACCGTGCATCCTCCCTCCCCAAAATGTCCCCCCACAAACCTCCTTCTCTCCCCACTTCCCCCCTGACCATTCGGCCCAGGTTATTTCTCCCTGCATTGCATCTCACTGTCCCAACCTGGGACACCTCTGACCACACACTCCTGTTTGGCTAAAGGCACCACACCCCGTATTTTGTAGGTACTATCAAAATAGCTTTTTCTGAGCAAACTGTGACACACACACCATCTGCTCTCATGCCAGTGGCTGGGAAGGATGAATGTCACGTCTGACCTCAAAGGTGTTCCCATCCGTCCAGCAAACCACCACTGTGGGACTGGGGACCGCAGGGGAGCTGGCACAGCCAAATGAATCTGGGGCACTAGGAAAGATGCAGGTTCCATTTTGCCATCTACCAAACCCTGCACACGCAGTGCCTGCAGCAGGGTGTGGGATCCCAGGAACCTACAGAGCTCTCATGACCCTAAATTTCAGCCCCAAAGCACCCATGGGGCACAGCCTCCCAAAAAGTGCTCTCTTCTTCCAGAGACAGGTAAGGGGAACACAGGGGATATAAATGCAGCACGAAGGCCATGCAGTGGGGGCTGTCTGGTTATGGGAGAGACCCTGGTCTGGAATAGTGGGATAAAAGCCATGCTTCACAGCCCCATGGGACCAATGCTGACACCACCACTGAGGGGGCCGCGTGTTTCTGTGTGCCCTCCCACAGGGCACAGGGGGCCAGAACACTCCCAGCTCTGGCTGGGCCAAGTCTGCCAGCAGCAAGAACCTGGATTTACACCCTGGAGAAGGTGAACTCCCCGGCCCCATTCTCAGCAAAGACCCCACATCCAGCCAGCCCCTCAGCTCTGGCATCCCACACCCCTACCTTGCTTCTCATCTGCCCCGAGGTGGAAACCTTGCGGATGAGCTTGTGGGAACTGTCCTCCTGCTCTCCCTCGCTGTCGGACGACTCCTCACCACCCACCTCGGGTGAGATGGGTGCCAGCTTGTCTGAGTCCAGGGATGATACTGATTCCCTGGTCTTCCTTGAGAACAGGTCCCCAGGCACCAGCTGCTTCTCGGCCATCTTCCCACCTGGCTTGGCTCAGAGCTCTGCAGCCTCCTGTGACAGCCCTGAGAGGACAAGGACACACAGGAATGGAGGAAGAGCCCTGAAGAGGCACACATGGCTTCTCATCCTGTAGGGCACCGCCAGCTGGGAGGTGCAATCCTGGAAATCAAGGGTGATGGCACTTCCTTGCCCAGGAACGACACTCAGGGTGGCATCCTTGCAGGCAAAGTTTTCCTTCCTTGCCTTTTTTCAGTGTCCCAACTATTCCTCAGCCTACCTGGCATCCCAACGTTGTCCCTGGCTTGGGAACAGGAGACGGTGGCTGCCCCATGCCCGGGCATTGGTTCACTGGTGTACACAGGGGTGGAAAACCTTCCCGCAGCCAGTGCTAGCTCCCCTTGTTGCCCACCCCCGAGGCGCTGGGCTGCCCTGCGTGGCCGGGGACAGCGCGAGGATCTCCGCGAAAAGCAGCAGCTGGACCCGGCCATCTGTCCGGCTCCGGCAGCTGGGAAGGGATGGGTGCGCCTCCCGCGCCCGTGGGTCGCCAGCCCC
>JAHLSL010000017.1:21593494-21614316 GCA_025920805.1 Petroica traversi
GGGGCCCCGCTGGGCCAGGGAGTCCCGTGGGAACGGTATGTCCCCTCCGCAGGACGCGGTGACCGGGCTGCTCCCCGCCAGCGCCGACCACAAGGACGCCTGGGTCCGGGACAACGTGTACAGCATCCTGGCGGTGTGGGGTCTTGGCCTGGCCTACCGCAAGAACGCCGACCGAGACGAGGATAAGGCCAAGGCCTACGAGCTGGAGCAGGTAGGAGGGAGCAGGAGCCGGGGGCGGGGCCGGTGTCACCGGGGGCCGCCGTCACCCCGAGCTGCTCTGCCTGTGGCACAGCCGGTTCAGGAGCCCAAAGGCAGTGCAGAGAGGCGAGGACACGTCTGTCCCCCGACGCGGGCGGCAGTAGCAATAGATATGAGAGCCTGCTCATCCCAGACCAACCAGAGTGGCTCTGGGGTGATCTGGAGCACAACCCTTCTCTCAAGGGCTGGGGAGCTGCAGCCATGCCCTCTGTCCTGCTGCATAGCATGGCAACCTGGCCTTGCTGGCAGACCAAGAAGCCTTCCCTCTGCTGTCACCCAGGGGCTGTGAAAATGTGAGCAGGGGCTCTGATTACAGACGCTGAGCCCCACAAAGGTCAGCAGCCAGATGATCCTGAGTCAGGGCTTCTGGAGATTAATAAATCTGTTTTCCTTGTTCCTGCAGAGTGTGGTGAAGCTGATGCGGGGGCTGCTCCAGTGCATGATGAGACAGGTAGGAGCTGGGGAGTACCTCTGAGTGTCAAGTGGTCTCCTTAAAGCCCGGCAATGCCACAGAGACTATCAATCCTAGCTGTGCCAGCTCTCCCCAGCCTTCCCTGACGAGCAGAGGGAAGGCCCCCTTCCAGCAAGTCTTGAAATAAGTTCTGAGTAAGCATCTGTCCTGGGTGTGATTGAAGTTCCAGGGCTGTGGGCTGGCAGCCAGTGGAGCCTTTGCCAGCTGCTCCCTGTCTCGTGGCCTGGCAGGCACTGGGATTCTACAGCTCTCTTCCCTGAGGGCGTTTGGGGTAACCCTTTTCTCTCTGCGTGGTGCAACTGTGGCAGTGGCCCCTCTACTGCTGCAGTCCTGTGCTGCAATGGCACATGAGCCTGCACTCACTGCCTTGGTGCACTGTGGGGCTCAGCCCAGGGCTTGTGGAATTTCTGCCCTGCCAGGCACGACTCCATGTCTCTGCTCATGGCATGGGGCAGCCCTTGGTTCCGGAGCTGTCAGACCTCTCTGGAGACAGGGTTCGATGAATGCCTGCATCTCTTTGCCCTTCTCAAGGTGGACAAGGTAGAGGCCTTCAAGTACAGTCAGAGCACCAGGGACTGCCTGCATGCCAAGTATAACACCCACACCTGTGCCACCGTGGTAGGAGACCACGAATGGGGTCACCTACAGATGGATGCTACCTCCCTCTACCTTCTCATGCTTGCACAAATGACGGCCTCAGGTAATGCTGGGGTCTGCCATTGCAGCTTTAAGCGTGCTGGTCTTCAGGTTCACCAGAGTCTCAGTTTGGGTGCCAAGCTGTTGCAATGGCTTCCCTGACCTCCACTGTTTACTTATGCTCACCCGAGGTGGATTTGGGCCCCTTGATGTCAGTGTCTCCAAGAGCCCCTGTTTGGCTGAAGCCCCAGTGCTGGCGGAAGGGGTGGGAGTGTAGATGGAGTCAGCTAGGACATGGCTCCCATTGGGCAGGCATGCAGTGGGGAGGAGTCGTCCCTGGGTTACATCCTTGGCTTGTGGGCTTGGTGTGGCTAATGTCAATTCTTCCCTCTGCTTCAGGCCTCCACATAATTCACAGCTTGGATGAAGTCAACTTTATCCAGAACCTTGTGTTCTACATTGAAGCTGCCTACAAAACTGCGGTGGGTAGCATGTGCTGGGAAAGGGGGAATGTGCTCCGGTGGTGGAGATACGGGACTGGTGTCTAGGAACAGCTGTGGGTTCCCCCCTGAGCCACACCAGCACCTTCTGGAAGCACCATGGATGGGTGGGATTCAAAGGCTTTCTGGCTGTGTTCTGAATCAGTGCCTGGTTCACAGGACTTTGGCATATGGGAGCGAGGGGACAAGACAAACCAGGGCATCGTCGAGTTGAATGCCAGTTCTGTCGGCATGGCCAAGGTGAGCTGGGAAGAAATGCTGGCTGTGGGGATGAGGAGCACCAGTGGCCTGCTTTTTTACAGGGCAGGCTGGCCGTGTTGAATTGCTGAGGCTCAATGCCCATGCAGTGATAGGTTCCTGGGAAGCAAGACTTTCCTTGTGCACTGGGATAAAACTCTGCCATCTGTTTTGAGTTTTGCCTGAACTGGGAGTGAAAAGTTAATCGGGGGTGTGTGGTGGAAATGTCCCAGGCCATGTCTGAAGATGTGGTCCCATTTTGACCAGAGATGTTCTGCAGCCACAGCAGGGTTTAAATTCTTTTAAATTTGAGCAGTGCTTTACACACAAGGACTATCAGGGAATGAGAGCTCTTACAGATGAGCAGCATGGTGAAGGACATTCCTCTTTGGGTCTCACCCTGCTTGCAGGCTGCTCTGGAGGCACTGGATGAGCTGGATCTCTTTGGAGCTAAGGGAGGCCCCCAGTCGGTGATAAGGGTGCTGTCAGATGAAGTGCAGCACTGCCAGGTGAGACCCACTCAAGCATTACACTGTTGCAAGAGGGATCTGCTGGGTTTGTAGTGTGAATGATGCTTGGCCTGTCAGCCTAAGCCCCTTTCCTTCTCCTTTGCCCAGTCCATCCTTCACTCAATGCTGCCCAGGGCCTCCACATCCAAGGAGGTGGATGCCAGTGTGCTCTCTGTCATCTCCTACCCGGCATTTGCTGTGGAGGACAGTGAGCTGGTGGAAATCACCAAGCAGGAGATTATCACCAAGCTGCAGGTGAGCATCTCTGCCGTTGTCTCACTGTTCCCAGGACAACTGCAGTCGAAACTTCCATAGCTCTTTTCTTCCCAAAAACATGTTTGGTGGGGTGTTGCTGGGGCATGTCCTCTCCCAGTTTCCATGACCTGTGGCAGGGCTGTGCAAAGAAGCAGCCCTGTGTGCCGTGGTCCTGGGCTGTGATTGTGGTACCTGAGTGCTGGGTTAGTGAGGGAGGGGTTGTTTGGCTGAAGGAAACACCCTGCCCCTGCTTCTGCATTGAAGGTACAAGATATCTCACACCGTGCCCCTTGCTCAGCAAATCTTTCCCTCCCTTCCAGGGACGCTATGGCTGCTGCCGCTTCCTCCGGGACGGATACAGGACTCCCAAAGAGGTGAGTGTTCTCAGCCCTGCTGCCTGGCAGAGCTTGACTGCCAAGCAGCAGCCCTCCTGGATGCAGCACAAAGGCTGTGTTGGGAAGCACTGGGAAGATAAGACCTCTGCACCAATCCTGAGCAAGGGCTGGAGGCCTGGGGAGGTGACTGTGCAGAGCTGCAACCCAGTGTCCTCATCTGTGTAGCCCTGGAGGTCACAAAGCTGCTTCTGTCTTTCTTAGACAGGCAGTCAGCTTGGGTACTACCAGAATGGCCCTGGCAGCAAGTGGAGAGTTTGCTGCTTTGGGGAGAGAAACCAGGAAAATTTTACAAGCAACAGTCTCATTTGCTAGCAACTGAACTAGTAAATGAGCTCAGAGGCTCTTAAGTCACCAGCTGCTGGGCCTATAAGCTTTGGGCATGAGTACCTCTGAATGCTTCTCCTTTACTGCGCCTCTGGAGAACTGACCATAATAGGCAGCAGTGTGGTTGCCCCACTCCAGAGCCAGAGAGAAGCAGCAGCAACTCCAATCCAGTGTTCCCAGTGCTTGTGAGCTTTGGCAGTATGCAGAATTGTGGATTACTTACTTCTGGAGAGCTGGGAGACAAGGAAAGGGCAGCGGTGCCTGCAGATGCATGCATCTAGCTGCAGTCAGATGGGATTTTGGAAGTTTATGGCTGGAGTACAGGTAGAATACATCTGCTCCTTCTGTCCTCTCTGGCTGAATGGTCTGCTAAGGCCAGCGCTCTCCCTTCTCTTCAGCAGACAGAGCAGTTAGCAGGGAGGGTCAAAGAAAGGGCACTACACCACACAGAGCTGCGGTGGGAGGACTCTGCAGGCAGCTCTTCATCCTGACAACTTCTCTTGTGTTGGGCTCACAGTGGTGCCACATGGCAGGAGGGCCCTGGAGGGACCTCTCTGGCCCTTTGTGACCAGCCCAAGCCCTCTCACCTGGCTAGGTCAGTTTGATGCTAGAGGAGACAGTTGCTGAAAGGCTTGGGCAGAACAGACAAGGCAAAGGTGATCGAGCGTGGTACAGGGGATGTCATGCTGTTGCTGTATAACAGCACAACATCTAGGAACTCTGGGGTGCTCTCCTGGGGACCAGGTAGACACCAGGAAGGGTAAGTCTCTCTAGCATCAGTGCAGGGGGCTTGTGAAGGGGTAGTCCAATGGAGAAAACAGAGGCTGGAGGTGAAGCTGCTTTTCAGCTCTGTCTTGGCCATCTGCAGAGGGCTGGGAGGACATTTGAGACTGAGGTCTCAGGAGGAGGAGAAGCCCTGTCAGTTTGAGGGGATCCTGTTATGTACCACCTGCCTTGATGTCACTGACAGGACCCCAAACGCCTCTACTACGAGCCTGCTGAGCTGAAGTTGTTTGAGAACATTGAGTGTGAGTGGCCTCTCTTCTGGGCATACTTGATGATTGACGGGATTTTCAGTGGAAACATGGAGCAGGTAAGAGAGGCAGGACCTGCTAGGCTGGTGGAAAAAAGTCCATGGCAGGAGAGGTGTGTAGGGGAAGGATGCAGAGAGTCATGACCAGCAGCAGATTCCCTCTCTTCTCAGGTGCAGGAGTACCGGGAAGCCCTTGAGGGGATTCTTATCAAGGGGAAGAATGGGGTACGCCTGCTGCCAGAACTGTACAGTGTCCCACCAGACAAGGTGAGTGATCCAGAGCTATGGTGGGAAGCAGGAATGCCTTACAGAATCGCAGGATATTCTGAGTTGGAAGGGACCTGCAAGGATCATGGAAGTCCAACTGCTGAAACTTCTGGTCTCATTACCAGATAATTAAGTTTTAAGTGCTTATTAAGCCAAATTTTTAGTGAAGGGGCACATGTAGTGCATGGAAATGCAAACATTATGTATAAAATGGATGGCTTGGAGCTCTTATAAAACTGTGTTGGATAAAATTTGGGTTTTTTCTCCCAAAGCATTTCTTGCTCCCAGACACAAGAGTTCTTTGCTGACAGTTGCTTCCTCAGAGACTGAATGCTCCTAGAGCTCAGGACAAGCAGACCTGGGCTGAGTAGGTGGTGCTGAGCTCCAGTTCAGTAGTGATGGGATTTGTGTGGCCCTGGGCTAAGAGCCCAGGTCATCCAGGAGAGGTGTGCTCCTCACCTGTATCAGAAAGCATCTCTGGGTGCTCCTGGGGCATATCAGTCCTAGTGAGATGGTCTGAGCTGGAAAACCAAACATGTTCTGAGCAGCTGATCTGTTATCTGTCACGGATGCCTGGGGCAGTCATAAGAAGAGAGGAGGAATGTAACCAGACTCTTTTGGACCCTCTGTGACAAATGCTGTTGTCAGGCCTTCTTTTAAGCCTTGAACTGCTGGACTTCAAGATGCAGTGAGGATGCTTCCTTTACCATCTTGTGTCTGTGGATCCTTTCTTGACCTCCTGCCTTGTCTTCCAGGTGGATGAAGAATACAGGAACCCACACACTGTGGACAGGATACCCATGGGCAAGCTGCCACACATGTGGGGACAGTCCCTCTACATCCTGGGTTGTCTGATGGCTGAGGTAGGGTCACCCTGGGTGCTGGGGAGGGCTATGGGACCAGGCATAAACGCTGCCTCCTGTCATGGGGAAGTTGTCCCCTCCATCCCTCAGGACCTCTTAAAGGTGGGTTGTTCATAGGCATCACCCATTCTACCCTGCCCATAAAACATTCATCTCTTTACACCTTTTTTCCCACAGGGCTTTCTAGCTCCTGGTGAGATAGATCCCCTCAACCGCCGTTTTGCAACGGTCCCTAAACCTGATGTGGTGGTCCAAGGTGAGGGAAAGGAACCAGACCCAAACCCCTGAGCCTGGCAGGTGGGGGGACTCTCGCTGTGCAGAATTCACAGAGGTGGCTCTGGGGTGGCTTTGCTTGCTGGGTTGCTGCCAATACAGCCCAGTCTCAGCCCTGGCAACGTGGGTGGAAGATGGGGTGCAAGCAATTTCATTTCATCCTGTGTTGACCCACAGAACTAACACCTGCTGCAGCCTCCTCTGCAGAGAGGTTGAAAATTGTCTTCCTGCCACTTGGTGGGGAAGATCTGTCTGTATAGAGTGTTAGGAAGGGCAAGGCATACTTCTGCAGTGGGAACTGGTTCCCAAGGGACCCCAAACAGTTTCCTCTCTGTGGTGTGGTGTCTTGTATGCATCCCCAAAGGCATGGGGCAGTGCTGTCACACCCTTGTGCCTCTGTTGCACTGAGACTGTCTTCCCTCCACAGTGTGTATCCTGGCTGAAACAGAGGGGATCAAGGCAATCCTGCAGAAGGAGGGCATTGAGGTGGAGACCGTGGAGGACGTCTACCCCATCAGAGTGCAGCCTGCCCGCATCCTCAGCCACATCTATGCCCGGCTGGGTGAGCTGACTCCCTGCTCCTGCAGCAAAGGGGGTGCAGAAGCATCCGTCCCACCCCTGGCACTCGTGCTCATAGACACTTGTGTTCTGCTCTCTCCCTGGCTCATGAGGACTCTGCTGCCCATTTCTGGGCCTGATGAAGCCACTCATGCCCAGTGGGAGCAAGGTGGCAGACAGTGCTGTTTGGTGTGATTCTGACAGGGATAGAGCTTTGGCTTGTAGTTGCACAATCACCCCAGGAACAGAGACTCTGATCCCTATAGGTTGAATCTGGTGTAGGCAGGAGTTGTCTTCTCTTCCTGTGCTCAGATTTGGATGGGAGAGGCTAGCCAGACCCCAGGAAGGGCTGTCCCTGGCAAAGAGAGCCCAGAGCACAGGCAGTATGGCTGTTGTGGTGGGTGGGCAGGGCTGAGTGTGAGGGGAGGATGTGCTCTCCTCTGCATGCTTGCTCCTTGATGCTGCAACCTCTTGGGCATGGGATTTGTTTTGCAGGAGCCAGAGATTTAGCCTGGGCCAAAGGAGATACCTGATCTGCTGTGATTTAATTTGGCAGCTAATTTAGGCCACCAAAAGGCCAAGTGTGACATGGCAGGGGGAGCAGCCAGAGAAGCAGCTGCCAGAGCTGATGAGCAAGGGGTGATGCTGTTGCTGCACCACCCCAGGCTTTAGGAGTAAACCAGGAGCAATTAGAATGCTGCTAGAGCTGTCAACTTAGGGGCCAGCCCTGTATAGAGGGGCCCTCCTAACCCTGCTCCAGCTTCTGACATGCCCAAAGAGCAGAAGGTGTGACATTGCAGAAGTCAGGACAGGCTGTTTCAGCATGTCTCTACCCCTCTGGGCAGGTCTGGGGACAGAGAATTACTGTCCCGTAGAGCTGTACCAGCCTGATGCAGGGTTCTGGGATATCCCAACCACAAACCAGCATTTTCCTGCTGCCTGGTAGCAAGAGGCTTGGCACTGCTGGCTGCTGCAGCCCCTTTCATGAGGAGGCTTGTACTAAAAACTGCTCTTCCTGCCCTCCCAGGCCGCAACAAGCAGATGTGCCTTACTGGAAGGCCCTACCGGCATATGGGTGTCCTTGGGACCTCCAAGCTCTACAAAATCAGGAAGAACATCTTTACCTTTACCCCACAGGTGGGTGACATTGCACAGGCTCATTCCCAGCTATTCTGTGATATGAAACTGGGCAGGAAGTTTCTTCAATGGCTGGGTACTCAAATTATTCTAAGGTGTGACCCAACACTGTCTGAGCAGCCTGGGAGTGTGGAGCAGTCCAGCTCTGTGGCATGAGGCAGCACAGTTGGTGGTCTTGGCTGTGTGGATTTTGGGACAGTTTGAGCCTTTTAATGATCAGTATTGGATGAAAATCTCTGCTCACCCTGACAAGGACACCAGGAAGAGGCTGATGGCAGGCCAGGGACATGGGTCAAGGGGACAAGCAGTGTTGCAAACCTAGCACCATGGGGAGTGCATATTCACTTGGAACAGGCACAACATGGATTGGCTGCGTGGGGCCTGGATGCTGCTGCTCCTGCTGCTGCTGAGCTATGTTATTTGTTACCTCCTCATAGTTGTTAGTAGCCAGTAGCTGCCCTGGGGGTTGAGGGTCCCTTGCTGTACTAGCACCTGCTAAGTAAGGTGGGATGAGCTGTCAGTGCAAAGGAGCGTGCCCTCTGGGTGCACAGCATGGCTAGCTTGACTGTGTTCCTGTGGGAAGACATAAGGACCTGGTGACTGCATGAAGGGCCAATCACATCTCCTGCTATCCTCGCAGTTCATAGACCAGCAGCAGTTCTACCTGGCTCTTGACAACAAGATGATTGTGGAGATGCTGAGGACAGACCTCTCGTACCTCTGCAGTCGCTGGAGGATGACAGGGCGACCAACCATCACCTTCCCCATCTCCCACACCATGCTCGGTATAGATACTCCAGCTTCACAAGGCATTTGGCTGGAGCAGCCCTGGGAAATAGCTCTGCAGGAGGAAGGGGGTGGGCAGATGTGTGACCACCTCAGTAACAGGGACATGGTGAGGCCTGGAGCAGTCAGCAGTGTCCTAGGAAGAGCTTTCTGCTCAGAGGAGCCATGCTGACTGGGCAGCTAGTCTGGCAGCTAACAGGGTTGCCTGTCAGGCACTAGTGCCTGCAGCTCAAGGGCTGTTTGCTGGCACAGTGGTATTCAGGCTCCAGGCAAACAGGCCTGTGGGAAGGCCTTTTGGGAGCAAGACTAAAAAAAGAAATTTCTCTGGAGAAGTGTTCTTGGTGCTCTTTCTGCATCTTGACTCTTCCCTGAGACTGAGCACCTGCTAAAGGCTTTCCTAGTCAACAGAGAGGGGAAACCAGAAAACCAGTAGGAGCAAAGGCACAGAGCAGAACTGGCTTGCCTGCAGCCCCTCACAGCTTCCCTGTGAGCCTGGTGCAGGCGGGTGACTGTTCTGCCCTAAGGCCTTTCTGTCTCTCCTTGTGTACTTGAAATCCCCTTAATTTCCTGAGAGGGCCTTTTGCTGTGGTGCCTCCTACCCTCAACAGAGACAGAGAAGGGAGCTGTTAGATGCTGTCTGGTACCATCAGCTCCAGCCCAAGGTGAAATCTGAGGAGCCTGGAGTGCATCCTGACCAGATTTTCCTTGAATCCAGCCTGGACAGTCCAGAATTTCTCTTTTTGGTGGTGCTTTTGGTATCACAGCCTGGCCATGTAGCCCAGAGTAAGGGTCTGGCCATGGTGCTTTGGGTGTCTGAATGCCCACCTGGTCCTGGGTTACCTTCTGGGAGTGAGTTTGAGCATAAGAGCCTGACTGCCTGTGCATCTTCCACACAGACGAAACCAGCAGCAGTGTGCATCCCACAGTGCTGGGGACACTGCAGAAGCTGCAGGATGGGTATTTCGGTGGTGCAAGGTGAGTGAAGCTTTGTCTGGTGCAGGAGGGAGAGGGCTGGTGCCTCCAAGAGCCTGGTTATGAGGGTACCTGCTGGGCAGAGCACAGGCTGTGGGGGAGCAAGCTGGGGAGGATACACTGGGGTGTGCTAGGCTATCAGCATGCCCTGAGGCATCAATCCCAGCAGAGGACATGAAAGAGAGGACGCAGCTCTTCATGTCTTCAAACCCATGGCTGCAGGATTCCTCTAATAGCTTTTGGGCAGCCATTTCATGCCCACCCGTGGCTGAAAGAGTTGCAGATAGCTAAAGTAGACACCAGTGTGTGTGCATGCTCCTGGTGAAAAAGTCTCTCCCTACCGAAGGGCCTGCCCTGGAGCCAGGAGGGAAAGCCAGGGGTATCACCTCCCCTTTCCTCTCCTTGTGACCTTCCTATTTCTTGCCCAGAATTCAGACTGGTAAATTGTCGGAGTTCCTGACAACGTCATGCCGAACGCACCTCAGCTTTATGGACCCTGGGCCAGAGGGTAAGGGCTTTGCCAAGAGTTACAGGCTCAGCAGTGACAGCTTTGAGAAGCTTGATGCCGAGGAGTGGCTGCATGGCTTGCAGGTAGCAGAGGATGGTAAGGGAGAGCAGGCCAGTCACTGCTGCAGGGGGGCAAATGCCTAACTCACCATTAAACCCATAACACTGACCCTTCCTGCCAGCATCCACTGCTGTGCCCTTCGTTTGCTTGGGTTTTCACCATGTTCCCATCTGGCCCTCTGTCGACCTTGTCTGGAGTGAGCAGCTCTGACCTTCGTAAGCTGCTGTGTGAAGAAGAGATAAAGGGTTGGCAGCCTGCCTCTACCTGGGAGATGTGGCTGAGGGTCTTTGATGCAGAAATGGCAGTGCAGAAGGTGATAGCACCATGACCAAGGTGGTGGGGACAAGCCACCATACCCCTAATTAATCTCTGTTTTTTCCCAAAGTCTTTACCCTTCCCCTGGGCAGAACTGCTCCAGTGAAAGAAGCCTCACTGCTGTGTAGAGAGTACCTGAGAATGCCTTGGCCCATCACAGCATGAGGAACCTCCCCTTGTGATGGGACCATGGCAGGGGGCAAGTTTTACTGTTCCCCTTGCAATCAGGCCTGGGGACATCTCCTGTGTGACCTAGCACTGGTCATCATCAGCCTTCCCACTATCTGTTTTACCTCTGCAGCTCCCGCAGCCAGTGACCACACTGCTGGAACTCTGAATGCTAATCTTTCTTGTCCTCCTCTCACTTCACCTGCAGCCTCCTTACAGGCTGTGTCAGGGCTTGTCCAAGGTGTCTGCTTCACATGCCAGCTCCAGTGAGAGGATCTGCCTGGCCTTTTAACAGCATCTCAAAAGTGCTAAATTTTAAGGTTTTCCAGTGGTCAAATGCTGCAGCCAGGCAGGTGAATGTTCTCAGGGGTGGTGCTTTAGAGGATTTTTCCAGCCTAGCCTTCAGGCGGTCATGAGGCATTCTGTCAAGGGACGGAAAGGGGATGCCATGCTGCTTCAGTTGCAGTCAGCAGCTCACCTCCTGGGGCCAATACACCTCCGAGTTTGCCAGCTGGAGTGCTGCATAGCTTTGCCCTGACCCACTACAAGTGCATTGACACCTCTGTGTTTTATCTGGGGCACTCCCCCCACCAAGGGCACCCCCTCTCTGTTACCTCCTGACTGAGCAGAGACCTGGCCTCTGAGCACCCTCTTCCATGCTGCTGTTAGTGCATGGTGCCTCTGGTGCTCCTGATGTGGTGGTGGGAGCTGCTTGAAGCTGGGCAAAGAGCAAGGCAGGAACCATAACTCTGCCTGTAACTCCTCCTTAGAAATAACGGTTGCAAAATCCACCTTGCCTTGCTCCCTTGCTGTGTGCATCCTGCTTGGAAGATGCCCTTGCTGTGCTGGGGTGCTTGTAAGTGGTATCTGCTTGGACAGGCTGCCTGTGCCCACTTCTTCTTCAGGAGTGTGAGGGTTTTCCTGCAGGGTTTGGGTGGGACACTCCTGTCCTTGCGCAGGCTTGGATCAGAGACTTGCTACAGCCCCGTTGCTTCCTTTGTCAAGGTGGGACATAGAGGCAGCCCCAGTTTGGGGCAGGTACTGTCCCAGGCAGGAGTCATGCAGGAACAGGGGTGCTTTGTGTGCCTTGCTGCTGGCACTGTCCATTAGACCACCTGGCTGCCAGCACTGGCCCTACATTGTCACTTCGTGCAGCCAGCAGAGCTTTTTCCCTGCTGAGGCACAGCTGGGAGCTCTCTGGGCCTTTGGGTGCAACGACTCAAAGTGGCTGAACCCCTGTTCTGCTGCCTTCCCTTCCAGAGGACGCCTACGATGAGGTTGCTCAGTATCTGGATCACCTTCTGCAGCACACGACTCCCCAGGCAAACCTACCTCCCACCACCCAGCGGGGAGGGCTGAGCCGCTTCAGGGCTGCTGTCCACACCACCCGGGATCTCATGTCCCTGGCATCCAAGGCCAAAGACCTGCATGTCCAGAGTGAGTAATTCCAGCACCCTCCACACCTTCCCTTTAGCCCAGGGGTGAGGTTGAAGTGCTTTTGGAGCTTTCTCAGCTGTGTGATGTTGGGGTTCCCATGGATTGCAGAGAAACTAAGCTTTTTCCTGAGCAAAGGCACTTAATCTCCATCATGTTAGTCCTGGCCATGGAGTATCTTGGAGTTGGTGCCTGTGCAGCCCCATGGAAACTCAGTAAAGGCTGGCAGTTCCCTTTTGTGTTCCTCTGAATGGGTGGACAGAACTGCTTCTCTCAGAGCCAACTTCTCTGCAAGGACTGCTGGGGGAGCAGTGTCAGAGTGTCTGAGGTAGTTTGGGACACAGTAGTGGTCATTGGGGCTGGACCTGTCTCTGCCAACCTCTGGATTTCTTTTAGATGTTGGGATGTATGTCCCCAGCAGGATCTTTCAGGCATCCCAGCAGTCGGTCAAGCTGCTGAGTTCACCCCACCAGCATGACTTGGATGGCAAGGTGAGCTCTGTCTCTCCCAGAATGAGTTGTCCTTTCAGCTAGAGCCAAAGTGTCCTTGCAGGACTGCAAGGGGAAGTCATGTTTGATGAGGGGGAATATGGATGGGTCCATTTGGTGCAGGGTGCTGGTGGTGCTAATCAGCAGCATGCGTCTCCCCTCCCCCAGAGCCATGTCCTCTATGCAGAGATGAACCTGCCCCGTGATGAGGATGACAACGTGGACTGCAAGGCACTGGTGGACCAGCTGCGCATCTGCCCCACACTGCAGGAGCAAGCAGACATCCTTTACATGCTCCACATCCTCAAGTAGGATGATCTCTTGTGTTCTGAGGGCTTACGGTGCATGGAGGGGCTTGGCACAGCACAGGAGGCCTGTCAGTGAGCTGAGACAGGCAAATTGCTGGATATAATGTAGCACCTCCTTCATCTTCACAGGGGACCCGAATGGCACACGGGGCTTGATGGCGAGCCTGGCCCCACTGTCAAGGAGCTCCTGACTGAGCTGTATGTGCGGGTGGGGGAGACACGCCAGTGGGCCCTGATCCGCTACATCTCTGGCATCCTCAAGAAGAAGGTTGAAGCTCTGGATGAGGTAACAGCTGTACAGCCAGACTCTAGTAGGCTGAGGTCTATCAGGGAGGAGGCAGCAGTGTGAGCAGGTGAACCATGGCTGCATCAGCTCTGTCTCCCTCCCTTGTGCCGAGCCCCCAAACTATCAGCTGTTGACAGCGATTGCCTTTCTGTCCCCAGGCCTGTACTGACCTCCTGTCTCACCAGAAACACTTGACGGTGGGGCTGCCCCCAGAGCCACATGAGAAGACAATCTCCACGTGAGTATGGTACCACTTCCTCCCCAGGCATGCTGGGCTGGGACTGGATGTGAGGCTGCTGCTCCATGGGCAGGAGTGGCCCTGGGTGCTGTCCCCAGCCTTTATCTCTCCTCTTGGGGCTGTATGGACTGGGGGTGTGCAGGGTTTGCTCTGCTGCCTCTCACCTGCTCTGCTGTTTGTTCATGCCCCAGCCCAATCCCCTACGAGGAGCTGGTTCGCCTTATTGATGAAGCCAGTGAGAAGAACCTCAGCGTGTCCATCCTCACCCAGGTGAGGGGCCAGGGTGTCAGGGGACACCACAGCTGGATGTCTGCCCTTGTGAGCAGCAGTGAGGTGATCTGCATCTGCCCCTCCAGGAGATCATGGTGTACTTGGCCATGTACATACGCACACAGCCTGCACTGTTTGCTGAGATGTTCCGCATCCGCATTGGGCTCATCATCCAGGTGATGGCAACAGAGCTGGCGCACTCCCTGCGTTGTTCAGGTACATGTGGCAGGGACAGCACCCTAGCTGGGACAGATGCTGTGATGCTTTGGGCTCTGCCAGACAGAAAGGAGTACTTTTAAAAGTGGGCAGCTCAGGCTAGGACAAGACCCTTTGTGGAAGTGCCCGTGTCTATGTCTGCACTGCAGTCTCCCAGCATGTGTCAGGCTGGCATGGGGAAGAGTCCATGTTACAGACAGCGCCTGGAGCTAATGTATATCCTTGCCAGTGCTCCTGCTCACAGAATGTCATGCAGGGTAGAAATATTTTAGGAGGACTGTGAGGCAGGCTACAAAATGACAGTTCTCTTTTCTCCAGCTGGAGAAGCCACAGAAAACCTGATGAATCTCAGCCCATCAGACATGAAGAGCCTCCTCTACCACATCCTCTCTGGCAAGGAGTTTGGGGTGGAAAGGAGCGGTGAGTCTCAGCAGAGAATATCTTGGGGCAAAGCTGAATGCAGAGCATGGTCAGATCTATGGTTCCTGCCTGTGAAGGGTGTCCCTGTTCCCCATGCTCAGCTTGGGAAGGTGTCCAGCAGGAAGCTCTGCTCTTCATAAGGATGGTGCTGAGTGATTTCTGGGATCAAGCCTGAATCGCATGGCTATTTGAGCTTTGCTTAGTTTGGCACTTGACCTGTTTGGGTCTGAATTGAAGCAGTTCTGTACTGTGCTCATGGATCTCTGATGCTATCATTGTAGAGGGCAAGAGTCCGCCCTCTACATCATTGCCCAGGCAACGATGAGGGATGGCCATGCCTTGAGTGAGGTTGCCCACACTGGACCTCTGTTCCCCTGCAGTGCGTTCAGTGGACTCATCGCTCACCCCTTCTGTCTCCATCTGTGACATGGGAGCTGTTGGGACCACCAGGCCTGAGCGCAGTGGCCTTGTGAAGCTGAAAAGTGAAATCAAACAGGTGAGGGCAGGTGGTGCAGGCCACTCACCATAGGTCTTATGGGTGAAAACCAGCTACAAACCAGGCACCGGTGATGGAAGAGTGGGAGACACAGATACTTCCAGGACCTAGTTTTGTCTCCAGTCCTGCCCTGGTGGGAAGATTGGGGTGAATCTGGTAGTGGGTAGGGGTTGCTCTGGCAGTTCAGGGGGAGACAAGGGTGCTGGAGAAGGTTCAGGAGTGGGGAGGACCATGTGGCGTCCCAGGTGTGGCTAGTGTCTTGGTGGGCATCTTCCAACAGCAGAACCTTCCTTCTTCTCTTACAGCAATTGGATAAACGTAGGCAGTCTCTTCCTGGGAGTAAGGTGAAGCTCCCCTGGTCCTGCAGCCTCAGCTTTTGCCCCTCATGCCATGCACCAGAGCAGCTTCCTGCATGCACAATTCAGTGAGCTTCCCTCAGCTGCTGCAGCAATGAGTTCCCCTCTAAGCGATTGCCATTTCAGCCAGCTGGGAGCTGTGTTCAAATACATTCCATTTTACCTACAAAATCTGCTGAGCAGGATGGCATGTTGTTTCCAATGCCATGACCAGTAGTGACTCTGCTGGACAGTTCCCTGGAACCTGCCTGCAGCCTCCCCAGCTATTTCTTCTCTGGGGAAAGAGGCTTCTGGTCAGCTACAAATGCCAAGGACCTCTTGTGCCTGAGTCCAGGAGGAGTCCTGAGCTCTGGAACGTGTCTTGTCATCAAAGAGATGGAGCTTGCTGGGGCCAGGCTGATGTAGCAGTGTTAGGGCCAACTTGCTGCAGTGTGAAACCTGACATCACAGAGGGTTGTCTGGGGGCAGTGACCTTAATACTGGTCCTCCTGTCTGCTCAGGACTAAATCCCTGCCCATACCAGCAGCCAGCAGAGCAGTAGCAGACCTATTCCTGTTTGCAAGCCAGCACAAACCCACTGCTGCTGCAGCTCTGGGATGTGCAGCCCTCTGCAGCTCTCCTTTCAAAACTCCCTGTCTCCAGCTAACCCTTGCCCTGGGATAACTGCCCTGTGACCTGACCTTGATCTGTCCTGCTGCTGCTCTGTTTGCTGTGACCACTGCCCTGCTGTGGCATGGTCTCATTTCCATCTCTCCCTTTCTCCTCCAGCCGCTCAGTTTCCAGTCCGGAGACACCGACCTCAGGTCCTCTCTGGTAACCTGTGTTTATTGGCTGCATGCATGGGGTCTGTTGTTTTTGCGGTTGCAGGAAGGAGCTGTGCTCTGGGGGTTGCTGCAGGGAGCTGGGGCTGTAAGGTGGGCTTTGCTGGGGGATGGGGGTGGCAGCTCTGTCTTGGGAATGAGGTGGAGAACCACCAACTCTTGAGCAGCAGCAGGCTGCGTTCCTGTGGGATATTTAACTTTGCAGCAGTCTCTGTGGTTCTTGTTTGTCTGCCCAGTCTGTTGGGCACACAGAGCTGCTGGGCAAGGACTCCCTTTCAAGCATGCTGGAAGACCAGGGCAGTAAGGACAGCCGTCAGGGCCAGTGGCAGCGGAGGCGGCGACTGGATGGGGCCCTTAACCGTGTCCCTGTGGGCTTCTACCAGAAGGTCTGGAAGATCCTGCAGAAGGTGAGTTAGACATCAGCTGGTGCCTCTCCATGTATGTATGTGAGCCTGTGGTCGCAGGCAGCATAAGGGCTGGTCCCTTATGTGTAGAATATATGCTTCATAGACAAGGCCTGCAGCTGACCTTGGAAAGCTGTGGAAGAAATGCACTTGCCTTGCAGTCTTGTGGGACCTACCTCAGCTGCAACTTGGAGAGGGGAGCTGGGGTCTGCTCAAGTGCTTCACGCACAGGCAAACAGGGGCATGGTTAGAGCCACGGCTGAAGGTGCTCAGCATACTGAGCCAGGGAGCAGAGCCCCATGCAGAGGGCCTTTGGTTGATGCTGGACTGGTGGGAAAGGAGTGATGTTGTGTGGTCAGGAGGTGGAGCTGGGGTGTATGGACAGCATGCACCAGTGCTCAGGTGGGAGCAAGTTTGTGGGCTGGACCTCTGTGTCCTAGCATGGTTCTTCTCCAAGCCATAACCATGATCTCTCCTTCTTGTTCTGCAGTGCCATGGCCTCTCTGTGGAAGGCTTTGTTCTTCCCTCCTCAACAACCAGAGAGGTAGGATGTTCACATGAATGGGGAATGGGGCACACAGGTTGTTGTGTGCTCGTTACCCTGGGTAACCAGCTCAGGAACTGAGCAGGTGATACAGTGCTCTAGTTATATTTCTTTCTGTCTCCTCACAGATGACCCCAGGGGAAATGAAGTTTGCTGTGCATGTGGAGTCTGTCCTCAACCGGGTGCCCCAGCCAGAGTACAGGCAGCTGCTGGTGGAAGCTATCTTAGTGCTCACCATGCTGGTGGATATGGAGGTGCACACCATTGGTGGCATCATAGCTGTGGAAAAGATCTTGCACATAGCCAATGATCTCTTCTATGAGGAGCAGGTAGGGGCCAGGCCTCACCCAGAGCTGCTGTCTACATTCCCCACAGCTGTGCAGGGCTCATCCACTTGGAGAGCTGTGCCTGATGTCCCCATTGTATTCAGGGGGCACAGCAAAGCTGTAGTGTCTTCCTCCCAATGCTCACCATCAATGTGTCACACTGTGAGCGCAACAGAGGATGCTTGGGATGGAAGCTGGTAAGGGAATTGCCTTTATTCCTAATGATGCCTTTCCCCTTCCCTGTCCAAAATCCAGAAAGCCCTGGGCGCTGAGGAGCACATGCTGGAGAAGGATCCTTCAACAGGCATCTGCAACCTGCTGTACGACAGTGCACCGAGTGGCCGCTTTGGCACCATGACCTACCTGTCCAAGTCGGTGGCCTTGTACGTGTATGACTTTCTGCCCGCAGAGGGCTGCTCCATGCAGTAGCTCCTGCAGTTCCTCACTGGGTTGCAGGTGCTCTGGGAAGATTGTTTCATAGAGCTTGTAAAGATGAACACTAGGTTAGTTTGCAAGGCAGCCTGTGTGGCCATCTCTCCTCCCAGCCCTGGCCTCTTGGTGGGTGAGTGGCCCTCTGAGGAGCTCCACAGGAGGCATGTGTCCTAAACTGACCTGTGCCTGTGTGTGGCCTGCAGAGCAGGGGAAAGGCTGAGCTTTGAAGCATGCTTGTGTTAGAAGGTTCTGTCTGCATGACTCCTCCTGAGCCATCACCCCCAGAAAGACCTCTGTTTGAAGGGGTTGGAAAAGGCTCCCCTGACCACACCTGTGTGCTCAGCATTGCAATGCTCTCTGACCAGCTCACACTCTCCCTGCCTCCAGCAGGTTTGCCATTCTTAACCTCTTCTGTGCTGCTTTTTATTCCAAACCTGTAGGATTTATGCTAGTGTAGGCTGGAGGTCTTGCTTTTCCTGCTACTGATGGAAAAGTTTTGGTAGAGGAATAGAGAATGGTGCCTGAGCCTTTCTCGTAGCACATCCAAAATCAATATGGTCCAGCACAGCCACAGCTGTGCTGCTTGGAAGCAGGCAGCCCATCATCCCCTGCTGGCTGTCCTTTGTACAGGGCTGGGGAGGTTGTAGTAGCCAGGATCCCTTTTACCCCCAAGCTGCTAGTACAGGGCTTCTGGCTGGTTGGGACATGGCAGTGGCAGCCCCTCTGTGCCATCTACTCTATCCCTGGCAGTGGTGCTAGGGGCCAAGCCACAGGTTCCTGAGCTCTCAAATGTCCTGTGAAGCAGCTCTGAGATGGCTGCTTTATGTTACCTGTGCCATCAAAACCATGCTTTTCATGCTTCTCTCTGGCCTCTGCTCAGTCTCCCACAGTCTGGCACAGAGAGGGTGAGGACACAGTGGATTCCTGCTCTAATCCGTCCTGCAGGTCAGCCCCCACTCAGGATGGTGCAGTTGGACTAATGAGGATCAGGCACACATATGGCACAAAGTGGTGGAGGAAGTGGGGTTTCCTTTTGGCCCCTTTTTTCGCCTCCCTAAGCCTTCACGTGTGCTCCAGTATACTCAGCACATTGAGCAACAGGCCAAGAACTCACACCCTCTAACTTTGCAGTGTCCCACAGCTTGTCACAGGCCAGCTTGATACCATCTATGTCCCCCTCCAAGACTGGTTTACAGCTGTTAGTGAGCAAAGCTCTGGGCAAAGATCTCCTTCCCCTTTGGGAAGGATTGATCCCATCTAACACCAGCATGCCTTGTTAAAAAATTATTAAAAAAACCTGAAATTGTGGCAGTGACATCAACCACCAAGCCATGTATTCAACAGACTGAGTCCATCTCTTTCAATGTCACTGCCCACAACTGGAAGGACAGAGGAAAGAACCTGTGTTTCAGAATCCCTTACCAACCATCCCCAGGCCCTGAAGTCTCTTTTGATTATCCCTGGACTATGTGTGAACCTGTGACTCATTGCCACTCGCATGGAGGAGCAGCAGTGGGTAACAGCCTGAAGCTGAACCTGTCTGGGAAGTTTCCTAGTGCAGTGCTGGGCCTGGGTCCCAGGGAGGCAGCAGGCTTCCCTAAGGCATATTGGCATATTGGACTGTGGCATACTGGACCCTCAGACAGGAGTCACCTACGAGTCTAACCCATCTTTTTTGTGGAGACGGACATGGTCTGGGGATGTCACAGCCATGGCAACATCTCTGGTGTAGATGGACTAACATCCACATCATCCATTGCCTGGCCTTCCATGTGAGAGCTTCATACCTGCTGATCAGAGGCATGTGGGGAGGCAAGGTGGGCAAGGAGGGTGTTTGCCTCCATGCACTCCTTTCCTTTAAGTTACTGCCTTCACCTAGCAAGGGAGGATGCACGATCCAATTGAAGCTGTGTGTTTTGAGGTGGCTGTTCTTGTTCTACCAGGGAGGGCAGAGCCTGGTTCCACCAGTCTTTCTCAGACTCCCTTTATGCCCCTTAATCTTTCTGTGTCCTCTCACAGCTGAGCCCTGAGGGTGGGCTCACTGAACACAGCTCTTCTCACCACTGCCATACTTCCCAGTGAAAGGCTCTGGCACTCCCTGCACCCAGAGGCCTGGATGGCTGTGTGTTTTCATGGGAGCTCTGTCTGAGTGGCCACATCCTCTCTAGCAAGCACAGAAGGTGTGGTTTCTGCCAGGTGGAGGTCACAGCCTGAGCTCCTTCTGAGAGGGTGATGGACAGCAGCTGAACTTGTCTCTTGAGCTGGCAGGGTGACAGTGCCATGCCATGTGCCAACACTGTGGTCTCCCCATGCAGCCTGTGTTGCTCCCTGGGCTGTGTGTGAGTGCAGGGGTGGCTGCCAGGCAAAAATCAGCTGCTCCGCTGTGGATAGGGTCAGCTCCAGACTCCATGTATTTTGTGTATGCCTGTGTTTTCTGATGTCCAGGTTGGTTTGGCCTCAAAGCCAGGTGGTTTCTTGGGGCAGCAGCTCTTCTATACATACGGCTGTATAGAAGATTATGCTATGAAAAGTCAGTATCCATAAAGGAGATAGAGGAGTCTTGCAACTTTATTCAAATAAAGGGAGAGAGTCCACTGGGACATCAGCCCACAGGATATTCTCTCTCGAGGTTTCAGAGAGCACAGCCTCCTTTTATCCCAAACTCCCGGCCACATTTTGCCCTCTTCCTTGCCCTGTTGGCTGGGGTTCTAGGAAGGTACAGCCTTCCCGAACTGCCTACCACATAGTCTCCCCTTCAGCCTGTCATTTTCCCTCAAAGTTCAGAAACTCAGGCTTGTGTGGACCCATTTGTATGTTTAAGGAGTCAGACTGTCTGGATTCTGTAACAGACTTGTGGCTTAAAGCGGGTAGAAACATTAAGACCCATTTCTAAAACGTTAACACCCATACCCTCACCCATGGAACTGTTTGGAAAGGCATTAGCACACATCTTTCACATCTTGGCTAATCTTCCATCCCCCGTGTGCCCCCTGCTCCCGTCAGGAGAGCCTTGACGGGCCCGAGCCCTGCCCGGCACCTCCTCGGACCGAGGGGCCCGGTGGGAGCCCTCCTGAGGCGCGGCTCCGTGAGCGGGAGGGCTGCGTGTAGGCCACGGGCCTTTTAAAACGGCATTTTTAGAGAATAAACACCACCCCGAGCTGCGTGGGGGCCACAATAAAAGCGTCTAACACTAGTTCGCCGCCTGTTCTTATCGGCTGGGCTGGGGAAGGATCGCGGCTGGGCGGGCCTACAGCTCC
>JAHLSL010000017.1:21614716-21627471 GCA_025920805.1 Petroica traversi
GCTGAGGAGGAAGCCGGAGGGAACGGGCGGCCCGGCGGGAGGAGTGAGGGCTCGGAGCGGGGAGGGCCCGGCTGTGCGTTCACATCGCCCCGGCAGCGACGCTTCCCTTTCCCGGGAAGCCGTGCGGGGCTGTGCTGCTGCCCGGAACACTGGAAGGCCCTTCCGCAGGCATGAGCACGGGCTGGAGCTGGGACCCGGGCAGGGAAAGCCGCTGCTGGGAGCAGTCTGAGCCACGTCGTGCCTGCGAGTGTTTGGGGCCCCGGTTGCTGGCCTTCTGTCTCCTGCTCTCACAGTCTTATTCTTCTCTTTAGGCCAGCATGGTGCATTCATTGATTGAAGCATATTGCTTACTTGACCAGATGAAGTAAGTGCTCCCCTTTTCTCTAAAGGAATTTTTCTTCTCCACTGAGGTTTGGAAAGTGCTGACTAACTTCAGGTTTCACACTGTCCCTGCTGGCGGCATGATTATAAGAGCCCCCACGGTGTGTATTTCCAGGATTTAAGACAAATGCTTGGTTTGCTACATGGACACGATTACAGCAATTGTGGCAGGTGTAATTCATGGTTACCCTCCTGGTCTGGTGGAGCACAAACAGCCCTGTGCCTTCTCTACAGTGTGTGTGCCCCGTGCTTGGGACTCTCAGCAGGGTGATGGCCTTGATGCTGCTCCAGATCCACTGATCAGTCAGTGCTGATACAGAGAGGGACAGTGTTGTTTTGCTGTGTTGTCATTGGTCTGGGAGACTCTTTGTGAGGTCTGCATGCTGATCAGGAGAGAAGACCAGATGAGATCTGGGGCAGAAAAGTGAGATACCTCCTGACTCAGTCAGCTCCTTACACTGAGACATATGAAGGGAAAAAAGAAAGGCTTAGCTCAGCCCCTCTTGTGAAGCATTCATAAAATCTTTTTTTAAAATACACTTCAGTTCGGCATGGCTAGAACATCCTTTTGAGACTTCTTTTTTTAACAAATTTTTTTCTGTCAAAGTATGCTTGGGAAATGGCTGCAGCTACCATTATGGAGTAGACCTGAAGCACTGTTTGCCCTTGCACGGGGTGGGAAGCATCGGGGCCAGCCTGGAGCTGGGAGCTTCCTGTGTTCTTCCTGTAGTGGTGGAGCTGTGCTGCACTGCCTGTGTATGCTCCCAGTGTCCAAGTGTCAGGGAGGGTTCAGTGTGTTGCAGGAGTTGTTCAGGCACACTGCAAAGCACCCAGACCAGGAAGGTGCTGTGCAAGTTGCTGGGGAGCAGTGACAGTCTCTGCTTTGGTGCAGGACACAGCATGCAAGAGGTGTTGTGCAGCTCCTGATCCAGGCTGAGGTCCTGCTGCAGTGCTGTGCCAGGCCTGGGCATTCCCCTCTATTAGTTCCACTGTGTGTAACCTGAATGGTGGATCTGCTGGGGATTGCACAGGCTGAGAGAACATTCAGAAAAGGGAAAAATCTTGAAGTTTAAGTCGGAAGCTTAATGCAGGCAGCACCTGCAGATGTTCTTCACTGCGGTGGGCACCATAGGCAGTGCCAAGCCAGGGGCAAGGCCTGTTCCAGCTCAGCTGGGTGGCTGTCTCAGTGCAAGAGGAAGAGGAAGTTTCATGTGCTTCTACAACAGTAACAACCAGAAGAAGGCTCCTAGGTAAAGGCTAAAGCTGGGCATTGCAGCTGAACCCTGGAACCTCTTGCCCTGATATGCTCCCTTCTTCTCTCTGCCTAGGATAGTCAAGCCAAAAGTGGCCTCCATGGAGGAAATGGCAAGTTTCCACACAGATGCTTACCTGCAGCACCTGCAGAAGGTCAGTGAGGAGGGGGATGATGACCACCCGGAGTCTGTGGAATATGGACTGGGTAAGGATGCACATCTTCAGCAAGAGATTAGTTGAGTGCCAGGGCCAGGATGCTTTTTGCTGGAGCTGCAGCTAGAGGGGTGAGCTCTGGGGGATGCTGGGCTTGGTTTTGTAAGGAAATACTCTTTCACAGAGTGTTGCTGAACCCCAGCATCTGACAGGCTGGCACTTGCCTTGTTGCCAGCAGAGGGTACTGCTAGCCTCACTTCCATGGTCTGTGCAGCTTGGCCTCTCTCTTGCTGACTGGGTGGTGCCCTTTGCTGCTGCTCTGAGGCTCTGGAACAGGATGGAAGGCCCTGACACTGCCCTTGGGCTGGAGCTGGGACTGGCTGCTGTGAGCCTGCTGTGGGAAGGGCGTTGGGAACAGTGGCCTGGAGCTGTAGTGACCAGAGTAGCTGCTGTCTGTCTGGTGGCTTGGCTTACATCTGGAGCAGAGGGGTCTTGCCCTTCTGGACCTGAGACAGCCTGAGCAATGCAGTGGGTAAAGCAGGTGAGGTAGCTATGGACACTGTCTTGGTCTCAGGAATGGGGGAAAGTAGAAGAGATGTGAGTGGGGGAGAAAATATAGCGGAAAAGATCATGTCAACATAGTAACAGAGAGATGACTCTCCAGTTACTGTCACCAGCAAAACAGACTCTACAGAGGGAAATTAATTCAGTTTTTTGCCAATTGATAACAGAGTAGGATAGTGAGAATTCAAAATAAAACTAAAATCACCATCCCCCTGATCCACATCTCTTCTGCTTTCTCCCTCAAGCAGTGTAAGGGGGCAGGGAATGGGGGTTGTGGTCAGTTCACATGTCTCTGCTGCTCCTTCCTCCTTACTCTTGCCCTGTGTGTGTGTGTGTGATCCCTCCCACAGGACACTGTTTTCCATTAACTTTTCCAGTGAGAGTCTTTCCTATGGGTAGCAATTTTTCAAGAACTTCTCTAGTATGGATCCTCCATGGGATCAGTCCTTCTGGAACAGGCTGCTCCAGCCTGCGTTCAGTCCTGAAGGCTCAAACAAAAGGAATGTGCTTCTCCTGGAGGAAAAGGCCTGTTGTGTCTAACATGTGGACTTTCCTGGACTCTTACCTGCAGGTTATGACTGTCCAGCCACTGAAGGGATCTTTGAGTATGCAGCAGCCGTGGGAGGAGCCACCATCACTGCAGCCCAGTGCCTGCTGGACGGCAAGTGCAAGGTAGCAATTAACTGGCCTGGAGGGTGGCATCATGCAAAGAAGTAAGAAAACAATCTCTTCCCTTGTGTTTTCTCATTTAGTGTCTGAACCCTGCTTTCTAGCTCCCAGCTTCCCTGCAAAACCTTCAAGGTGCAATGATCCAGTTGGAAGAGAAAGCAAGGTGTCAGGAAAGGCAGGAGATAGAGAGGAAAGAAACAGAGGGTAGGGCAGAGGCTGAGAGGAGGCAGGTCACTGCCCAGTGCTGGTGCTGTTATGGGCTGCAGAGGAGATCTTGGGCAGGTACACTCACAGGTGTTCTGTCATTCCTTAATACATCAGTATCTCAGGAAGCTCAAGTGAGAATGGATTTTGTAGGGTCCATGGAGAAGCACGGTGGAGAGACAAACAATTGATGTCACTGGCAGTTTGGAACACAGTGGGAATGTGGTGACATGTCCAAATTGTTTTATGTGGCTTTTTGGGCTTCTTAATAAGAGGTTTGAAACAGTTCAGGACTGACCTTGGGTTTCCCCACGCTCCATGGAGAGCTGTTTCCTGTGAGCTCTAACATCAGTAATGATCTTCCAGCACAACAGGAGAGGAAGTTAAAATTCTGTCCCCGAATCCTGTGGTTCTGTAGTGATAAAATAATTTGTTTCCATCCCATTTTCCATGGATGTATGTTTTATTTAACTTATCCTCCCCATCTCCCAAAAATGGGACTTCTTTGCAGTGTAGACAAGACACCACCCTTCCTTGTCCATGACCAATTGGTGTTTGCAGTGCTGTTCTATGTTCCTGGGGAGCCTCAGGAGTTCTCATGGGCCCTGTGTCTAACCCTGGCAGCATGTCTTGCTCCAGTGACTTTTCTGACGTGGCAGAGGAGCTCTGGAGGTGTAACAGTGTGCAAGGGCCAGCAGTACCATCATCTCAGCCTGTTTCCTGGTGGGCACTTGGCTGAAAATGGCTTCAGCTGCAGCTTGCTGTGAAAGGAGACTTGCAGTTGGCCGAGCTGAGCCCTTGCTCTGTGCACAGCTGATGGCTTTTGGGAAATCTCCTGTTCTCTTTTGTCTGGATTGCATGGCTTAAAAAAATGCCAGTAATGAAAAAAATCTTAGCAGTGTTGCTGCTGCTGAGCTAGTAGCACTGTTCTGGGATGCAAAGAGTCTGTTTAAAAAAAAAGCATTCAATACTCACTGATCCCAAAGGAGTCTTCCCAGTCACCCCAGTAATTTGGCGTGTGATGTTTCAGGGTAGACACCAGCCCAGTGTGAAGGTCCAGCCAGACTGACACTGAACTGCAGGTGCTTGGTGCTAGGACCTGTGTCCTAGCAAAATACATTCCTTTTGTCAAAAAACACCTGCTGCCTGGTGGTTCAGATGCTTTCCAGGGTCCTAAAGGTAGGAATGACCTGGGGCTTTGGAAGCTCCTGGTTCAGAGGATGGTTTTGGAGTTGAGGGTATGATGCTGAGTAAGTGCCTGTATCAAGCCAGCCCCACCCTCCCTTCTGGCAGTGACACTCAGATCTTTGCTGGGTGGACTTAGGGCAGCCCAGGGGATTCCCAAATGCTGGTCCTGACCTGTAGCTCTGACGCTGCTCTGCTTTTGTCTGGAGTCCTGCTCTGCTTGGCCTTGAGTTTCAGAGATGTGTGTTACAGCATGGAGAGAGTGCCCAAGATATGGCATAGTTCACTTTGCTTCCCTGTGGGCAGTGAGGGAGGGGAGAAGTACATAATCACAGTTGAGTCAGATTCTCAGGATAACACCTCCATTCTCAGCATCACTGTAAATGAACAGAGTCACTGGGAAATACCTGTGCTCCATGGCACTTGCAGGGAGGAAAGCAGGTGCAGTTCTGCCACCCCTGGCTTGCTGTTCACTGTTTGCAGCTGTCACTGAGCAGGAGGTGTCAGGAAAAATGATCTGAGTGCTGTAACTGGAAGTCAAGAGGCATTTCCCAGAGGCACATCTTGGATCCTGATATAATTTGTGGAAAAGGGATTTCATTACTCCCATTGCAAAGTATAAAGCTTTGCTTTAAATCATCTGTCCAGGGCAGATTTAGGAATGCATGTGGACTGGTGTTAAGTGGTGATGGGTGCTTGACTTTGGAGTGAGGCTGGAGTAGGAATCAAGGAACTTTCTTGTTCCTTTGATACCAGCAAGGAAGCTGTCCCTGATGAATGTCAGGGATAAATCTTTCCATGGTACACCTGTCCTCTGTTTAGCTGCTGGGACTCTCTCCTGGCTGAGCCCAGGAACTGTATTGTGAGGGACTGCATATGGGACATTCCATTTGCATTTTCCTGGGAAGAGAAAGGAGTTACTTTGGGAAGAGGTTTAACCTTCAGAGCCTGAGACTTTGGAACAGCAGGAGAATCCTGTGACTGCCTTGGACCTGCCTTTCACTTCCAGGACCTTCCCAGGAGCTGCGACCCAGACAGCAGGGGCGAAGTGGCTGCCTGTCTGTGCCTGTCCAGGGCTCACAAGAAAATGGCTGAGAGTACTGTCCTCTTGCTTCAGAGAGAGAGTGGGTTTGAGTTGAGTGGCTCTGAACTTCTTTAAAATGTCTCAGGAGCAGAAAGCTAACATTTTATTTGTTCAACAGTGCAATGGTCAGAAGTACCCCCCACAGGCCAGGGCCTCTCTGCAGCAGAACTGACTGATGCTTACCCAGCTGCCAGAAAGCCCAGATTTTAGAAGCAGTTGGCACTATGCTGTTCTCTGTGCTTCCCAGCCATGCTTTGAGCTGCTCCTAACCCATCTCTTGGTTACTGCTGAGCCTTGGCTGAATTTTCGCACTCCCTGTGCCCCTGTGAGGTGGACACTTGCAAAGTCAAAGTGAGAATGCTGGGATCCTTGGCAATATTCGATGTCACGGACATTGTTTTCACAGGGATGAAGCTTCTGGCTTCTGTTACCTGAATGATGCTGTCTTGGGGATCCTGCGGCTGCGCCAGAAATTTGACCGTGTCCTTTATATCGATTTGGATTTGCATCATGGGGATGGTAAGGCCCAGCAAAGGCTGCAAGCAGCACAGCTGCACAGTCTCGGGGAGGAATGGGAGAAGTCAAGGCCTGTCTGCACAGGAGGGCTTTACTTGCTGCAACAGCCATGGCTTTTGTTCCTTTCAGTGCAGTTGAGTTCCCTCAATCCATTTCTGCCTTGTCCTGCTTTACAGACTTGATCTGTGCTGCTCCTCAGGCCTCTCTTGAGGGTCTGGGCAGAAGTCTTGTACTTAAAGCAACAGATAATGTGTCCCAGTCTCCTGTCTGGCAGAGCAGTTGCTGTCAGTGTTTAATTGTATAATGGTCCAGGGCAGGAGGGAAGCAGCCGGTAGTAAATGGTGCTTTTAAAAGAAGGCTTGATGCTATAAATGTAGAGCCAGAGCTGGCCTTGCTGAAACTGCTCTCTCCTTCAGGGACATTATTTCTACACCATTTAACATTTCCTGCTCTTCTAAATTTTATGATGTGTTTCATTTTGTTCCATTTTCTCCCTGCATTTGGTTTCTGTTAAGTTTCCTATTACTTATTTTTTCCCTCTCCACCCCCACTATTTTAATGTGTCTTTAAGGCAAAGGCATGTTGAACCACAGCAGCATTGAGAAAAAGCAAGAGAACCCAGTAGCACTGGTTCTAATCAGAGCCAAGCTCTGGCCAGGGCAGCCCTGCTCGATCCCTCTCCCAGCTTCACAGGCCTAGCAGCACAGGCAAGTGCTGCTTCTGTGGGTAGTGATGTGAGATACTGAGATCCATTCAGTACTGATTAGGATGAGACCTGCCAGATTCATTGCAGTTGTGATCTTTGCTTCAGTTGAACTCTGATCTCTGTGGGCTGAGGATGTATTTATTGAGCCACATCTGCATTTCTGCTTTGCTCATGCTGCTCCTTCTCTGCTTGCTGCCCTGTGTGTACCAAGCACCTCTGTGTGTTCAGACTCTGTCATTTATACAAATGATGCATGAAAGCTTTTTTTCCCCTTTTCTAATAGGAGTTGAGGATGCCTTTAGTTTCACCTCGAAAGTCATGACAGTTTCTCTGCACAAATTTTCACCAGGATTTTTCCCAGGCAAGTTGAACTTGTGAGGTTTGTGCTCATTTTGTTCATATGTCACTTGTGAGGCCTCCATGAAGGCAAGTCCCATCCCTGCTGTCCAGCTGACATGTCTTGCTGCCTCTTCTCTCAACCCAGGAGAAGGAAAGAAGGGAAGCTACATATTTGGCATTTACCCCTTTGTGGTTGTGGCTGAGCTCTAGGCAGAGCCCCTTTGATGCTGTGTGGCAGAATTGGGCAAACTGGGTTGCTCCAATCCTGCCTTTCTTGGTGGCAAGTGGACTTCTCCATAAGAATGCCAAACATCCTGGCTCTCAGCTTGCCTTTGAGACATCCCACATGTCTCTTGCTGCTGCTCTGCTTTCCCTCCTAATTGGGGTGTTTCTGTTGTGCAGGCACTGGTGATGTGACAGATGTTGGCCTGGGGAAAGGTCGCTATTACAGCGTGAATGTGCCCATTCAAGATGGCATTCAGGATGAAAAATATTACCAGATCTGTGAATCGTAAGCCCTCTTGCTCCAATACAGCTGACTTTGATGGGATTTTAGAGAATTGGATACTACACAGTTTGTTATTTTTAATTACAGTCCTTTCTTAAGGCTTTGTCCCTTGCCCTGTTGGAACCTTTGATTACAATGAACATGGACTGTAAGTTCTCAGAGGTCTTGTCTGAATTCTTAAGCAAACAAAAAAATATACAGAGACATTTGTGGGTGGCTGGAGGGGTCTCTGCCACAGGTCAGCCTGTCTCCTTACATGCACCTCCACAGGTGTGTATCTCAGGAGAGACAAGGGACAGTTTTCACTGAGCCATGGTGGCATCAACTACACTGCTTCTCTCCCCAGAGTGCTGAAGGAGGTGTATGCTGCCTTCAACCCCGATGCAGTTGTGCTGCAGCTGGGGGCAGACACCATTGCTGGAGACCCCATGTGCTCTTTCAACATGACACCCGAGGGAGTGGGCAAGTGCCTCAAGTATGTCCTGCAGTGGCAGCTAGCAACTCTTGTCCTGGGAGGAGGTGAGTGCCTCCTGCTATTCTCAGAGAAACATGTTAGTCCTCTAGTGACCCTGCCTGGAGTGCCTGCCTGCTCTTGGGCTCAGCACTGGCTGGGTTTAGCAGGTGACTGCTGGGCAGTGTCTGGAGCACACTCTGGCACAGTACTGTTTGCTCACACTTGAAATCCTTGATACTGACAGCTGCAAGTCTTAATCCTGACTCAGTTCTTGAGTTGAAAGCTGCATGGCTCCTCTGGAGGAGAGGCAAACAAAGTGACCCTGACTTCTCAGTGACACCTCTGATTCCCATCTCTGCTGATCAGCCCTTCGGTGCTGTCTTTAAAAGTGAGCACTGTGTTCCCAAACCTGCCTTGGGCACCTGGTGATGAATGGTTTCATTAAGATTCAAGCAGGGGCTTGAAGGGACAAGGCCTGGCTGCCTGCAAAATACAGCAGGGCTCTGATACCCAGTGAAAGCTAAGCTGGGTTTTTCTCTGCTGTGGCTGCCTAACCAGCTGTTTGTCCAGTGGGGAGAGCACAGGACAGGCTTTGTGTTAACAGAACATTTCAGAACAACAAAAGCCACTCTGTGCCAGGGAAAGCCCCTGAGCTCCATGATTGGAGCCAGATCAGCTCTAGGTGTCATCGTTTTTGAGATGGGGGAAATCAGGTATAGCATATTAAGGCTAAAATTTTATGTACCTGATGCCCTTGGTTTCAGAAAGGCTATGAGCATTCAGTCCTTCTGTGGCTTACCTGTGAGTATGTTGGAGATGTCACCTTTCACACAAGGTTAACTTCTGTTAAAAACTGAGGATCAACTATGTGTCACTCGTGGAAATACCAAAGGAATGTCCCACCACTGCAGCACATGGAAGTACTTGAAGTGGAAACTGGAGGAGAAGTTAAAAAAAGCAGGAAGAAACACTCACAACAATGAACACAAACATAAGAAGATATTGAAAAATATGGTCTCTCTGTCTTGTTGAAGTGCTTTTCTCTCTTTACTATTCTAGAAAAAAAAAAACAACTTACCTGAGTCTCTTGCAGGATTGCTTTCAGCTAAGGTTTCTCCTTGTGGGCTCATGTTCTGTTACCATGGAGGTAACAATTTCCTACTCTCTGTGAAATTTCATTTCTCTGTAAAGCAGTTGCAAGTTGTAGTGATGAATTTTACATTTGTCCTCTCAAACATGACAGAGCTCAGCAGCATATGGCTGGGCATGTGTATTTTGCTTTGTAGGTCAAAGGCTGGTATTAAAAAGCAGGAAGCCTCCACTTCTGCTGCTTGTGAACGGCTCTCCTTGTTGCCAGGAGAGAGTCCAGCACATGGGGCTGGGAGCTCATCCTGGGTCTGAGATGGTGACTGGAGGACCAGCCTCTGCCCCACTGGGTGTAACTGGGGTTCAGTTTGAGAGGTCTGCTCTTGCATACACTGTAATTCAGACCTGGCCTTGTGTAGCCAGCAGGTGAAAAATGCAGATTTTGAGCATGGCTTGAGTGGATGAAATAAGCTGAATTCATGTAACCTGCGCACAGTGGCTCCATGATTTGTTCTTTCCACTTACATCTCTTTTTCTCTGTTCCCTTTCCCCACTCTTCCTCCTCAAAATCCCAATTCTTGCTGGAAACAGGAGGTTACAACCTTGCCAACACAGCTCGCTGCTGGACATACTTGACTGGGGTCATCCTTGGGAGAACACTGCTGTCTGAGATCCCTGATCACGAGGTAATGCTTTGAAAAACCCTCCCTTCTCCTTGCAGAAGAGCCAGTTGTTTTGCCTAATCCACACAGCATCCTTGCCACTCAGTCCTGTTTTGTGGAGACGTGTAACAATACTGCTCTGACCTAGCAGTATGGTGGGTGACTGTGCCCAAAAACAGAACCTGTCTGCAGCTTTCTGCCAGGCATCTCACATGCCAATAAATTCCAGTCTCAGATAAGTTACTGAGAGGATGGGCAGAAGGAGTCTGGTTTGCTCAGAGCTCTTTAGGATTTTCCTTTTGCCTTTCTCAAGGCTTTAAATATTTTTTTTCAGCTGCAGTTTGAGTGGCCACAGTGCCTGTTGCTCTGCTTTCCTCCTCTTCCCCCTGAGGGTTCTGTCTGGTGACCAAAAGTGTCTGGTAAAGAGTAGCCAGGGCCCAGCACACTCCAATAAGTTGCTCCTCTCTGGAGTTGCCACAGCACTCGCCTTCCAAATATTCTGTCACTCTATCAAGGTCCTGTAGTTGTTCAGGGGTGAACTTCCAAACCATTGATGCAGAGAATTTCCCCAGAAACTGGCCCGTTTTCTCCCACAATCTATGCCACTCATGTCTATCCACCCTCAGGGCAGATCTCTGAATGACCTTCCTAGAAATCTCTGTCCTGACTCTAAACATGGTGTGGACTCCACTGACTCTAAGCAGGTTATAAACTGTACTGAGGAGACACACGTAAGAGACACAGCAACAAGAACATGCCTTCTGTAACATCCAAAGTGAATTCAAAATTCTCAAAAGCTGTTGTAAGAGGCCTGAAGGGGGAAGAGGGGGTGACGAGCTGGGGAAAATAATCCTCCCCTGTTTCCCCCTCAGGGTGAGTACTAGTATTAATGGACTACCAAAGGTAGCACTCAAGGTAAGGGTAGGGGAGGAACACTGCATACACATCCAAATTGTCTTCATTGCCCTTGGTACCAGGGCAGCAATGACATAAGAAACAGAACAGCAACAGTATTAATGACAGAAACAATAAAAGAAACAATTCACACAGAAATACCCCTGTCCCCCTGACAACAGACAAAACTGCTCAGCTCCCTCTGCCACATTATTTCAGCTGGAAGGAATCCCTTCTGTCTGGAAGACAGTCCCTTTCCCCTGCCCTCAGCAATGACATAAGGTGGTGTGGAATAGCCTCCATGTCCTGGCCATGTCCCCTCTCAGCTGTTGCAAAAACTGATCCAGTCTCGGCCAGAATCAAGACACAATGGCTGGCAATAACCTGTGATTCTGCATTTGCCCTTTGGCCCCATGTGTTGCAGACTTCCTGCACACTATCTGAGCACTCACCCAGGAGAGACATAATCCTTGCAGCACACTGATTTTTCCTCTCCAAGATGTTTCACATTCTTGAGATGCAATGTTCATCAAGGTGGGAGGTGAATGGTAGGATATGTGATTACAGCACTTGAAATTTAATAATTAAAAAATCCCATCTGCAGGTAACCATGTATAAAATGAGTATCAACAGCTTTCCCAAATAAAGCATTGGGATAGGCTTTTGGCTGCCCCAGTGGGCTCTGCTTCCCATCTCTTGAATTGGGAAGCAGTTGAAAACTCCAGGTAGACACAGACACTGCTCAAGTACCATCTTGATGTAGTGAAGCTACATGTGGCCCTTAGGTGGAGAAATGGATTTTGCCTTTTTAAAAACAGGTACCCCTGGGGAGCCTTTCCTCTAGGCTTCAGAGACCTCTCTGCTGACCTCTCCTCTCCTCTCCTCTCTCCCTGCAGTTCTTCACAGAGTACGGTCCTGATTATGTGCTGGAGATCACACCAAGCTGCAGACCAGACCGCAATGAACCACAGAGAATTCAAGAAATTCTGAACTCTATCAAAGGTGCGTTATCCAAGCCAACACTCCTGCTTCAGGCTTACAGGTCTTTTTAGACAGGTCTTCAGAAGAGCTCATTGGAGTCTTTTTCCCTGACTGGAAAGATGAACCACATTCACTTGGCTGCTCATTAGTGCACAGTGTCATTTATCTCCCACATCCCTTGGTATTTTCACGGTTGGTGATACAGAGTTATGGGTCCCTGAAGCAAAAGTTGCCATTGCCTTTCCTCTGGCTGGTCAAGGTGCCTTGTCCTAATTGGAATCATAGAACAGCCCAGGTTCTAAGGGACTTCAAAGATCATCTGGTCCAAACTTTAATGGGAAAGTGAGCATAGAAGATTATCTAGCAATTTGTCCAGATACATCCTGAAAATTACTGACAGTGGGGCATGTACCACATCCCTGGGGAGTTTCCTCCAGTGATTGATTGTTCTCAGTGTAAAAAATTACTTAAAATTAGGTGAAACCTCTCATGGTGCAACTCAAACCTGTTGTCCTTTGCCTTTGCATGTGGCTCCTTGTGAAGAGAGAGCCTCTCTCCTCTGAAGCCTTTAGATGAGGTCCCTCCTAAGCCTTCTGTTCTGCAGGGAGAGTCTTTCCTTATTGAGCAGGTTCTCCAGCATCTGATTACCTTTGTGGTCCTTCTGTGGACCCTCTCTGCTCTGTCCATGTCTTTTGTGATTTGTGGGGATCAGAACTGGACACAGTACTCGTCATTTGTCAACCATACCTGGAAAGAGATGATCCTGTTTCTCTTAGTAATGCTCCTACAGATGCTGCACAGGATCTGCTTTGCTTCATTGCTTCAGCAGCACACTGCTGGATCATACTCAGCTTGCTGCCTATCAGGACTCCCACATCCATTTCCACAAGGCTGCTTCCCAGTCACAAGCCTGAACTGTGCACCTTCTATCTCAAGCGCAGGTCCTTGCTTTTGTCTTTGTTAAACTTAAGACTGTTCTTTTTAGCCCAGTCTTCCAGCCTGACCAGCTCTCTAAGATGGCTCTCCTTTCTGATGTGTTCACCTCAGCACCCAGTTTGGTGCTGTGGTTGTTTTCGATCTCATTATCCAGGTAATCATTCCATCAGGCTAAAATA
>JAHLSL010000017.1:21637471-21677191 GCA_025920805.1 Petroica traversi
ACGGCGGGGAAGAAGCTGCGGCTGCGTCCCCGGGTGGGAGCTGGGCGCCTCTCCGTGTTGCTGAGTTCTCTGCCGGCCCCGCTGGCCCTGTGCCGCTGCTGCTGCTCCACCGCCGCCCCAGCCAGCCCTGTGGTGACAACGGCAGCTTGGCCGTCGAGGCGTCCCCGGAAGCCCCTGCAGAAGGAGGGATTCATGCAAGGTTCTACAGTAATTACAGTCGCCGCTGCTTCGTTCCCTCTGCCAGAGGCCGCACTGAGCATCTAAGTGTCCATTCTTTCCAGAAGCATCCCGGGGAGATGGCAGTGACTGCACCCGCCTCGGGCTCGCATGGGTCGTTAGTGTCACCGAAACAGCGGGAAGAACAAAAAAACCTCTCCAACATTTTTAGTGTTAGAGAATCACGACATTATTTTGGCCAGGATGTTTTTCTGGCCATGATGTACAACAGAAATAATTTCATCCACACATTGCCCGTGTTGTTCAGAGAAAATCATTCCATGACACAAAGTCCTTTGCTGTATTTTTCACATATTTAATACAGTCAAAACCCATAGAAATTAATTGGCTCAATGTTCATCGGTCACCAGTTGCACAGTTCTTAGTATTTGGTTTCCTTTTGGATACGGATTTCTTCACCTTTGATGCTAATTAGGGTCTCATTCTCATCTCTCTTTTCCCAGATCAGGCGTCTCTGACGATGCCAGGGATGATGTCTGGAGTTAGTTAATGGTCGTTAATGGTTGTTAATAGCTGGTATCGTTTGAGTATCTTCTGTGCTACTCCTGGTCTGTTGATTTGTTAAGCTCATCAGACCTCACCTGGTGAACCAGTCCTTTCCCCAGGGGCAAAGGTGAACTTAACTGACTAAAGCTACATTTAAAAAATTTAAATTTTATATAATTTCCGACGTTAGCACCGGCCTTGCTCCCTCCAGGGCGTGAGCTGAAGAGGGACAAGATGAGCCCTTACTGGGTCGGATGGCAGAGACTCTGGCAGAGACTGGAGAGGCCATTAAAGAGGCAAGGAAATAAAAATGGGAGGTCATCCGGTCGGTACCCACCTCCCTCTGCAGGCAAGTGAGAGCCTGCCTCTCTGAGTGAGAAGGGGAAACTTGCCCAGCAGTGCCAAGAGTCAGAGCTGAGGTGAGTCCAAGGTCCCTCGGGCTCTGACTCCCCTCCTGTGGGTCTCAGGGCCTCTTTGCTTCTCTCCTGGCCCTTTTTTTGCATACTGCTGTGACTACTTTCTTTTGCTTCCCTGTATCTCCTCTTGTCTCTATTTTGTTTTGCTTCTTCTTCCTCCTTTTGTCTCAGCTGATGCTCTCGGACAGTTTGCAGGTTAATGGGAGCTGGGAAACAGCCTCTGCTTCATGCCAAATTGTCTGGGAGGGGCTCAGTGTGCTATCACTATAGAGAACCAAAGATGCTCAGGTGCACTGACTCTCTGATGTGCACAGCGGCGTGTGATTGGTAGTGTTAGCGACTGATCTGGTGTTTCTAAAGCAAAAAGCTTGGATGGTGAATTCTCATTGTGCTGTGAGCTCAGTGCTCCCCTGCCCGGGGGCTGCTCCTGCAGCTGGGCTTTGGGTATCGTCTTTTCACTGGCTTTCTGCCTGTGACCTGCTGCCATGGGAAGCTCATCAGGAGCAAAAGTCTCTGTTCATTTGCCCAGTTGTGACTGGACGATCCCAGCAATTTATTGCAGAGATTAGGCCAGTCCATTTTTCCGATGCTCCACGGTATAAAATCACTTCTGCTGTTCAAGCCAACCCTGTAATATAGTGCAGAAACAGGTTTTCTGTACGGCTGCCATGGAGTTTCAGCTGATAAAACCCTCTCTCTTTGCTAGTGAGCTGAGCACGTGTTCTGTTTGCAGCCTCTTCTACAGTCAGGACTCCTTGCAATCTTAGTGAACACACTTGTGAATACAAGTTTGGGGAGGTGGATTGTTCTTCAGGGTTGGTCTGTTTGTTTTGCAACAGCCAGTCCTGCCAGGGCTTAAGATTCGGTGGCAAAAATAGAAGAGGAAACCTACGTGTTAGTATTTACCGTCATTTCCACACAGAGAACGACTGAGCACGGTGTCACAAAGAGATGTTTGGAGCGGTGTCACAAACAGCAGCAACAGCGCCCGCCCGCGTTCCAGCGCTGCCGGGAGCCTCGCAGCGAGCCCCGGAGCGCAGCTTCCCTTCAGCTGGGACTCTGCTCGCACTCCCGCAGGCTTCCTCAGGTTCCCGCAGGTTCCCGCAGGTTCCCGCAGGCTCCCGCAGGTTCCCTCAGGTTCCCGCAGGTTTCCTCGGGCTCTATGTCGTCGCCGGGGCGGTCCGAGGTGGAGCAGACTCTGCTCGTGGGGAACTTGGAGAGCCGGGTCAGGGAGGAGATCCTGTACGAGCTCTTCCTGCAGGTAGCACACGGGTACCGTTCGAAATGCTGTTCTAATGCTTGAGAAGGATTCCACCAATGGGATATTCAGTAAGGAGAGCTGGGCAACATGCTCTGCAGAGGTTCCTTCAAACCCCGACCCTTCAACGTCCGTGTACAAAGGGTAGTTGGACCTGTTTCAAGCCTGAGCCTAATTCCTACCAGTTTTCATGACTAAATAGTAGTCTGCTGTATGACTGTAAATGTAAGCTTAAGAAAGTTTATCTTCCTAGAAGACATGACTAATACAATACAAAATGCAGAAGGGATCAAGATGCTCTTAGGACACGGCTCTGCAGCAGCCATCCAACTGCCAGTTTTTATCTGTGTGTCTTTTTACCCAACTGTGTCTTTAGGTCACCCCAGTAACTTTTTTCCCCTCGTTCTATCTTGTTTTCACTCAGGTTTCCCTTTTGCTGCAACAGACTGCTTCTCACTGTAGTCTTGCCCTGACTTGGAAAATATTCAGTTCAATATTCCTGCTGTGGCATAGTCCTAAACCTACATCCTTGACCTTTAGCTCTTTCCTCCCATTAAGTGATGAGTGAGTTTCTACTGCTACTTCTAAACTATTAGTATTTTATTTATGAACTGGAAGGTAACTTTTGCTATGGAGTCAGTAAATTAGTCTTCCCCTTTGAGAAGCTAATTATTATGGTATGGTATTCTAAAAATAACAGAAATTCTTATTATGGAAGACTAAATGTGAACTGATGCTTGGTTCCCTTTTAACATTTGTGAAGCTGATTTTTGTTTGTAGAAGGCTCAGAATTTGAGAGACATTTTCAAAGTAAGAAACTTATAGTTTCTGACTATGGTGAAAGATAAATCATCATTAAATATTCAAAACACAATGAAGTGTCAGTCTCTGCTAAATAACAGAAATTTCTTTCAGGCTGGGCCATTAACCAAAGTGACGATTTGTGAGGACAAAGAAGGAAAACCTAAGTCTTTTGGATATGTCTGCTTTAAACACAAAGTGTCAGTGCCTTATGCAAAAGCACTGCTGGATGGAATCCATTTGTATGGAAGACCAATTACTGTGCAGTACTGGAGTGGTATGTTTAAGAGTCCCAATGGTAAAGCTTAAGTGTAAATTTTTTAACGTTTTTAAGAACAGCCTTTTACAAAGATAACAATTTGTAGTCAGAAAAATGAATTCTTTTTTGTTGGTTGTTTTTTTTTGTTGTTGTTTGTTTTGTTTTGTTAAGAAACAAAGACTTCCTGTGGCTTTTGCATGGGAAGGTTTCAGTCCTTGTGTTTTTTTGTTTACTGAGAGAACACAATAGATTGGTTCAGAACAGCATAATTTGCAAATCGAGTCAGACACTGCTGAATAGAAAACAGCAATTCAGGTTTTCATGCCAGATTACATTTAGGAATTGGAGTGTAACTTTACCTTGCAGTCTGACATGAAAAGTTGATTCAGAATGGCCAGCCACTATTGAGCTCGTGGATCATTTTTAGACTAAAGCCACAGAGTTATCAGCGCTGTTGTTTTAAATGAAAGACATTGTATTTCAAAGAATATATTAAATTCAAAGTCATATTCTTGATTTTATGTATTTGGAACTAAACCTTTGAGTAAGCCAACAATCAGGCAGCATTTGCAACCCAGACACGAAAGACTCCTTCTGTGCCACTGCTTCCTTCAGAGACTTTACAGAGCAGTTGCTGGGTTTAAGCAGAATATCTGTGGTTCTTAAAATCAGAAGCATCTCCTATGTCTGGAACTGGGTGATGATGCTATTCTTGATTACTTCAACAGCCCTGATTGTTGCTTCTGTAAGTGGATAAGTGAGAAATGAACATTTTCAAGCTGTAAGATGATGCTATTGATTACCTGCCATAACATGGCACCATACCTTTGTGTACTACCTTAGATCTACTAGCACACTACAGATGACACAAAACACCTTCTGTGGCTTTTAACTTGTTAATTGAATTGTCATAACTGAATAGTAATTTCACTCTTGTCTTATTGCCAGGGAGTTCTCACCCACCAGAACTAGACAGCTGTACACATGGTTTTGAAAACCATGTTGGCTTAGATTCTCCTGCAGACAGGTAACAAAGATCACATATGAATGAACCTTATGATTGTAATTTTTAAAAAAAATCTTATTAAGAAAGTGAGTTGATATGGTAGAGCAATCTTGAGATTTTTCATTAAAACAGCATCTTGTGATTGCATTCTTACTGATGGCTCGCAACAGGCTGCAGTTAACTTTAATGTTTGATTGTTTAGCATGCCAGATGTTTAGTTAGCTTCAATTTTCCATTCTTTATTTGTTTCTGCAATATCCAGGACCATGAGAACATACTCAGCCCTGGGTTTTGCCATCACAATGTTTTCAGTCTTTGGGGAAAAAAAATCTGACGAGAGAGAGAGTCTTTTTTTAATCCCGCTGATTTTACACCTGCATTTTTTGTGCGTATAAGCACAAGCAGCTGTCATGTGCATATGAATGCACAGTTATAAACCTCTTATAATGGAAGTCTGGACACCCCAGATTCAGTATTTAAGCTGAACTCCCATGGTGAAATCTAATATCCTTTTGCATGTGCACATACGAGGATTGCTCATTAATTAAACCTTTGGGTATATGTCCTTTATATATATTTTTTATATAAGTCCTCTTGTTAAAATCTCAATTGTCCTCTTGGATATTCCAATTACAGCCCAAGAGTTAAATCTCAGCACTCTGATAAGCAGTATGTGGTGGACATCCAGCCTTTGTACATTTGCTTGTTTTTCCTTTAGACATCAAGAACTTTCTGGAAATTCTCCATTTCCTGTCACTCCTTTGCCAGTGAACAACAGTTTACTTCATGATCATCCTGGCTTTCAAGAGATGGTGAGTTTTTCTCAAAAGTTAAAGATTTGGGAGCATTTTAAAGAAGCTGAATGCATTTTGCATTTCCACAAAGAACAGTGCTTACTTCATGGTTTAAAATCTGCCATAAGCACAGTATTAGGACACTTCAGGGTCTTCTGATAACGGGATCTACCAAACCAAACTATTTTCTTCCTGGAAGAATGTCTTAAAGGTATATAGCTTAAGGAAGCTAAAAAGGCTGAAGTGTATGAAGCTCTCTCCTGCACTGTGTTCCAAATGACCAATGAGGGACAAACTGACCTCGCTGGACCACAACCATGCAAGCAACAGCTTCTTTCATACAGCTGATTCCATTGGGGAAACCTCTGAGTTCTTCTTCTCAATTCACAAATGCTTCAGCAGAAGTTTGAAATGTGCTAAAACTCAATCGATCATCTGCCCAGGTTCAGGAAACAACAGTTTGAAGGTTTCTGGCCTGAACCTTCACATGCCTGTGTAGGTCTATTCTTCATGATTTACTTTCACAGCAATAGATGACAAGAACACCTCACTTCCCCTTGACCAGACTCTGGTGCCCTAATCTCATCTGTCTGAGATATTCCACAATATTCCACAAAGCAAAGTAACTGGTCTCTTCAGGTGGAAACCTGGGCACCAAACACATAATGAAGCTTCTGAATCTGAGGAGTCTGTGGACTGGTAGGACTGAAGAAACCCAGCCTTTAGCATGAGGGCCCAACTGTGGCCAGTCCTGCTCACCCAGCCTGACTGGGGCCTGGCCAGCCCTTGGAACTACAGAAGGGGGGAAATCTGGACCTTGTTGGCTGCAATCTGAGCAGGAAATTGGAGAGAATCTGTTCCCCACCTATGGGGTGGGAGCCTGCCTCCACATCTCCCCAGGCTGTTCCCTGAGCAGAGCTGGTGTTTGTACCAACTTTCCCATCTCTACTCCCTTTGAAAGGCTCGAGTGCACCATCTTCCCCTCTGTGCTTGCTGATGAACCCACTCCTCAGTGAGAAGGCAGAACATGCTGTGAGACCAGACTTGGCAGATCAGCACACACAACCACTTCCCATCTTCTGCTCGCCACAGGGGATGCTACTGCAGTGTCTCACACAACAGTTTGCTGAAGCTTCAGCAGAAAGTGATCTCATCACTCGTATCTCCCTCACCTTGCCTTGGCAGGCTGCCATGCAGGTTGTTCACTTGGGAATCTTTCAAGCCTCATGTTGGAATGTTATGTTCCACATTGACTCTAAAATTGGTTGAACCAGGTTTGAAGAACTTTCAGATGTGCATGCCTTTACAGCACCAATCAGCATTGCAGGTTACAAATATTTATCTAATAGAGATGAGGAAATGAAAGAAATGTTTGTTTACCTTGTGTGAGGACTAGCTGGCAATTTAATCTGAAATCAGATTATATCTCTGTTTTAACTTTGCCATGAAAAATTTTTCTACTTTTCTACTAGTAGTTGTTGTAATAAAATAGCTTTATTCTCAAATGTTCTGTGTTATTTTATAGTCTGTTGGTCTTCTAATTGTATAAGTCATAATGCACGCAAAATTAAGTTCTTTAAAATTTCCTCTTCAGTGTTAACAACTCAAGTTTCTATTTCTCTAAACGTACCATGTTTTAGCATAGTCCAATGGATTAACAATTTCCTTATCAGTGCCTTCAGACTTCTCCTTTTCTCCCTATCAGAATCAAACTGCACAATTTAAGACTGCATGGAGTTCTCCTGAATCGGCCACATCCAAGCGACTGTGAAGTGCATCAAGCAGGATGAAATACCCTCTGAAAGAAGGAGAAAATGGCAAAGCTGTGACAATGACACAAGTACTGAAGATAATAAAAGGACAAAAAGACAGCACGGCCAAAACTACAAAGAAAAAAAAAGTCAAGAAAAAGACATATTAAGACTTGATAAATACCTTTTTATTGTTATATTTGCTTTCATCTTTGAACCTTATTAAAGAAGATTCATAGCATTTTTGAAATGTGTTATGCAGAGAAACATAAGAATATCCTGAGTTGCAAGGGTCATCAAGTCCAGCTGGGCCCACACCCTCCATGATGTCCCACTTCCCCATCCCCACCCAGCACACCAAACCCCTGGGAAATAATTTCTCCCCAAAACCCAACCAGAGCCCACTGAACCTGCAAGGTCTGGCTTTTGTTCCTCTCCTACACTGTCTGCCACAACTGAAAGAAATCTGGCTGGCTCCACTGTACTTGCCCTTTAAGTAGCTGCAAATTCCACAGGCTCAGCTACAACAACCTCTTACCTTTATTTATCCTCAATAAAAGGCATTGATTTGGAATATATTCACAGAAGAGTTAGTTGGTGGCTGGAAAGGACCTCTGGAGATCCATCTATCCAATCACCCCAACAAGGCTGGGTCACCTGGAGGTGACACAGGAACATGTCCAGGTAGGTCTTGAATGTCACTGGAGAGGGAGACTCCACAATCTCCCTGGGAAGCTGTCTCAGTGTTCTGCCACCCTCCATGTAAAGAAGCTCTTCCTCATGAAAAGGTGAAGTTTGATTGTTCATTACCACTGAAGTCAAAGGCTGTCAGCTTGTGTAGCTATTTATACTTATAAGTAGGTAATCAGAATAACCACTGGTTTATAACAAGCAAAAGACAGTTTACTTTATTGATTTTTTTATGTATAGAAGGACCACATTTTTGCAACATTTTGCAAGAATGGTTCAGTTCTTGTGACTTCAACACATAGGGGAATAATTCTGCATTTAACAAGAATGACAGTATGTCAAAATAGAAAATACATTATTTTCCAAATCCATAAAAATGTGAAACAAATAATTGCTAGATTGTGTGCAAGACCTGTCTTGCACTGTTGCAGCTATCCTTACTATTAAAATACTCTATGCCTAATATAAAAAACTCCAAACTCAGGAGTAAACCATAACAAATTGTTTACCATTGAAATATACAGAAACATTACCTGAACAAACCACACTGATAACAATAACAGCTATTTTTTGTCAACTGCTTCACAAAACTGGATGAAAATTTAATGGCATAATGCAAAGCATGAAAATCAACACTAGAATGCTTTGTTATTTTTATTTCTGTGCAAAATGTTAAATAGCTGAAACAAATTACAAACATGCCATCCCTAGAATTAAAAAAAAAAAAATTAAATTATTAGATGGTGCATTAAGTGCAAAAGTTGCTCCACATGCTTAGATCTAGCTTTGGCCTCAGTTTGGATTGAAGTAATGTATAGAAATGCATCTCCTTTGTTCACTGTGAAAGCAGTCAAGCATTGGAACAGGCTGTGCAGAGAAGTTAAGCAGTCCCCATCCTTGGAGGATTTCAGACCAGGCTGGATCCAGCCCTGAGTGCCATGGCCTAACAAAATCCTGCAGTGACTGGACTAAAAACTGCCTGAGGTCACTTCTAACACGAATGATTGTATTCTGACAAAGTATTGTGAATGAACTACTCTTAGTAAGAATCTACAGGCATTTCTGTTTGGAGGTTCACCATCACCATTTCCTTAGACAAATCACCCTCAACTGGTATGTGACAATTTACAAGCAGCTTGCATTTGAAACCAAACTAAGTATCACTTAGACTGTGATACTATCAAGTGTGGAGAGCTTTACCTATGATTCAGCAAGGACCTTAACAATAAGAAAACAGACTGAAAAGTGTACAAAACTTTATACCTGGACATCAAGCATCTTTTTCATATACATTTTACATTAAATATACTGTAAGAATGACAATTACCTATTTTTTGATGAACCATCAGATATATCTTTACACTGGGAGCAAGAACTTCAATAAGCAAATGTCCCTTTCCGGCCTCCTAATCATTTTTGCATTCCTCATGGACTGAACGCAGAGCACTGAGGGCCTCCACTGTCACTGTGAGCTTTCCAATTACTGCACTGGCATCCTGTGAATCAAAAACTGGAAAGGAAACATCAGAGAACTGCATTAGCTATTTAACCTAAGATTTCACTTCTGTGTGATAATTTTCCTTAATGTTTGGACAGATGAAAGAGCACTTAGCATATGCTAAAGAGAACAAACAAACAAACAACAAACAAACAACAAACAAACAATCAATCTTCCAGTTCAGGTCCTCAGGCTACTGGAAATTAACCATTCTCAGAACTAGAATATATATCAATACAAGTATTAGTGTTCAAATTAACTTAAAAAGAAAACTATCAATATAATAATACACACATACATACATAGGAATAGTTTTAAGTAAAAATACACCAATGAATGCGTTTTCTGCACTGTGTATGATGGATGCATCTAAATCAGACTGGACAAATTGCAGTGAACTGTCAATTTTAAGAGCATACTTCAGGGGACTGTACCCTTTTTACTTAAAAGAAGAGCAGGATAATTGTGGCTAATTAAATCAGAAGATAATACTATTTTCTCACTTTTTATACTGTCCTGTTATCTCTGAGACATACTGTTAGATGTTTTGACTGCAGTATTTTTCATCCATCTTCTTGCTTAGCCATTAACTTAATTCCTTCAAATTTCACACAAACCACTTTGACACAATCAGCTATGAAAGGAACAAAATATGAAAAAGGTATATAGTTGCAGTCCTCAAAAAGAATAAATGAAGTTTATGGATCCTAACTTAAGAATGACTTTATCTTCATGCAGTAGTGTCCTATGAATTTCCCTGTGTCTAGGTTTATTATTTTTCTTTAAACCAATATCCAACTCAGAGAATGTGTACAATATTACTTAGAAATTCTGTTTATTGTGCCTTTACATTTCATTGACATCCATGTCCAGATCTTAAGAACATTTTGTTTTGGGTTTTTTTTAAAACAGACTTTAAGGAATAACACAGATAGTTTTTGCAGACTGGCAAACAAATGTGGAAGTTACCAGTTAGTACTAAAGGATTTCTTATTGAAACAATGTCAAACAATTACTTGCACAGTAAAGCCTGCAAAGCAAAGTAGAAATTCAACAAATTTTAGGCTACAGAAGTTTTAAAAAAAAGTGATCTTTAAAACTTACCATCAATATCTTGCTCAATGATATCTCTTTGCTTCTGGAATATCTCTTTTAAACTGACATAAGCAAACCCAATATCCTCACATTCAAGATCCTGTTCATCTTCTGGGGGATCACTGACCACTGTAAATTTTAGGCTAAACACACAGACACACACACACAAAAAAAGGTATTTTGCCTTCAGAAAGGGTCAAAAATCAAATTACAGATTGTAAAAAAGGAAAACCAGGTTATTTTGCAAGTTTAAAATGCATAGAGGTGGAAACATTTGGTGTACGGGCAGAATCTTTCCATAAATTTTGTTTCTTGGTGGTCCTCTATGATGAAATGGGGAACTGGACTACTGATGAACTTCTGCCTTCCTATTTATTTAATACAGAACTGAAATTTCAGCACAAGCCAAACCAGACATTCTAATAACTGCAGGAAACTACTTAGTGACACAGGGGACAGCAGTGAAGTGATGGCACTTCTGTTCTGAGAAAAAGCTGACGGCTGTTATTTTGCCTTATTTTTATGTCAGGTTGGTAAAATATTTAGAATAGATATCTAAGTATTTATAGGGGAAACTGCAGCACACAAACCAGCCATTTTCTTTCATTGTGTTGAGGAGTCCATCCAGTGCAGGTGGCTCAGGAGCAGCTGCAGGCTGAGCACTGGAGGAGCCCAGCCCAAGGCAAGAGGCTGTGAACAACCATCCCTTGGCACAACAAAGGGCCCAGGGACCTGTCCCCAAGTCAAGGGAGACACTCAGAGGCACAGCAGGAGCCAATCACCCCCAGACTTTGAGTAAAGGGAGGTGAAGGACACTTGGGGACATGGTAGGAGCTGATGACCCCCAGACTGTCCCACGAGGGTACAAGTGTACTACTCTACCATGGCACAGATATGTGCTTTTCAAATTCATTACTGATAGACTACTGATGACAGACTCTAGAATATCTCTTCTGTAAAACAAAGTTGTTAAAAAACTCCACCAACGAAACAATCTCCCCCAAAATTAAACCACACCACTAAATAAACATTAGACGAGGATGCAACATTCCATTCCATATGCACTTACTTGGAGAAGAAATAAGACCAGCTGCCACCTCAGAATGCATCATTCCTAAGTGAAACAATTTCTTTTCTTGTTAGTTATGTATTAACTCCTTGGGGTTAACTTGTCAGTAATGACAAATAAAAGGCAAACCATTATTTACAAAGACCTATAATAGAGATTTTCAGCATTAATCTGTACCTGTCAGCAGGTAGATCTGGCTTTAGGAGAATTGACTTGAGATATTCTCTTTCTTCATGGTTATCTTCCTTATCCATGTTTATCACTGCAAAGCAAATAATATAATTGGTTATCAACTGTTTTTCACCTATTAGAAGGAGGAACATAAAGAAAAGAACAAAGAAAAATAAGTATTTATTTCCTCTTCTTTTCTAAGGAAAACCAACAGTGTTAGAATCAAATGTTAGAATCATGTGACCTAATGGTGTGTCACTGGCAGGTTTATATGAACATTGTCAAAAAAGATACAAGCAGCATCTAATTATGTCACAGAGCTGTCACTTTCTATTAATGGCAATAGCAGCTATGACTTTAAAAGCCAAGGGTCTTTACTGCTTTGTATTTGAAGCGATTTACTGTATTTTCTTCCACTAAGGAAGCTAGAGATTATGAGAATGTATGAGGCAAAGTGCTTATCCTTTTTGACAGCCTCAGTAATTTTATCCTCCTTTCCTGCCACAGTATTTCAATATGAGGAATCTTCAGACCAATGGACCAGAGAAAATCTGTCATCTATATCCCCTCTCAAGTGGGCAATGCCAGCAACAGTGGGTGACATTCCCCAATCACTTCAGTCTTCAGCTACACACAGAGTGATCCCATAGTTTATGAGTAAGAGGAGGACCTAAACGAGTGAATTCTTTAGCAAGTCACATTCTAAAATCAGGCTTGTAGACAGCAGCAATTTTAAAGATCTGACTGACACACCATTTCTGCAAAGCCACTTTTATGTAATTATTTTTAAAAGAATACTTCATTTTCATGCTTGCTACAAATAGCAAACTGATTCACCCACTCCAGAATACTCTCAGCTAAAAGTCCAACACTGAAGCATTCAGGCTGAATCTTAAATGAAATAAAACTTTACCAGGAAGAAAATTAATGAATAATTGAAATATGATGAAATAGGTGAGAAAATAATTAACAAGATACTTATAAATTATTACAACAGTCCTATGTATGCCAGTAGTATAAATATAAAGTATTAACTGGCAGTATATTAGTATGAAACATGGATGAATCAGTTCCCCTATTAAAAAGTTGTCATTAAAGGAACACTGAGTATTTGCAAGTAGTGACAAAGACCAATTACATATTCTCTCTTTTCAAATGTGTTTTAGATGTACAGGTTAGAATGTTTTTCTTTTGCTGTATCATCACATACTGACAGAAAAATTACATAATCATGGTCTTTTAAAAAGAATGTATGGATTTTAGTTATGTATAGTCTAATTTTGAAATTTATGTTCTACTAGCATATTTAAATCTGTTGTGATGTTACCATTTTATAAACCAGCCTACTTCAGCATTTCATTTTCTACTTGACAAATGCATACTTACCTCATTTCTTAGAAATCACTTTTAGTATTTCCCAAAATATCTGGAGAAAAGGCAAATAGAGTTGGCACATAGTGAAATGCAACTATAATATATAAGTAGCTTTATTGCAAGTGAGACAGAATTGAAGAGAAGAACCAAGGAATGCATAAGTCTTACCAGTGCTATAGTTATAGTGAATCCTCTGACCACCCACTGGTTTTGGAAGTGACAGTGGGGTCTCCTCTGCAAGGAAATTGTTTAATCTGCATTCTACAAAGAGCTGCTGGATTGTTTCATCTGCTGTAATTCGTGACTCAGTAAGACTGAGTGATGTAATTTTAATCCGGATTTTATCAACTTCCTATTTAGAAACAAAATACAAACATAATACAAATAATTTTTTGTTTCTTTAAATGTTAACACAAAACAAACATACATACCTATATGTAAACCATCAGCTTTTTAATACTATTAATTCGGATTGATTGACATATACAAAATGAGAATCTAAAGCTCCAGGTTTTGTAGCTAAGATTGTTGTTGCAAGAGATACTTATTTTCATTCAATGTTTAAAATATTTCTGTTGTAGTCATAGTTATAGTCTGCTCATTATCTTTATGCCAAAATGCTATCTGAATCACAAATTTCAGCTGTCACCCTTTTTACTTACACAGCAAAGTGATCTTGTAACTGCTTAAAATACTTTCAGTAATACAAGGCACTGAAGTTTTCCAAATAAAAGAATTGTTAGTACCTACTGCAGACTATACTACAAACAATTCAATAAAAATCCATCAAATCACTAAATTGTTAGGCATGTAAAGTAATAATGCATTTGTAAAGAATTCAACTTCATATAGTGAACTTTCCTAATTAAATCAAATACAGCTTTAAATGTTAGTTTTAACATGTGATAATAAAAGTTATATCCCAATTGTTCTTCACCAGAGCCTTTTCTTATTATCTTTAAGTGAAATGACACTTTTCTGTTCCTTATATGAAATTGTTTCACACTGCTCTGCAAAGTCTGGAGTATTTGTGTTCAGATAAATTTTAGTAAGTTTTATTTAAGTGGGCATGTCAGAAAAAGAGTCACAAATATTTCCCGAAGTTACTCTGGGAAGAAAGAAGAAAGAAAAGCCACTATGGTTTCAAAATTGGAATATGTATATCAGCATTCAGTGATGATATTCTTCCAAAAGCAAACAAAACACACTGGTTACAGAAACATCAAATGTTTTAAAACTTATTTCTTTTCATAACTTTAAAAAATATTTATTCTATACGGAAATATATAGAGCAAGTGCATTATAGTTTGACTTAATAGTGATTACTAGTATTCATTTTAGTTCTCAAAATTACAGGTGAAATTTTTTTATCATTTTACATATAAAAAAATGCAATCTTCAAAAGTACCTTCTGTATCTTTCTGAAGAAGATATAAGTGTTAGCATTTCTACAAACCTACTGCAGCTAAAGACATGTAGCTTCTTTAAGATGGATTTTCTACAGCTTAAAAAAAAGGAATACTGTTTCTCATACATCTTTCTTATTGGTAGTTACTTTGTAACACATGACATAGCCTTGAAAAGAGCACTTCGAAAAATAAAACTACCTCCAGGATATCACATTGCAGAACATTAAAACCTGTTATTTTAAGTATTAGTTTTATGGATAAGATTGTTCAGTCAATGTTAGATCTAAAAGTGTGAAGTTTTTTTTTTTTTTGAGAACTAACCTATTGAAATACTGTTCAAAGTAAATTTTCCAAATTTGAATTATGCTGTGCTATTTTATATATATGACTTGAAGTCCTGAATTGCTCGTTTTAAGAATAAGTCAAGAGATTTGATACTGTACATGTACATCTTCATTGTACAGATGTTAGATATAGCAAAGCTACCCTTAGAGGACATTAGGCTAAAAATATTTTTCTTAGTCTTACCAAATAATTGCCATGTATACTCTGACTCAGCTGTTTAATATTTGTGGATACTGGACTTGAAATAATACAGTCATCACTGTCAGTTTTTATTGATTCAACAGCATCATCCTCTTGATGATCTTCTTGATCTTTAAAAAAAAAAAAAAAATCAATGCAAGTAACACCCACTGTATTTTAGACCAGGTAAGACTTAAAAAGAAGTCTGAAAGCAATGAATTTCCTTTCCTAGTATAAAAAGAGTAAGTGCCAGGTAAATCTTCTCTTCCTTGAAGAAGATTAACACCATGAATTAAATTACTCTAAAGGTCATTAATTTAGAGTCATTTAATCTGTATTTTTTCTGGTTTTTTAAAAAAATAGTAATGTTTTTAAGATGCAAGCTGGTGAATCGAGTAAATCCTGTAATGAACTAAGTATGCCCAACTGTTGCTTTATTTAAGAATATGGCCTGAATTAGTGGATTTCCTCTGACTTCCTTTAACATCATGCACATGTAAAAGAAGAATGCACCTTTTTTTTTTTAGTAAAAAGTAGTTCTGTGTGCAGGTGCATTATTTTCTTGAACATTCTAGAGCATTTTTTTCCATGAAGCAAATTATAAAGACAACTGGTATTCAACATCAACATTCAAAAAGTTTTTCCAATCTTTCTAATGAATTCTTAGGCAAAAGTTGCAAACAACTAAACACAAAATTTTAGCATTCTGCTTCTGCCTTTATTTTAAACTTGGTATCATGGACTTGGTTATTGGCATAGTAAGCAGTTTAAGCTCAGAGGTGGAACACAATGACCTGGCTTTTATAATCTTTAAATAAATGTAACAATTTTGTGTCACATGTGATATGGCATATTAGCCCTCTCACTGTCTGAAACTATTCTGGTATCAGCATTGGCTGTTATCTGCAGACAAAAGGAGCATACTCATTAAAATAGTTTTTGGAACAGCATAGTTCTAAGGGAGAATATGAAGACATTCTAAATAGAAGCCAGGTTTCCTTTAATATTTTACAAATCTAAGTCATATATCAGATTTTTGCAATCAATTACTATAGGGTTTTCATTTGGGAAGAAAACACATCCACCCCCCAGCTTCAGCTGTAAAGTACATAACCAGAACATAATATATGTCATGAAGTTTCTCATAATGAGGCAGCTTCCACTACTAACAAGAGATGCTTATGGAAATAGAAAGAGACAGATTTTTTCAGAAAATACAGCTACTTATTAATAGCAATGAATTTTACCTTCTGGTTCCAATTCTTCAATTAGTTCTGTCTCATCTCTAGAAGTAATCAATGTTTGATCAGCCAACTGCTCCTCTGACAGATGAGAGAGCTCTTTTTTTTCCTGCTGAATTTCTTTAGCCATCTCCTCCACTCTGTCACCTGATGGCTGTTTAGCCTCCTGTACCACAGGCTACAGAAAAAGATAAACTTACAGTCTTTATAACACTCCTTGAACAGCAGAACCTGTTAATCGGAAATTCATGTTAACCTTTCAAAAATATATCACATCAGTATTTTATGAAAGGAAAAAAACCCACAACTAGTTTTTAATTAATGCAATATTATTAATATTATAATTAGATATAATATTTAATCATAACCTTTTATAATTGCCTGTTGAAGAACCTACCTTTACTTACTGGATTTTACTTAAAAGACTAAACACGACCTATTCTTAGTTCTCTGAATGCAAATTATTTCAGATGAAAATTTTCACAATGCAACAAATACATCTGAGTTAGCTCCATGCAGACTCTCCTAGACTCTGGAAGGATGTACAGATGGCAGTGTATCCCAAGTTAAGAAGTATCATTATTTCAGAATGTGTCCAATCTCAGCTGATGAACTTAATTTTAGAGGTGACTCTGAACTGTATCAAACTGTGTATCTCATTAGCCCAACACTCAGGATCTGTTTGGATCAAGCTGGCTCCTACAGTCATTTATATGCAGTGCAAGTGGCACACTGTAGAAAGACACTTGAATAAAGCAGAGAGCTGAGCAACACAGTGCAGAGAGAGATGATTGCTCCTGTTAGAATCTGCCCTAAGCCCATGCAAACTGAATCTTGTAAACTGTGGACGACCTCAAGCAGTTCTGAGGGAGTCACACAAATATTTCTGAATTGTGTCCCCCACCTCTATGCAGTACTATGCTATCATCCATTGCCTGGGACATCCCAGTATTGTGCTGCTACAATAATTCAGTGTTCTTGATTATTAGTTCCACAAATTGCCCATACAGAGCCATAAGCAGCCTTTCATGCTTCAACGTGCATGACAAAAATACTTAGAACTTACTGCCATCTGTATTGTGCTAAGATCCAGAAAGGAGACTCTCTTGTGTGCTTGAGCTGCACGCTGCTTCATTTTGAGTTTTGGTGCCTGTAACAAACAAATATATAGAAGATCATATATTGCCCTCTTATTTTACAATAGATTACGAGGAAAGGAACTCTAATTTTTTTCAAAGCCAAATCTAATGGAACTAAATTCAATTCTCATCAAACACGACTTAACAGAATTCATACACAATATACTTCTCAGATTTTATCATGGAACCCATGGAGATTTTATAAATAACATAAACTTACATTATGTAATAATAGAAAACATTAGAATTACTCCAGACATAGAGTATTTTAAACAGCTTAGGTTAAAAAAAAGCTCACTAAAACTCTAGTATTTTAATTTATACATTTCAACCTGTTTGCTTTTATTTCTTAAACTGTTAAAGATGTCTGAAAGCCCCTTCTTTATCTGTGGCCCTTATTTAAATGTGATTGTACAGTGAACTATATTGGCAAAATTCTCTTCAATATCCAGCTAAAAAACCCAGTAAGAAACCCAATGTAAATGAATCTCAATCTCATAATACTCCAAAGTTGAGAACTTCAAGACCTTTTGGAACAACTGCTTCACCCATTCTACTGATCCAACATCTAGCTGGTTTAAAATGCGTGAGTATGATACTAAAACGTCTGTCACAGCTCAAGAAAGTGAAATATAATGTCAAATGTCTAGTGACAATCTCAGTAAAAGCTAAATAACCAAGTTCAAGACTTTGCCTCTTCACACAAGGTATAATTCAACTGGTTCTTGATCTCTTTATATGAAAAACTGCTAATGTATTTTGCAGTTCAAGAATCTTTACCTTGATTACACTTTGAACACATCAAGAATTGACCTAAGCTATTTGAATATAAAAAGAAAAAACTGAACGGTTTATTTTATCAAAACTATCACAGAATCACAGAATGGCTTAGAATGGAAGGGAACTTAAAATTTAGTCCCAAACTCACTGCCATGGGCAGGAAGACCTTCCACTAGACCAGGTGCTCCAATCCCTGTCCAACCTGGACACTTCCAGGGATGGCAGCCACAGCTTCTCTGGGCACCCTGAGCCAGCTGAAGGAACGGCTGGAGCTGTGTCAGGAGAGGGACAGGTTGGACATCAGGAACAGGTTCTGTCCACAGAAGGTGGCTGGGCACTGAACAAGCTCCCCAGGGAATGGTCACAGCCCCAAGGCTGCCAGAGCTCCAGGAGCACTTGGACAACACCCTTGGGCACAGGGTGGGATTGCTGCAGTGTCTGTGCAGGCCCAGGAGTTGGACTCAATGATTTTGATGTGGGCCTTCTAACTCAGCCTGTTCTATGATTCTATGAAGAATTTCTGCCTTCTAATCTAAATCTACTTTCTTTGAGGAAATCATTCCCCCTTGTCCTATACCCTTGTAAAAAGCCTCTCTACGTCTTTCTTGCCAGGCTCCCTCAGGTACTGGAAGGCTGCAGTTAGGTCACCCTGGAACTTCTCCATGAAGAAATTCTCCCTACCAAGTACAGACCCCAACATACCTGGGATGGCTGTTCATGTTCCCTAAAAACGGGTGTTATATATCCCAGAGCCTTTGACCTCTGTTTGTAGGGGATAATAGCTCGGTCCATAGGAATTTGTAATCTGATCCAGTATTCTATGGTACCATAATTTTGAATGTGTCCTGTTTTTCCTAAGGAATAAATAGAGGATTGCATTAATTTTCTTTTCAACATTAAGGTATGTTACTCAAAAGCTAGGAAAAACCACAAACTGAAGATTTATAGAACAGCCATAATAAAAGATTGTGCCTATACATTATGACAGGGTTTGTGATGTGATATCTGTAGAAACAGGATCATGCTAGAAACAAAATCAACTCCTCAGGCTCCCCCTGTATGATCCAAAATCAAAACATGACCATTTTTTCCTATTTATATATTTGCTACAGAGTCAAGTCAAAGTTCAATATTTTTATCTCTTAAAGGCAAATAAAGGTTAGGACAGTTTTGTATGTTAGCAGTTAGAAGTGTCCCAAAAAGTGGTATGCAATTTAAATTACTGGCAAAAGTACTACTTTACAAAGCCTTATTAAACCAGATTCTCTACAACAGCAGGCAGTTAAGAGGTCACTGAATATGCTGATCTGACAAAACTTTCCTAGAAGAAAAAGTAAGCAGCACAGAACATTCAATACTTCTTAGAAGTGTCTTGTCCAGAATGTCTTAAAATTATTTTAATATAATGAATATAAATGTGTCTAAAATAATGCACAAAATGTAAAAAAATTCCCCTAGATTATGCTACTATATGAAATATTGTTAACAGTAATCATCATAATCTGTATCTTTTTCACTATTATATGGTGACCTTTGTCATACCAGTTTAGATTACACCATTTCTTCCTCTGTTTACTGATTAGGAATGAGAGGAGATACTTATGACCTTTGGGCCAGATATAAAGCATTGATGCTTGATATTGGTGAGGTGGGGGTGCCTCCTGTTTCAGGTTTTTTCCCTCTTACCCTGTGGCTATAAGCCATTATGGGCAAAACTGCACCCATCCCAGCTTTCTACAAATGTTGGCAGAATCACAAGAACATGCTGCACATCCAACAGAAAACAGCATTCTTGTAAAGACTCTTTTTTCCCTTTTGAAATAGTAATGCACAAATTCATTTTTGGTCAAATATGCATTATTTATCACTTGCAATACAGTCATACATAATGATGTACACTTTATGATATATTAATACCAACTAATTTTGCAGTGTTGTAGATCTTGCCATCCTTTTCCAAGATTTCCTGGAACTTAAGCTGACAAGAAGCAATTGTCTCATAATCTATGCCATACGCACGATGAACCTCAAGTGTGATGCTGTTTTCCTTTATGTAGTGAAAGAAGCTGTCATCAGACTGCACAAGGAACTGAGAAGTGAAGTCATATGATGGGGTGGTCCCAGGAACTACTGGGGTTATCTGAAGTTCAAAGTCATAGAATGCATAAGTACAAAAGGTTGCAGGTTCCCAGTCACCAAAAGTGTGCATAGCTTCAGAAGAGAAGATCACTTTGCTGATATGAATTTCAAAAAGGTTCTCTCCTTTTTCTAAATGAACAGTTTCAACAAATCCATCCACTGGATCACTTGGCAATACTTCTGGTCTGGACTTAAGTGGTTTTGTATCATAGACAATATCTCTTAGTTGGGCTGCAACAGATAAAACAGATCTATAGTATGATTGTCTTTTAAAAAAATCAAATACAATTAATGACTGAGAAGAAAGGATAAAAGCATAATTCAATTATATTAACAATGTTACTTTTGTAAAGGCTTTACCAAAAAGAATTCATACACTGAATGCCCACTAAGCACACTGGTAATTGAGAATATATCCTCAATGAAGATGCCTCAGTATACACAGACACAGGCCCCTATCAGTTATTATCAACTTATAAGGGAATTGAAAAGCAAAACTTCAGAAGTCTTATGCAATATTCAAAATAAGTAGCACTATGCAAATGTAGCAGAGATTTAAGATGCATATTCTTGTAGGGCTGAATTAAATTTGCCAGAGAAAGAAATAATACATTTGACTTCTAACATCTGTTATATCTTGAGTGGACAGAACTATCAGCAAAGACCTTCACATGTTTCCCAGCCTAAGGTAGAAAGTGGTCAATAAGTGATCAACAAAGGTTGCATGGGGTTCTGAGTAGCCTTCTAGTGGAAAATATCCTGCCCCTGGCAGGGGCTTGGAACGAGATGGGTTCCCACCCAATCCCATTCTGGGATTGTATGATTCTATGAAATCAAAATACATGCTTACAGAATTAGGACATAAACCATGATAACGTTGGAGACAAAAGCTGGAGACAAAATGTGAAAATTGTTTCAACATCAGTGTTTATAAAATATCCTATTTGAGGATTCCTATGCACCTTTTACACAGTGAAACCATTAAAAAATACTTTAAATTCATCCTGTTGAAATACTGTATATTATAACAAGACTTGGGGGATTTTAGCAACACAAAATGATTCTGTAATGATAGTACTGCAAAGCAAAAGGTTGACCATAAAAGTACGATTTATTAAAAAAAACCAAGTTTGGTAATTTTATTCTTATTCAGCAATAGCTGCAGCATAAAAAACACTTCATTTGATTTGGCTGAATTAAAAACTGTCATTTAAGTCAATGAAAATTAACTGGGATACCTTCCCATGAAAGAACTGACCTTTCTGCCAGTTTTAGGAATGGAAAAATGTTTCAACCGGAGAACAAATCTACAACAGTAATTTGCAAGAGATAAAACATAAAAAAAAAATAGTGAAGAACATTCTTTAAAGATACCTTCTAGTTTTCTGATCCTTGCAGCTCTAATATCAAGAAGATGGGTATACTGTTCCAGTTTTAACTCATAGTCTTTCTGCAGCCCTTCCATCTTTCTTGTCATTGTTTCTACTTCAGTCTGAAAAAAATTGCATGTAAAAAGAACTTCTGAGGATTGTCTGTACTGATGTTGCACATGAAAATACAGTTAGATTTGAGAAAACAACATTTAGAGTATGCAAAAATAGCATCAGTTTTTCATTTATCAGTACAGCAAATCAGTTCTAATTTCAGCAAAGTCGAAAAACAACATTAAGAAAAACAGAGTAGCTTTTGTTTTAGGACAATATACCCAACAATGATTTTGTTATTTTAAATGCTAATTAACAGAATGAAAAGTCAAAATATAATCTGCAATACTCCAACAGTGGAAGTAGAAAGTGAAAGCAGAGTGGAAAAGGAAACTTATTTGATAAGCACATTTACTATCCCAGCTGTGAAGAGCTGGTAGGAGCTCAGAGATCATCTCAAGAAGGCACAGTATGAGGGTTAAGAGCAGGATGAGCTTAAAGACTGCAATTTACAGTCACTTGGATCTCACATTTTTTAAACAATACCTTCAGCAACAGCAGATTTTATGTTTGGCTCCCTGTCCCCAGACTGGCTTTGTTGCTGAATTTGCAAATCTTAATTATTACAAGTGTCAGAGCTACAAAGGTTAAAATGTTATTATCAGGTTATTTTCGACTGTGAATAGAGTTTAGTACCTGGTAATCTTTGCTGATTTTGTGCTGCACAATTAACAAATTCCTTGTCTTTTCAAGTTCTTGCACTGTTTCTGCATGTGTTAACTGCAGCTCCTGCATGGAGTATTGCAAATCTTTATGGTTATCATCTTCCACTTTTTCCAAGGACAGAAGGTCCACATTCTTCTGTTGCTTTCGATCCTGGAGCACATTTGAAAAATTGCTAGAAAAGACGTCTGCAAAAAATTTGCATGTATTTGTGTCTGGCTAAATGCAACACTGGCATACACTATTGGTGCAACAATAGGACAGTAAGCAAAACTTTAGAAACTTTCACCACATGGTAACACAAAAAATAGGAACAACGTAGACTAGAATGTGTCAGGATTGTTTTCAGCAACATAATCTCATGACTATCAGGAACCAATTAAAATATCAGATATTCAGAAGCAATCACTCCTGTCTATCCAATGAAAATACAAACAGATATGTTTACCTTTCTTATAATTAATAATCCTGCCTCCATAAATGTACAAACCTCAAATTATTATTTTCGAGTCTACATTCATTCTGTTATTAATACTGGGGAGTTAATTTTTATTGATTTTTTGGCATTTATTTTGTTTTTTTTTTTTCATTATCATTTCATAATGATATAGATGTTCAAATAATTCACTCCTTGAAAATTCCAGGCATGTAGAAAACATGTAATGGTCAGCCAAGGGTATAACAAAAGAAGAAAAAATAAAACTAAATCAACAAACCAACCAACAGACAAACAAACAAAAACCCCTTGCACAAACAAGAAAATAAGAGAATGCAAAATATAGAATTCTAAAATGGTGTGGGTTGAAAGAGATCCTAAATATCACCTAGTTCCAACCCCTCCTATGCTTATTCTTATTAAGGTACCTTTATAAGCAAGACGGTTTCATTGAGTTCTGCCACACCAACATCACTTTCCTGAAACTTAATGGAGAGGTGTTATCAGATGTGAATCACAGAAATACATTCAGAATATCAAGATACATTCTCACTGGACATGATATTTTGCTTGATAGCATGAACAAATAAACACTTATTTTTCTATATTTTTGGCTTTTAAGAAGTATCTGCACTATGCTTAAAACTCAGAGGGTTTTTTTTCTCATTTTTGAAACAAAAATATAGCTCACCTTGGTCAAAAACTTCACTTGATTTTTCAGATCATCTAGTTGTTGCTTTTGTTCCAGGTAGCGTAACTGCAGATCTTCATTGTCTTGTATCAGCTTTGCCTTTTGGTCTTGATACAGAAGAAAAACATATTATACTCAATTAAACATAGTTAAAAAAATTACAAACTTGATTTTTTCATATTAATAGATGCATGAAAACTTCATTTCAAAATGCACAAACTAATGTTATTTTGCATGGGGAAATCTTTGTGCCTTTACTCTGATCAGGACAGGGTCAATTTTTGCAACACATCAACTTTTACTGACACAATAAATACTTCTCTATTAAGACAACAATAAAAAACTGTATACTTAGGAAATAGTATAAACAGTACTATAACTAAGAACAACAAACGCAGCAATGTGTGAGATTTCATTCATATAAAATAAAATTTATTTAGACGTAATGAAGTAAATAGATACACAATGAACTTATGAGAAAAGTGACAACAGTCCTTGCTATAGGAATTGTTTCAACTTAGATTTTGTATTCACCTACGTCAGTCTTTTAAAATTTGCATGAAACACTACTGTTAGAAAGATTCAATGAACATGAACCAAACAGCTGTTACAATTTATGGCTGAGAATCTGGGAAATATTGGTAAGACAAGAAACATGAGAATAAACTTCTAAGGGTGATACAGCTTCTGGAAGTACCATATAAAAAAAAAAAAGGAAAATGTAGTTAGTGTTACTCTGTTTTCTGTGTAAATGTATTTCTTTTAAATATTACAAAGCACATTATGACTTTACGGCCAGAAAAATACTACTAAAACATTCAGATCAAATTACAGGGTCATTCAAAAAGGGAAATACTGAAGGAGGACATGGAAAACGTCACGATGATGTTAATCTCCTGTAGCATTAAGATTTTCAAGGCTTCATTTATTTTACCATCTTTCTTACATCTGGAAAAGAAGTTTAGGAAAAGATTCATATGCCAGATTTCAAAGGGGAGACAAGATATTAATCCTACACTAGTTCTAGGCAGTATGTTAAGACAAGCATTAATTTCAATTCTGCTGCTGAACTTCAAAAAGGAATGTGCAGCAAAGGCAGATACTCTGAAATACAAGACTGAAGAAAATTATATTGCCTGTGTTTTGTGAAAGACAGAGCTGTAATCAAATCCCAGATACAGAGGCCTAGAAGGGAACTGGAACATCTACTCCAGCTGCAGCAATTCAATTCAGTAGAAACCAGAAGTGAAATACCCTGGTGATTCAGTTTAGGAGTACAAGCAGCTACCTGGGGAAGGGATGGCAAACACCTGACAGTTAAACATAATGCCCACAGGAAGGAAGGAAGATGGAATGTCAGATTTTTTTATAATCAAGTATCAGTAACAACTGATTAATATGTCACAAAAATAGTTAATATGTCACAATTTCATATTAACGTAGCTTAAGGCATCTTTATTTTAGATCAGTTAAGGTTAATTTTGCAAACACTTGCTGTGGTCAAATAAAATGTTTAAATATTCAATCTGGTATTTGAAGTCAGCAGAGCAACTGATAATCCTAATGGTAAACCCATGCCGAACTCAAGCCAGAGTTCTTCACAAGTTGGCCCACTTAATTCCATTAAATTATTCACAGAAATACACCTCTTAAAAATACACATTTGAAGAATCAACTCTAAACTAAATATTTTCTGCCTATGGTAATCACTGTTGAGATTAAAAAAAGATTGCAAGGTCAGTATTCACTAAGCTGTCCTACAGCATGATGAAAACACATATGAAATAATCCATATATTAGACTAAAGGAAAACAGTTATTTTAAATGTACAATGCTGTAAATAAAAATTAGTATATACTGAAAATATTTTTAAAATTCTGTATTAATGAAATTGAAAGACAATTAAACATTGCCAAGGGCCTATATGGGCTTCATGTAGCTTGGTACAGTGAACAGAATAGTGGTTTATAATTTGAGAGAGACTGTCAGATGGGTCTCTTTTCCACAAGAACTTCCAGGGGAGAGAAGAGAAGAAATACTAAATCAAGAGTAAATATTAACCCAAAAAATGAAGAATGAATGCAGCTGAAATGATATGAGCTTCATTCAGCCCATACTCTGTATTGGGTCAATTTTTGCATTAATAGATAGTCATAACTTAGTGGTATTTAGGAAATGTACACTTAAGACGCAGCTTTGAAAACACCAGCAACAGAAATTACACCTTTCTGGGCAGTACATCTCAACTGCAACATGGGTATAATCTCACAATTTGAGAAAATAGTAGTTTTCTTAGAAATATACCTCTTTCTACTTGCATCTTGTCAAGGATTTCATTTTTGTCTGCTAAATCAGTCCTGATAGCTGTCTCTAGTTTAGCAATTTGCAGTTTCAGTTGCTGTTCCTTTGATTTCCATTGCTGCTCATGGGGAAGACTGAAGACACTGCAATAAAACATAGGTTATATGAAAAACTTTTAGAAATCAGTTTCAGCAGAAAATAATCAAGAAAAACACCTTTTAGTGGCACAGAGACAACTATCATTGTGGCTGAGGAATTATGTCTGCTGCTCTTGAAACCAAAGTGGCTCTCTCAGGCTCTAGTTAAAAAACATGAAAGATCTGTGGGAGTAAGCAAAGGAACTGGCCTTAATTTTGAGCTCCAAAGTTAAAAGAAGCTGGTAGCATGCAATGTTTGAGGGACTAGAAAAAGAATTCAGATGCATATCCCAGAATAATCCACAACTGCAAACTTCAGCAAGTGACAGCTACAAAACCCTCTTAATGCAGAGAACTGGGATCATCACCTGATTTCCTTTAAATTTGTGAAACATGAAGAACTTAAAGTCAGTTGCCTTTTCAAAGAAATGCTGACCACAAAGAGACAAGAGTTTGGTCATACTCTAAAACAACAATTCTGATACTGATTAAAATGCAAATATAAAGAAATCTTTCTCCTACTCGAAGAAATTTAAAAAAAGAAAAAAAAGAAGTGGGAAAAGAAATCAGAATAACTATTTTGCCTTTAATACTATTTACTTGTGAACTGCCAATCTGTTTACAAGGACTGCATGGATACAGAATCAGAACTGCTGAAACCATAACAAAATGTGTAACTCTGATTGAAATAAAAGTAATTATATTATCTCATTATAGTATAATTCCTTGCAGGTAAAAAGAAAAAGCAATTTAATGTGCTTTCTTATGACTTAGTGAGAGTTATGCTCTTCTGATTCCTGTTGTTCAATACGTGCATTCTTATTGACTGGAAAAATGTCCATCTTAATAAGCCATAAACTCATTTATTCACTTATATATTCTGTGAAAAATCACAAATTGAGGGTTTTTTTTAAACAAAGGAGGCAGTTCCTCAACTCTTTCATTTGCTGAAGCTTACCAGTTAACAAATATTATATTTTACATATTTAAATGTATGACGACAATCTTCTGGCATCTATTTTCCAGCTTATCTCTCCCAGAGATCTACGTAACAAGCCTCAACCAAAAAAATACAAAAACAAGGGAGAAGAATGAAGTCTTGCAGAAGGAAAGGATTCCTTGTTTTGCTTTCCTTGCGTGCATGGTTTTTGCTTTCCCTACTAATCTTTTTCTCAATGCACAGTTTTTCTAGCTTTTACCCTTTCAGTTCTCTCCCCAGTCTGCTGGTGGGGGTGTGAGCAAGGCCACAACAAGGACTGATGGAACACAAATCAGTGTTCAAATGGGACTGTATGAGAAGATAGCTCAGCCATATTGTAGGTCACTCCATAGTAACAGAAGCGTATTTAAATTCTAGTTAAACATCTTAAATTCTCTATGACTTCAGCAGAACAGAAATATTAGAAGTTGATTTTTTAGTAAGTGTTATTTGTAGAATAATAAAAGAGAAAAATAAAAAATAATTAGAAATATTTGTAACATGATTCAATTCTGGAGAAATCTACAACAACAAACTTAAGTGACAGACAACTGATCAACTGCTCCTATACAAAACTCTAAATATTGTGATTATACAACTCACATCTCATAAGTAATAGACTGGTTTAAGTTTTTTGTACTCACCATTTGTCATTTCTATAATTTTTAGTTTCACCACAGACAGTATAAGAAGTATAACAAATATTGTAATAATACTATACACAAAATTTGATATCACTTACATTGTGTCTAGTCATTGGTATTTTTTGACAGACATCACACTGACAAGCCAAACACTTTAAGAGTAGAAATAATTTCAATACAAGAAAAGACTTCAAGCATTTTACCTACCTTGTGAGGCAATTTTAACTCTAAGATGTGTCTTATTTTCTAACCCTCTTTAGTGCAAAAAATTACAGTTTCACAATAAAGGAAAAGCTCATTTGAAGGTCATTTTTTTCTTTCATATGCTTGTGGCAATTGGCTAGAATTACTTCTTTGCTATGTCAGTAGAAGTGAAATGACAGATATTACAAAACAAACAACCCACACCTCAAAAATAAACAGTGGAAAAGCTGTCAAATATCAGACTTTATATAGGTTCACTGAGAAGTGCTGGAAGAACAAAAATTCAAACACCCCTTTTTAAAAAAAAAACCAAACCAAGAAGTCATCCCCAAACCAACCCAAATTAATATATATCTACATAGATGTATTCTTCTTTCAACAATAACTCTAAAGAAAATAATGAGAAATTCAAATAAGAACATCTTGCATTTATGCTCAAAATAAAGTGACTTCTACTGATTTTTAATTACTTTTTTTTTAAAGTAGTACCTTACTATTTCAAGAGTCTTAGAACAAGTTGGTCCATTTCAACAGGACAGGTGAAATACAAGCAAAGTACCATGAATGTTTCCATACACACTTCCTGATATGATATACTGGAGCATGAACATATTTACATGTGTGCACAAACACACAATCTGGACATTCCAGCACGTGGTGTATGAAGATCTATTCAACAGGACAGGAACCTATTTTTTCATATACAGAAACCATAACTTACCTGTTATGCAGCTTATCATAGTTTTCCTTCAAGAGTTCATTCTCTTTTTCTAGATCATTTATTCTTTCCTGTAACTAAAATGGAGTAGGAAGTTTCATTTGATGCACAGCACAAAAGGAAATTACAAGGAATGTGTGAAGACAAATAGGTTATTTGTAGGCATTGTCAAGCTATTATTTTTTCCTTTTATACAAAATCAGAATCACAGAATATTCTGCACTGGAAGGGTTCCACAAGGATCACATGCAACTTTTAAGGGAATGGCCCATTTGGGGATGAAATCTACAACCTCAGCAGTATTAGTGCCCTGCTCTAACCAAAAAAGCCAATCTTAGGGTATACATCAGTCTCTTAGAAGCTTCAAAACAACACCTCTTTTCATCACATGGATTTACATTTGGCCCAAACAGTCTTTTTCATGTTGTTTATATGAAGCTGAGAATAGCATGTTGCACTGGAACAACAGTATCTAATCATATTCTCTCATGCCAAATAATATAAAAATCTAAAATTCTAAGTGTATAATTGGCATTACAAACAATACATGCTTATTTCCAAATGGTCACTAAAGTAAGACATAACTTTCAAGCTATGAGATACCAAGAAGATACCTACATGCATTACAATAGTTTAAAGGTTTGAAGGAAGTATCTATGAGATAATCTTGGTAAACTTGGTTAATGCAAAATACATTAAAAACAGGTAAACCAGGTGTAAAACTAAATTTACTACAAAATGAAGCAGGGAAACAAGCAAACTTGTGGACTCTTACTCCTCATGCATTGAAGAGAACGAGGAATAAACCAGTTGATTTTTAGCCCTAAGTGTGGATGACATTAGTTCAAGAGCCTCTAGACAAAGAAATAGAAGTAACTGATTTGAACTGGTAAATCAGATATAACACTGTACTGAACTGCAATTATCAGGTTGAAAGAATACTAAAAAACTATTATCAATAAAACAAGTATGATTTTCTTTCTGTTAACAAACCACTTATTCAGTATCAGAATTGACATGAAATCCTGTGCTTTAACCTCAAATACAGTCCAAAACTCTGGTGCAGTGACTATGTGGCACAGGGATCAGGTGTGGTTTTTTTACTGTCAAATGCAAGCAGCAGCCACTAATTTTTCTTTTTAGTCAGATAAAAGTATATATATCACTAGGTCATTCTTCTAAAGGTGCTTGAAACATCTAACCACATTTCCACAATTCAAAGGTATCATTAACTCTTCCCTTATCTAAATTTACCTCAAGCAGATTCAAGATCTCTTGAACACAATCTCACCTCTTCTGTCCTTCTGTTTGAAATAGTTACTGACTGTAATTCTTTTTGAAGATGGAAGCACTTTAACCTCTCCTCTTTAAGCTGAACATTCAGTTCATCACCTTTTGCTAATAAAGCATCATGGTTGGTCTTCAAGTTCGTTAGGTTCTACGAAAAGGAAGGAAGGAGTATCAAAATCACACCTAGTAGAACATTCCCACACTGTGTATTTCAACAGGGGGCTCTCAAGGCACTATTGAGTAGATGTTCTCAGTGTGGCCAGCAGGATACAATCTTGAACTAAGTAACTGAAAGTAGCTTTCACTTCCCACGATCAGCAGAAGGTGACCTAGTTGCCCTCATGACCACTAAACCCTCAGTTAACTCATTATGAAAATGACAAAGAATTAAATCTGTAAAGCAATTTAAAGATTTTGCAGTGGTTACAGCAGTTGGACATGCTAACCAAAACCCACTGCAGCAGCAAGCAAAAACCAATGTTGCTCACACTGGTGCTAATCAGAGCTTGCCACAGCTCTCTTTACCCTTGTATTTATATATACATATATACATACACAAATATACATCTTTATACTTACAGATATACACACAATTATAGATATATAATTTTTCACAACCCTCATGCATTCAGCCCTATTTCCCAGCTAGACATATTTTAATATGGGACTTCTAATTTCTTGGACATTTTCATTTACATTGATGGATTACAGTAAGGCACATTTACAAATTTTATCATTAAATGGAGGATGCTGATAGAGCCTCTATCAGATAATATTATATTATTATATTATTATGATATTATATAATCCCCATGAACACATGAACAGAGGTTAAATCCTAATGTCAGAACAAAAGATCTAAACTGCCCAAACTTCAGCAAAGAATAATAAAGTGGTGGGGCTTGGAACCCCTATTTGTTAAATCAGTATATCTAAGTCAAAGTCCTCTCTTTAAAAGATCAGGGATCTCTTTCCACAGCCAGACAACTCAGTTCATTCTTCACAATCTGCTTGGCATGACTTCGCAGATGAAATCACTTAGACCTGCTAGACCATGCTGAGAAAAAAGAGATTAAGACTAAAAATCCCTACTCCATCTGGAGTAGTTTGAGTGTAATGTAGTATGCAGTTCATTTTAATGTACTCAGTATTGACTCAGAAGCAAGAACTGTCTATAGTTTCTTTTTCTGTTTAGCATGCTTATGTGTCAAAGTAGAGGAATGTTACTGATCAAACTGCAATTACCTCTTGAAGCAGGAGAAATTTTCCTTCCATTGCTGAAAGAGCATTGCTTTTCTCAGCCAGCTGTTTACGGACCTTGATCATTTCCACATTGTCCTGAATGTTTAGCCTTCAAAATCAAAAAGAAATGCATCATAAACACATACCTGGAAGAAGATGCAGTGTATAATACCCAAATTAATTTGTTCTACAATTCACACGACAGAGTTTAGGTAAATAAATGTGCTACTGTTAAATGACACAGCAGCTTCAACCAATACATATACACCTCTGTTTATTGTATAAAACTGTATATGCTTTTGGTGCCACTAGCATACCATTTTGTGAATTTATCAAATACTTATCAAATACTGTAAAGAAAATGTGACTTAGCAATTTAGATAATCACACTGTAAGTCTGGTATTCAAACAAGCTGCAGGTGTGTATTAATGACTTGAAAATCACTTAATATCCATGCAGATATCCTTACAATTCTAAGATTAATTTGAGCATCTACTGTTTATTAGAAAGGATGTTTAAAATCATTCAAAATTTAAAAAAAATATTTACCGAAGTATTTTTCCTTACCTCAAACAGTGCAACTAAACCCCATTATTTCCACAAGTATGAGAGGAGAAACAAATTGGGATTTTTATTAATATAAATTATGATAAAATCAGAATAAATTTTCAATATTTGAAAAGGTAATTTCTCTTCCAATATTTGTCTACTTCAGACATGCTGGAGAAATTGTCACAATGTCATGCTGGAGCAAGTGAAGGGGCTACCAATGGAGGGGCTTACACATATGGAAAACAGCTGAGGATGTGAAAAAAGTAATGTCACTCTCTAATGCTAAAAAGAGTGTTAGAGAGTTTCATTTATCTCAACATTTTCTACAACAACACAGCTAATATTTTTCTACTATTTGTAGACTCCAAATTATTGAGTATTAGTGAACATTAAATTATCCAGTATGAACCTACACCTAAAATTTCGTAAGAATTAAAGTGAAGGAAAAATAGGTGATTAAATGTTATGACTTGAACATCAATTGAATCTATATCAGCTGGAAAAGAATTCTCTAAAATGGCAATTATGAACTGCTTCATTTATTTATGAAAAACCATCATAATTTATTAGTGTAACTATCTCCTTGTCTAGAATTATTCATGCTATTTGGAAAAACATCCTATTTTTTGGTTTCAGCCATTGGATAAAATTATTAAGGCCCATATTTCTTTACAGAAGTTGTAACTTCCACAGCTACCTACAAACATTATAGCACAGCTCTTCTAATGCTTCCACCATGGAGATGTTAATTTTTCACAATACCTTTGGCTTGCTGTACCCTGCTCTTTCAGCCGTTGGAGGGATTCTTCAACTTCCTTTTCTTTCCTTCTGAGTTGACTCCCAAGCATCTCTCTGGCATGGTTGAGTTCCTCAATTTGTTTCCTCTGGGACTCAATTACAGTCTCCCTGCAAGTACAAGCATCCTACATTCAAAAACCAGCCATGCATTTTTTCAAAGAAAAAAAAAAAAAGTAAGCCAAACTTTTAACTGTTCAGCAAAATCTATATTTCTTTTTAACACATATCACAAGAGAGGCTTATGAGTTTAAACTGCACAACACAAACTCTCAAAATAAAAGTTTCTGTGGACTGAATAATGTTTTGCAGAATCCTCTAAAACACTGTTCACAGTTTCTTATACTCTGTGTTAGAAGCATCCTCCCTCTAATCCATTAGAACCAATGGTTTCTCAAAAGCAAATCACCATTACTAGCTATCACAAGATCAAATCTTCAATGGACTGAGAATTTAAAGTAATTTTTAAATTTTTATTCTGAGACAGGAAAATCTACACCCCCCCTCCCAAAAAAAAATCAAAACAGAAAATAAAATCAAAACGTGTTTTAAACAGTGGAATTTATCCAGTAAATGCAAACTAAAAAATAATTTATAGGAATATTTCTGTACAATTGTTTCCTATCATTCCAGTTAATCTAAAATTTCAAGTTCAAAATAAATGACTGCACACTAGCCCACATATTTCTAAAATTAGCTTGCAAATTTATTGAAAATTTAGCATTTACAGAGAATGCGATTGATAATCCGATTTAAGTAAATCACTATGGAAATAAACAAACAGCTTTTAGAAAACCAGGTTCTAAACACACAATTTAGAGAAGAAAAATATTCTAATCAGACCTCAGTATCTTTAAATTACATGTTAACTACCTTTCCTATCCAACACCTCTCTATTCTCATGCAATCTCTACATGAAGGATGTTGTAAGGGTTTCCTAAGCTTCAATTCCAGCTAAAATGGGCAGTTGGATTATAAACCAAATTTCAAAATGTGAAAGTGAATCAGAATAATTTTACATAACTATCCCAATACTGTGCTTTTTGCACTTATCCATAAAATCTCTCTGCCTCTAGAAATGAAACTTAAATGCATCAGTGAAACACATTCACACATCATGTACACACTTCATAGTAGTGCACATTTTAGGACTTATGTTGGCAAAAAATTTGCAGTTAGGCTTCTTTCTGCTTTTGTCAGCTTTGGCCCATAACAAAGTAGTAGCACTGCACCCTAGCTAAGGGAGCCTCACCACTGGAGACCAATTTTAACTTCTAGTCAAATTGTTAGGTATCTACATTCTGCATTCTAAATCCCTGATTCTGTTTTCCTTATCATAAAACATTCCTGCATTGCTACCAGCATTATTGTTGTCAGAACCAAGCATTTTATTTTATGACCTCTTTTTTCCTTCAAGAAAACTGTAAACTCTAAGAATTATAATGACAAGAAAAAAAAAGTAATATGAAAATCATACAAATTTCTTATTTCAGCCCTTGAATCCTCAAGCAGACTCTGTCCATATTTGGGGAGCACAGGCTCAGATGATCTCACTTCTAAATTCTGAAATCTCATTCCTGAAAACAAAAAAAAGATAAATTTTCAACATGTTCAATGAAAAAGCTTCTAACAAACCAACTATCTCAATACAGTACGAACAATTGCAACTTCTAGAGATGTCATAAAAAGTATTTTTACATGAAAATCACATGGAAAGAAACAATCAGAGTATGTACAACCTAGCTGCTGTAAAATCTGAAGGATAGGTGATGCAGAACAGTGTTAGAGTGAACTGTCAAAAACATGTCTTGAAAGCTTTTTTAGAAAATTTTACTTTCAAAGACAGAGAACTGAGATCGTGTCTTCAAAGAAGAGAAGTATCAGTATTGTCAGACAGCACCATGGACTTGTGATAGTCTTTTTCTCAGCATTTTCTTTGCAAAATCCCAAGAGGCATTCACCCAGACATGCATTTGCTAGGACTATATTTCAGTAGCAGTGCAGATAATTTCCTTGTGTTGTTTAGAAGCATCCTAAGCCCACAGTGAAGAAGAGAAGTGAGAAATTAATTAAGGAAGAATTGTTACTTTAGGAGCAAATGCAATGGTTTCTCCACATTTTTCTCATACTCTCAGCAGGAAGAAATTAACCAAGTTTGGAGGTGGGACCAAACATATTTCATTTCAAAGACAGTATTAACACTGCCATCCCTCAGTCCCCAGAAGGGAATCACTGAGGTTCAGTACAGTGACACCAGCAGTTTCCCAAAATGCCTGAAAAAAACTTACCTACTTTGCTTCATTAACTTGACCTATTTTGAATTTTCATCTTTAAGTGCTATTTTAAAGTACTGGTAATTGTGACAGACATATGCATGTGTGCGTATATCCATATATATATATATATATATATATATATGCTTTTTCAAATCAAGGTGTTCCTTAGATGGCTGCACTCAATAAAGAAAGCAAGTATTTACTGAACATTCATACCTGATTAGGACTTCTGGATGAGCTTTCAATGGTTTTTAAATGAGCCAAACAAAAAGCAGATACAGGAAACTATATTAATTATTAGTCGTTTTCTTGTCACTTAATACCGTAGAGACAGCTAAACTATCCTTATTTTTTTCCAGGCATTTTATTTTTGGATAATTGCTCTGTGTATTTTCTGACCTGCACTAAAAATGTTTTGAAATTCAGATTCATGGTTTCAAGAGCAATCAAAGAGTTGACTGTTTTTAATAAAATGTGAATGATACCCTTCTTGGTGTGCTCTGGCATGCCAGCAGCCTCACTCTCTTTTCTGAGACCAGTGTTCACCCGAGACTGAACGGAGCTGTAGGGACCAGGCCTGTGCCCTTGAATCTGGAGCTGCTGTTTGGTTGAGATGAGTTTGTTGCGGAGGCTCTCGTTTTGTTTCTCAAGCTCACGAACTCTTTCTCGTAAGTGCTCAGTCATTTCTTCCAGCTCCAGAACCTGACCCAGCCTCCTGGGTCCACTGCCAGCCTGGTCACATTTTCTTTTGTCATTAACAAGCCGTATTAACTTGGTGGTCATTCTGGGGAAAACAATCAAAAAATATAAAAAATACTGTGAAAAGTCAGCATAAAAGGTATTCTGTTGAAAGGAACAGAACCATTGTGAAGACTTCAGCATAGAAACTGGATAATAAGTCTCAAGTTTTGATGTAACCATTGCTGCCTGTGACAAACTCCTTGAAGATAACTAGAAGCAGTGTGCTTTATAGCACTGACAAATAACCTTCTCCTAAGGCTTATCATTTAAGTATCATTTAGTAAAGGAAGGACACATTTACTCCACAGGCTGCTTAATTTTTAACACATGACCTTATACATGCATGCTGTTAAGTCATACTTGGGTGGTTTGGAATGGGGCAAATTATAAAAGCTACAATTCCAGAAAACATTTAGCTATTGAAAGAATGATAATTTTAAGATTTAAAGATATATTTCATTTCCAAAGTGCCTAAAATATACAATGGAGATATTTAAGAAGGCTCTCCTAAGCACAGAAACATAGGAACTGCTATTTGAAAAAGTTCATTTATTCTACAATCTTGTATTTGACAACAGCCTAACAGAAAAGACAGAAATTACAGAATGCTGGTCAGCTGGACCCTGGCTCACTGAATACCAAGTCAAAAGAAAACAACGTTTTGGAATTTGAAGTATGAAATAGGCAGTATTTTCAGCTACCCTTTGATGAATTCATTAGCTCCTCACCAGAAGCTGGCTTAGATGCAGAAAGACTTTGTTAACAATTAGCACAATGTGAACACAGAGTCACAGAGTCCAGCCCTCCTGCAATATCATAATACTACAAACAGTTCTGCACAGTCCAGATTGGTTTGCTGCCACAGTAAATCCTGGCAAAGATCAGTACACAATTCTTAGCATACTAAATTTAATAACCAGCCTAAAGTTGCTTGTGTATTTGTGGGCAAACTGGGTACTGTGCTCCCCATGCTACTTAGGACTTCTTCACTGAAATTATCTATTACGCTGGATAGGGAGTGATGATTATAAAGGTATTTTAGTGCTAACTGACCATGAGAAAGCTAGATGCTATTCAACTTCCTGAAAAACAGGGGCCAAAAAAGGGGCAGAATCTCTCTTTGTAGACCATTTTGATTCTAGATTGAAACTCCTGATGAACCATTAGGCTTCTACAGCCTGCTCTTCAATTCCCAGAACACCTCTTATATTTGTACTCTGCCAGCACAGCTGGGATCCAAAGTATCATTTCTGATGTAGCAGTCTGTGGTGAACCTGTGTACAGGGAGATCTAATAGGGATCACTGCAAAAACCACCTCACATATTCTAGACAACTAGAAATCAATACAAAAATCACTTCCAGTGGGTGATTTTTGCTACTGCATTATAAAGTGCTCTGAGAGAAATCAGCATGATTTTAAATTTGTTGAAGTTTTAAAGGGACAAAAAGACACTGTGAATTAAAATGAAAGTGTTAAACCTCATACCTTTTAATTTTCTCCTCTTGCTTATTGGCATGCTGTTTGAGTAGGACGTGGTCATCACGTAGACGAAGAAATTTGTCTTCCAGTTCCTCTCGACTGATTCGTGATATGATTTGTTGAGCTTTTACATTTTGTGTAGATGATGATTCTACCCAAACCAAGGAAATTTTAAATTACCTTCAATACATTCAACAACATATAATTCAAAGTCTAACTCACTTTGAAATTCTGAAAAAAAATTAATGAAAATTTTCACATAATTTGATATTTTACACTTGTTTCAGTCTATTGATTAATTTCCTCAGACTTATTGGCAGGTTAATTACTTCCTTTGTCCTTCCTCTTACAGACTTAAAAAAAAAGTAGTTCAAATGATGCAGCAAACTGATTACCTACCAGGCAATGTAAAGATAACAATTTAGCAAGCAACTAGGAATGCTCACACAAACTAGTTAAAAAATACGATGAGCATTACCATTGAGATGCTTTCTAATCTGTTTCAAAGTGAACATAGTCTCTTGAAGCTAAAAAGAATTAACTCACAATTGTGAAAACTAACTCAAATACAAGACTAAGCCCAGTAGTTCCATTTTAATAGCAGCTGAGTAACATAGAAGAATTGCACAGCACTTTGGGTTCCCATTTTAGTACTTGGATCTAACCTTGTCCTCAATTCAGCAAAAAAGCATTCTCTTTCCTTCTGGAAGGATGCACATTATAGATTGATGAGTTGTTCAGGTTTAGCACCTCAGAGCAACTTCTTTCTTACAACAAACTACTTGAACATACAATGAATCACAGTATCTTTCAAAATTTAGCCCAGATTTTGAATGGTACTCGAACTTCATTTTGTGAAACATTTTTAGAAAGAAGCTAAGGAAGCCACTGATCGAAGTCTATAATTGCAATAAATAGCATCAGGTACAAACCTTGCAATCCTTCAACTCCAGCTGGAGTTAGGACTGTATCTCTCACAGCCAGGCTCCCCACAGTTTCATCAGCTGAAACAGGCATGGCTTACCTAGGGATAGCAAAATTCAAATGCTTCTCCACCTGCAATTTAACAGTGAGACTAGAATGAACTACAAAACGTCATATAAAATGATGGCAAGAGTGATGACAGATTTCCTCAATGACAGACTCGTGCATTACTGTAAATAATCTGATAAATAATTACTGAATTTTTCAGAGGACAATCAAAACCTTCAAGTTTAACATAATGCCATTTTTAATCCATACACAAATTATGGGTTATTCAGTTACGCAGTAGCTCCAATTGTATTTAATGATTTATTGTATGCAGAATGTTTTAGCTTTCTAAGTTCTAGTTCTGTTGTCTTCAGCAATCTTTGGGCTAAGGCCATGTTTCCAAGTGGATGTGGGAGGAGAACCTGAGGGTGTTTCTTCAGGTTTGTTTGGGTTTTTTGTTGTTGTTTTGTGGGGTTTGCTTGCTTGGTTTGATTTTTTGAGGTTTTAAAAATTGTTTTTGTTTCATTTTAAGACAGATCAAAGTTTAAGGCATCAACTGGTAGGTGAGTAATGCCATCTTTCACATTCTGAATGGGACTATGAAACAGGTGAAAGGGGGTTATGGAGTCATTTCAATGTTACCTGCCAATCTCTTAGTCTTCTTTCAATCATTGTCCTAAGAGAAATTACTTTTTAAGAGACAGTCCTATTAATGGTACTCATAAATCCAAACACATTTCTCTTTTGAGACAACAGTAAGTTCAGCTACATGACAAAGTGAGATTAGGAAAGTATTAATTGAAGCATAATCAGTGTAATATATGAAGAGACTGCTGTTCCTTTCTTGTCCTCCAGTGCAGAAAATTAAATGCTGGCCAGAGAATTAAGGAAAGCTGAAACAACATGAAAAGGAGGCACGTGAAGTTCTTAGGACGGCCTTTCCTCCCACATTGCTACTCCCTTCAGGTGATATAAATCCTTAGTGAATCCAAAAAAATCTAGGAATCCACTGGTATATTAACAGTGATGTTAAAAAAACTTGCATCAGAAGACAGAAGTGACATAGTATAATCCACAGACATTCCATGAAATATCTCTTAATTTTATCATCAGCACTACTGCCTAAGTGATGTCCTTCTTCTACCAGCAAAGCTCTCTATAATAAGCTAGTTTCCATATGGCTTTGTCCTAAAGGAACAAAAAGGATGAATGGAAATTTCATTTCCAACAAGTTCGTCTTGCTTTCAATCTTTTGTTTTTTCATCACTAAAATTTAGAATAAAATAACAACCTGGGCAGATCCAGATGCTATGCTGAACCTTCAAAATTTAAATCAGATTTTTTTTCCAATAAAAGTTCCCATACAGTCACTTCAGCACTTTTGTTAACCAAAATAAAAGATACACATACAGAGAAAGGAAAATTTTCCATATCTCTGTATCCTGTTAGGTATAAGCAAGAATTTTATAGTTACTGGAGTTAGAGAAACTTTAACTTTCTTATACACAGCACACCTTAAAAAATGTTGGTCACCATCTGACAAATTACAAAAAACTGTGTAAGACTTTGCAGTGTTATGCGAGACCAGCCTGTAATGAGATGAATACTTCAAACTAGAGAATCAAACCTCATGCTTTAGGTCCTATTTTTTATGTAGCTCACAGAAGCGAACTGTTGCCCCAGCATTATTCCAAAGGAGCAAAACCAAAGATGGATCGCTTCCATTTGCAAAAGTACTCAGTCAGAGGGGCAGGAAGCACTTCCAGGGAAGTTTCTACAGAAACCTTAAAAATCACGACATTTAATTGTTTCAATGTGGATTTAGAATATCTTGACTCTCGTACATGGCCTAAATTATACTTTTCTTGCAGGGAAACACACCTCCGGCCTGAACCCGCTTTCTTCGTACAAAACAGACACCGCAACCGAAAGGCCTCCAGCGCTGCTCTGAGCAGAGCGGTGAGGCCCTGCCTTT
>JAHLSL010000017.1:21682191-21753136 GCA_025920805.1 Petroica traversi
ACTCGCCATATTCATGGATGGACTGCTGGTTCTTTAGGAATATGGCACAACAGAGACACGAGACTTGGAAAAATCACAGCTCTCTGTGGATTTGTGCAAAAGAGGGAGACGCAGAAACACTTTATGTCTGCTTGTGTGGACAGAAGGGGTGGCAGAGGGAACCTGGGCTGGTGGCAGGTCAAGTCCTGTGTCATGACATCATAGAGTGGCACAGGACAAAGCTGAAAGCATGCACAACCAGACAGATGAAGTCTTTCTGATGCTGTACATTCTATAAGAAAAGCTGCTGTTACACAATTCATTGGTATTTATAACTTTTATTTGCAATACTTTAGGTCCAAGTTTCAAACTGCAATATTTTTACACTCAAGACACAGTCATGCACAATCCATATTTCAATTTCCTATTGCTTTAACCACAATTTAAAATAACTTAATATGGAAAACAAAACCAAAAATCTTTAAAAAAAGGATGCTGAGGTCAATAAGATGGATCCATGCCATCAGCACATTTACAAAGTAAATAACTTATTTCTCTTTTTAAAAAGATGAATTACCTCTTAATCCAAAGTTACAGAAGATTTTTCACTACACATTTTTTTTTGTTTTTCTCTTTCATATTTTTCTGGTTTTTTTCTTTTTTTTTTTAAACAGATAACATCCTAAAAAAGGAATGTACAGCAAAATGAGATACATTTTTGATAAACAATGAAAATGTAGACTTCTCCTCTGTTTACTTTTGTCTGGGTACCCTGAAGAAAAAAAATCTAGTACACACCAGCATAGGTGTAGACTGGTTGCTTTGGACTAAACTGGAGTTTAGCTCTGGTGACATCCTGATCCAGTTGAGAGTTGCAGAATTCTTTTGCAGATCTTGAAACACGTTTGCAGGCACAGAACCTGCAGTGCTGATGCACCAGTACATGAGAATAACTGTGTTATTCCCCCACAGAATTTGGGCTCTGCCCAAGAAGGAGGTGCTACAGTCCTTTGCTCCACATTCCCTTGTGAAGCAGCTCCCTTCCTGCTGGCTGAGCTGCTCAGGCAGAGCCCAGCAGCTCCTCACACGAAGGGCTGAGGCCTTTCCCACTTGCTGTGCTACAGACAGATTTAGCAGCATTGATTAACACGGGGATGGACAGAGGGACCAAAAGCAGTTGCCTTTGTACAGCTTATGCTCAAAGGTCAAAAATACCAAGAGACAAGGATTGAAGAAACTCACAGGCTGTGTGTTTGCTGACCCACTTGTGACCCGCACAGCTTTGTGTGAGGCAGAGTGAGAAAAAGGAGCAGCTGCCTCCCACCCAGGCAGCCGAGGGATCCTTCCAGCCCTGGGGCTTGGGGCACTGTCAGCACCTGCTACTTCAGCAACCAGTTCTGCTGTCACTGAAAGCAACTATCAAATTCTCACTGACTACAGAGGGAGCAGCAGCAGTGCTTTAATCTGATTCCTAAGCCTGGGGCAGGGCTGGACACACACAGCATGCAGCAGCAAATGGACCTTTCAAAACAACCTCCCACCACTATTCCCTCCCATTTGCAGTGGTGTCACATAAGCCAGAGGCATCTGGGAGCCCTCAATGCACTTACTTCAGATAGCAGGCCCTGGGCTCCTGGAGGTTTTGCAAGGAATGAAGGTGGGGATTCTCTCCCCACATCAAGCTTCCAGATGGAAAAGGCTGCTGTGACCAGGCAGCTCAAAGGACAGAGGAATGAGGGTCTTGACCACTTTATCTGTGCCAGTTACAGTCTTGGGTAGCAGCCACTGAGCATGGGGGGAGCAAGGGCATAAAAGAGGGACAAAACTAGTGCAGAGACTGGAAAGAGTGAGACCTGGGAGAAGCAACACACTGCTTCATTTCACTTTTTCGGAAAGCTCTTCCCTGTTTGAAACCCCTGAAAGGCATCAAGGGCAGGGAGGTTACACATAAGCAATGCTCATGTTTTCACACACTCGCCCTCTCAGTGTTCTACAAATTGATGAAATGCATTATTCTCTCCAAGTTGTCTTGTTTAGCATGAGCAGCTCAGCTCTAGGAGCTAAATGATCTGACACCTTAGGCCACAAGAGCTGACCAAGAGGAAACTTTTTCAAACTAAAGCTGCTAGCATGGATCTAGCTGAATCCAGCAGATAGAAACACAGAACTGTAGAATATTTTATGTTGGAAAAGACCTCTGGATACCAGGGACAGAACCTGCTCCAGTGGCTGGTGTCCATAAACCTGTAACAACAGGAAGTTGCATTCAAAGATGTGTGCACATGTTTCTCACAGCTCTCCTGACCTGCATTTTTGGTGCCAACCCAGGCCATGGTGCCCAAGCACACTCCTTTTGGCGTGAGGCAGCTGGGTGCTCACAATCCTCCAGCAGCTGTGAACATGGTGCCACCAAACAGAGCAGAAGGTACCTCACACACAGGTGCTGAAGCTGATGTGTGGTCTGCTTGAAAACTGGGCAGGGCAAAGCCACTGTGACCACAGGCTATTAAATCAATTAGCAGTTTTCAATATTATCAGCTGTAACTAATGATATTGCCCCCAGTGTCCTCAGTCAGGATCAGACTCTCCCAGAACTCAAGTGCTTGCCTGGGGGAATTGCTAAGCAGAAAGAACAAGGTTTGCAGGCTTGTGCCCATGGGGCAGCTCAAAGGACACCCATACAGAGGATATAGGCATCCCTTCTCCTCTTTACTGTAAGACCATTTATTCTTTTCAAGTAAGTCTTGTAACCAAAGGTACATGCAACGGTTGGCAGGCTCAGGTCAGTGATTGTTTGCAGGCATGATACACACCTAGGATTATGGCAATCAGCTCCAAACTGCATCCAAAGAGAGATGGATAAGTGAGATCCTGCAAGTTTCAGGAAAAATAAAGTTACCCTGTCAGCTGAAGAACAGACACAAGCAAAGAGAAGTTTTAAATATCCATGAAGTGCAAATGACACTCAAAAAAAGCTTTGATGGTTTCTCTTGAAAGACAAAGGTTATCTTTTGTCTGCTTCCTGAAAATTTGGGATAAGATTGAAGATTTTTACCTAGTATGGGGAGAGGAGAGGAAAAAAAAAAAGGAGATGAACACTTCTATTTATAGGTCTTAATCAACCCATCATTAAGTTGCTGCACATCTGGGCATGAATGAACTATCCAAGACGAAACAGGAACACCAGGAAGGTGTATAGATCACTGACTTGTAGCACTTAGGAGAGCAAAGATGGCACTAGAATGCATGCCCTCGGTGTCAAGCAAAGAAGCACTGGCTCCTGCCTTTAATGGTAGTTGTCACAGGACTCTCTCTGGTTCTTTGCTTACTGGATTTGCTCAGGACTGGACTAAGAAATACAAATATTTACATGCGCAGTGTGAGGAATATTAAGTAGCCACACCAAGGATTATATACTGGAAATAACTGCTGTAGGGACAATAGAGTATGGTGACATTTCCTACAACTAGAAGACAGGAGACAGGTATTTCCCTTCTTGTGGTGACTGGAATGTGCTTAAGTTTTGGTGGCAGAACATAGGGAAGGACTGACTCATAGACCTGCCAAAGAGCAGCCACTGGCCTCAAAGACACTCAGCACAAACCCTTGAGTTTCTTTTGTGTCTAGTGCAGTGGCCAATCAGTAGCCAAAGATGAAGAATAAATAGACATATATTTACAAAAGCACTGGACACAAGAAGTGAGAATGTAACCCCAGCCCAAGTTTAGGACTCGGCCCTGAGAGCACTGTAAGATCCACCCCCGCACAGGTTCCCAGGAGTGCATGCAGGAGTTGTATGGAATTTTACATAGATATGGTTATTTTTTTTTCTTTTTTCTTAAATAAATAAACAAACTTTTCTGTGCTTCTCAAACTTCCCTGACTTTAGTACTACCACGCTTCTGTCCCAAAACACATTTAAACCACAGTGAGCTATTGGCTGATTTTCACACATCTTCACTGCAGGTATGGGAATCATAGTCAAGTTCTTGGATATAAACAATTTTAAATTGTTTAATTTAAAAATGAAGACAACTAACCAGTCTTTTAAAACCTTGGAATGAAAGTGTCTGAAACTTCTAGTTTTCATTTTGCAACAGAAAAAGACTATTTCTAATACTTCAAAAATATATATAACTAATTGCTTGATCTAACAGTCAGAAAACCCAAGGTGGCTCCAGGGATTTTACAGTATTTGTCTCTTTCCTTTCTGTAAAGGTCAATGCTATTGTCAATCCTAATATACTCTGTGAGCCTGCAAATAACGTACAAGACTTGACCCTCTCAGGACTGGATTTTTGTGGGTTTATGTTGTTGGATTTTTAAAAAATACTTGTGTCTTTTTTACATATAATATCCAGGCTGGGAGGATACAAACACAGCTGCCTTTCAGTATTAATGAGTGCAAATCAGCACCAGGGAGTGTTTCAAGCACAGAGCCACAGGGATGCTGGAGGTACATTCCCTGCATGTCATACAGTCTCAGCTGGGCAAGTAATGTCCATGCTGAAAACTGCCACTGGCAGAGGTTATTTCTGCTGAATCTTGTATGCCTCCCAGGAATTGGTTCTAAAAGAAAAAAATCTAGATTTGCTGATGCTAAGAAAAAGGAATGAAATATTTAGTAAAAAAAAAAAAAAAAGTAAGGCCTCTTAGGACAACAGTTGTCTTTAAAAAGTCAGGGTCAACAATATTCTGTATGCTGAGGCATACACTGATTAGAAAAAAAAAGCTACCATTTGATTTCCTTATTTTTCGTACCTGCTATCTTCTGGAAAGTTGTGGTGGAGTTGTTTGTTTTTTTTTAAAGCAGAGATGTTGAAATACTTATAGGTAAAGGAAATAAAGAGGAAATTCCTCCCTTTTCCCAATCAAATAGAGTACTTTGTCAACAGAAGTATTTAGACTGTATGTCCAGCAAACACGTGCCATTACAAAGTGCTTTCCTTTTAAAGGACGGCTGTTCTTTTGTGGATAGGAAAAAATAAAAGATACACTAGAAACAGAAGCTGTCACTCATTTCTTCACTTCTTACAGGAATACAAACATTTCATCCTGATGAATGCTTTACATATTAAGAGCAGCCCATCTCCAGCCTGAATTACTCTTTTGCAAGGAAGCTTTTCCTACAGACACAGATCTTGAGCTGACAGACAAAAATGGGACCTCACAAGAGAAACAGAGTTTTCTAAATAGAACAGATTTGTTCAGGGTGGAAAAGATTTCTGAGTTCATCGAGTCCAACCATCAACCCAGCACAGCCAAGTCCACCACTAAACATGTCCCCAAATGCCACATCTACAAATCTTTTAAATCCCTCTAGAGATGGTGACTTAAACCACTGCCCCGTGCAGCCTGTTCCAATGCTTGACCAACTTTTTGGTGAAGAGATTTTTTCCTGTATCCAATCTAAACCTTCCCTGGCAAAACTTCCTCTCATCCCGTTGCTTGATTTTTGGGAGAAGAGACTGACCCCCATTGCTCCAACCTCGTTTCAGGTAGTTGTACACTGCTGGCTCATGTTCAGCTGCTCTCAACCAAGTACTCCCAGATCTTTTCCCACCAGCCACTCTTTCCCAAGCCTGGAGCTGCAGGGGGTTGTTGTGACAATCTGACATTTTGCCTTGTTTAACCTCATCCAACTGGATCTGGACCAGCAATCCAGCCTGTCCAGATCTCTCTGCAGACCATTCCTGTCCTCCAGCAGATCAACATTCCAACCCAGCTTGGCATTACCTGAGGGTGCCCTCAATCCCCTCATCCAGATATTGAACACAACTGGCCCCAGTGCCCAGCCCTAGAGCACCACTGCTGACAGTCCCAGCTGGATGTAACTCTATTCCCCACCACACTCTGGGTCCAGCCATCCATCCAGTACTTTTACCCAGAGAACTGGGTACCCATCCAAGCTATGAGCAGCCAGCTTCTCCAGCAGAAAGCTGTGTGGAACACTGACAAAGGCTATACTAAATTCCAGGTAGACACATGGATAGCCTTTCCCCTCATGCCTTAAGCAGGTCATGCTGTTGTAAAAGGAGATCAGGCTGGTCAGGCAGCACCTGCCTATCACAAATCCACATTAGCTGGGCCTGATCCTGTGGTAGGTACCATGTGATGGCACTCCAGACGATCTGCTCCATGACTTTTCCCAACTTTGAGGTGAGGATGAGAGACCTGTAGTTGCCGAGATTCTCCTTCCAGGTCTTTGTGTAGATCAATTTAACATTTGCCATAGTCCAATCACCAGGGACCTCCCCCTTAGCCAGGATTGCTGGTAAACGATGGAAAGGGGCTCAGTGAGCTTGGATACTCCTGCCCTTATTTGCCTCCTGCTGCACCTCTGGCCCAAAGTGGAGGAGTTCCTCTCCCTAGGCATTCACCCCACAGCTGTACCCATGCTGCTGCCACCAGGACTGGCGTAAGAGCAGGGCACAGCCTGCAGGTGCTGACACCTGGCTGGCAGCACCATCCCACTAGAGCTCTGTCTGGGCCACTGTGTGGGTTGTGGTGTGTGCAGAGCTTAAAGAAGCCATGGCTTTCTGTGGGGGACACCATTACTCCCTAGTCAAGCTGGCAGGGCTTCAGCACCTTCTGCACCTTCTGCTGTGCTACGGCCCTGGCCACTCCCACCCCCCAGGGGCTTCTTTTATGGGGGAAAGCTTGGCAGCCATTGCTCCAGGTCCTGTCAATCCAGCTGTGGGCTCCTGGCAGCTCCCTCCTCCTCCTCCTGATGCTCCCCAGTTCAGGAAACCAGAGCTGCTTGCCTTGGTGTGCAATTCGGCCATCTGAAAAATCAGACCTGTTGTGCTCCTCATAAAATGAAAAAAGTTAATTCCTCCTTAGCTGTGGTAACTCAAGTAGGGCTGCCTCTGCCAAGTACGTTGTGATGGCCAGCACGAGCGGGGGTAGCAGCAGTAAGGACATTTGCCACGCAAAGACTGCAACTAAACAGGGTGCTAAGGCCAGACAAGCTCCTGGCCTGATTCAAGAACAGCCTAAGCATCCTTCATTCCTGTTGGCCAGACATGAAGGTGGTGAGTACCTTAAAGGCTACTTAACCTTTTGCAGGACCAGGTCAACGTGATGATCTATAGCAAAAAGCTGTTTTACTGTGGGGTTTTTTTTGCTCACTGGGTGCATGTTGCTTCAGTTGCTGTTTTGCAGGTCTTGCAGGAGTTGAACTCCTAAAATTCAGCAACAAATATGCCATGCAAATGCTTTTACTGAGTGAAGCCACACTGTGTCTTTCAGAAACGAATAAATAAAATATAAATTGCATACTCAAAGTATTCTGCTCCCTTCCAATCCACTGACTAGTTAAGCACAATCCTCAGGCACATCCCCAATTCCTTCTCTTGCAGCAACTCAGAGCTTCACTGTGCAGTGCTTCACATATGTAGGACAGCAGAAAGCAGACTGGCCTGGTGCCTACAAGTAATTCTGCAATCCACTCTGCATTTAACACTTTTGCTCTTGCTCAGTGCACAAGGTTTTAAGGTGCTTTCTTCCACAGCTGGCTGCTGCACTGGCTCCTCCAGATCTGAACTGTGCAGGTTACTCCCCGTGTCAGCCTCGGTTCCCAGGGCAGAACTCCTGTGCCTGAAGGATGCTCACCTGTGCAGGAACCTGCAGAGCAGCCCAGTTCCCTGCCCCTCTGCTGAGAATTCCACAGACACTACGAACCTTTTGCAGGAGCTACAAGGCAGCTGGGAGAAGAACAGGCATCCTCAGGAGCGACACCACTTCTCTGCTCTGTTTTCCCTTCTCTACTTCTGCACCCTGGTGTCAGGATGCCCAGTCCCACCAGGCTGTGCATTTCTCAGCATGGCCATGATTCCCCTGGCAAGCAGCCCCCACCCAGTTTGGCTCTGAGACAGGAGGATTGGTCCTGTCCCACGAAGAGGGACTTGTCCCACTTGTTGCTTCCAGCGCCTGGTTCTGACAATGTTCAGGCTGCACTGCGCTCTGCCAGGGCTCAGCTCTGGGCATGGCTGGGCCCACTCTCCTCTCACATTGCTCTTACAGCTTTGCATCAGACAAACCTGTTCCAAGCACACTGACTGATCTTTCTGCTGTTTCAGCTGAGTAAAACTCTCATCCAGGCAAAGAGATTGCAGTTAGGGGTACAAATCCAATTGGCAAGAACTGAAACACTACGCAGTCCACCTGAAAGCCTGTATCTCCACAGGATGTTTTGCCTGTCCCATTCTTCATTCCTTTTTGGTTGGAAATGCAATTGCACTTTCTTCCTCAACTAGAAGTACCATGACTGGCAAAAACTGGTGAGTGGGCCTTATTCAAAAGGCAGTTCAGTCTAGAGTTGATAATGAAGAATTGCCCTTCTCCAGTTCCAAACCATATTGAAAACCCCATAAACACAACTTTACATAGTTAAGAAAGAACCGACAATTTAAAAGTGAATGTACAGCTTATTCACAGGGTGAGAAGGAAGGGAATCTTCCAACTGAATTTGCTTTACCTTGGAAATAATTGAAGCAGCAAAGCTTTTTCTGTCATTACTTCTCTGTCCTTAGCCCCGATTCATCTTAAAAATAAATTAAGGAGCCAGAAAGCAGGAAGAAGACAAATGATAATTTTTTACTCCTTGAGGAACTGGGGTGGTCCTACCACCATGACTGTGACCGTTGGTTTGTTCATCCATCCATCTGCCCTGCAGCATGAGAGTTGAGGTTTTACAGAGTTTGTGTTCTCAGTCCTGCTCCAGCTGGCAGGGCAGAAAGCCGACCTGCAGTGCTAGCGGCTGCTGTTCTTAATTGCTTCCTTCGCTGCGATGATCAGAGGAGTCAGGCTGGAGAGAGGCTTGGCTAGTTTTAAAAATGGATGCTGCCCAAAGGGAAACAAACAAGACAGGTACCATTACTTTCCAAACTCAGTTCCTCACAGGCTCAAGCAAGAGTCCACTTGTTACTACAAATACTCAGGAACAGGACTGAGGGGACCATCTGCACTTCTACCTTCATGTCCAGGACATGGCTATCACAGGCAAACATGGCACACATGCCTATCGATCCGTTTTTCCAGTGTCTTCAGCTTGCTCAGATCTTTGCCCTGCCAATACTCTGGGAATGCTGCTTGCTGCCCCAGAGCTTTGTTCCTTTCAGGAAACTCAAAAGACTCACTTTGGTTCCTCCTTTCTAAAGGCACAGATCAAGAAGGACTGGTTTTCCACCCAAAGATGATCAATTTAGATTTGATCTAATTAAGAAATTGTTTACAAGTAGAGTGGTGCAACACTGGTACAGGTTGCCCAGGGATGTTAAAGGTGGAAATCCATCCCTGGAAACATTCAAGGTTGGGTCAGATGGGGCTTTGAGCGACGTGACCTAGTTTAAGACATCCCAGCTCAGTCAGACTAGATGACCTTTAAAGGTATCTTTTAAACCAAACCATTATAGGATTCTACTTAGTTTTCATTTGAAAGCACCAATACTTGAGATTAATATGTGGGGGGGCCACCTGATGCCTTTACCTGACGATCTGACAGATCTCCTGGACATCTGTTTCACCTGCAGTCACTTCAAAACTTACCTGCAGAAGTTCTTTGGCAGACCCTCGCCTGTCCACATCCATCTCCAGGCAGCAGTTAAGAAAGTCTCGGAACACAGCCGAGAGTCGCTCCGGGTTCTGCAGCTCCGGTGTCCCGTTTGTAGCTATCAGATACAGTGCCTGGGGACAAAGGAAACAGAAGATTGTTTCATTCACACCCAGAAATACTCACATAGACCCCGCTTTTAAGCTCCAATCTCCACTGGCAATTTCTTCCCTGGCAGAGGGCTGGAGATGACTTTAATATATCAACAACGACCAAACAAACCACAACCAAAAAACCCCCAAAAACCCTGATGCAGTCACAGCTATTCCAACATCAAAATGATCTTGCCTTGACAGCTGATTTCATTGGCTGACCTAGTTAGTAGGAACTACATCAGCACATTTTACTTCTCCAAGTATTGACACAGGCCATTTTAAAGAGTCAGTGTGGTCTAAATATATTATTTCAAAGGATAATTACTAAAATGCATCTGTGCAGTGCTCAAAAGTTCTTAAAGTACTGCTTCCATAAAACAAAACTCATTAAATTTTTTGCACTGTTCTTGATATAAAATGGTTACCGGATTAAAAAAAAGAAATCCATCAGTTTATTCCTTAGACATAAAACCAGAAACATTTGGAGCCTCATGTTCAACAGACAAGTCGTGTGCACAAATATATTATGATGAAAAGGCATAATTGGGCAGACAGGACCCACCTTCAACTATTTTTCAGCAGTCTCTAAATTGCAAATCAGCTTCACTTATGTGGTAAAACTTTTAATAGACTCATCAGAAAAAGGAGTAATTCCATCTCTATGCTAATCCTCCACTAATTTTAATACTCAAATAAATGCATTAATGACATCCCCATCCCAGAATCTGCCAGGCAAGAAACAGGAGGTTTTGGCAGCTGGAATACTGAAGGCTTGGTGACATGGAGAAAGCAGCTTGGGTTATGAAAGAAATATGTTCACAATTTCATATATTACAAGAAATCTAACAACTACTGTGTGCTATCAGCTGAAAAAACTTTGCTGTAAAAAGCAGTCTTGCTTTATAAGCTCTCCTGTCTGGACGTAGCTAAGACCTCTTACACAGATCTCAAGAATATGTGATTGTGAATTTGGTCAGAAACAGGAAATCCATTCATCTTTCTAACAGCTGACCTGAGGCTTCTTTAGGAACCCTAATCAACATCTGAGATTAAGGAAACACAGAATTTTCAGCACCCAGATCAATAATGCTAATTCTTTTCACCTGTTTTTGCTGCCTTATCCAAGGCAACTGCATTTTTTGCAAGTGAAATATGGGTTCACAGGAAACAAAAGCAAAATTGTGATGTGTAAAGGTCTCTGCTGGTACAACAGGGCTGCAGTAACAGAGGCCTAATGGCACCTTGCCAGCCACAGTGAACTCTCCTTATTCAGCACCACTCTGAATCCAGACCTGTTTCTTTCTTATCCACTTTAGTGAGGTGACAACTCCATATGTGTGCCCTGGAACTAAAAACCCCAGGGCACCTACCAAACCAAAGGAAGACTTCCAAGAAAACTCAGGAACCTTTTTCAAAAAGAGTGAAAGTCTGGAATTTTAAAATTGATATATTCTTTTCTTAAGCAGCTGGGAGGTATGTCCTGACCCTTCTGTAGTTTCTTCTGTCAGTCTGCAATACACAGATTTGGTGCCACAGATGAGAGAAAGCACAGCCTTACAGCATGGAAAAAGCTGAAGGTCATGCTCTATTTTATACTAGTCTTAACAAAAAATATGTATGTATACATATAGATAAAAATTAATTTTGTCATAAATTCCCGCATTGTGTTTGGAATTTTGTTTCAATTGTCAGTCACACTTTATCCTGGTATACATTCCTCCACTACTACACACTCACTTGGTGCAAGGACTGGCCATTTCATTTTAAGACATCAGGATAAAACTGAAAACTTCAAAATACACTAGTTTACTACAAGTATCTGTGCTAAAAGACACTTTTAGAAATGTGTTTGATAATAAATAATTATGGCATTACTAGAACCAGTGATCTTTCCCAGAAGGTTCAGGCAATCAATCAGCACTGGCCTGAGACTGAAGAGAGTTTTGTGCCTGCAGGTACAGCTCCAATGCTTTTCACAAAAATTCCCCAACTGGAGAAGCATAGCACTTGAAAATTTTTGTCATTCAGAGATACAGCTCAAAGAGAGTTCAAAAAGGGCATGAGAAATTTCAAGCATCGCTGAAGGCCAAAGTGGCAAGCTTCTTCAAAGGCACATGTCACTGCCTCTGAGGTTCTCACAGGGATGCAATCAAAGCTCTAGCAGATGTTGATGCGCTGTAGGAATATTTTTAGAAGTGGGCCTTTGTAGAACTAGTTCAAGCTGATGTGAATGGGATTTTATCTCATGGAAGACAAAATATGGCACAGATTAGAAAGACAGCAGTATCTGGTATTTCACCCTACCCTGAGAGGATTTTCATTAAGGTAAGGAGGTTCTCCTTCCACCATTTCTATTGCCATGATCCCAAGTGACCAGATGTCCACTTTGGGGCCATATGCTTTTCTTGTTACAACTTCTGGTGCCATCCAGTAAGGAGTCCCCACCATTGTGCTCCGTTTACTCTGCTCAGGAGTGATCTGAGCACAGAAGCCAAAATCAGCTGAGGAGAAAAACAAATACTGTTAAAGCCAGCTTGAATTACGAAACCAAGCAGAAGAACCCCCACTCTAAGTCTCAGAATGCACTGTGGAATCTAGCTGGAAAAGCAGCCATGCTATAGCTAAGGTAATATGGAATTGGCCACTTAAAGTTTCATCCATTGGTTTTTACCTAGTCACTTGAAGGTTTAGACTGTAACTCCCTCCACTCTAGAAGGGTCATACACAAAGCAAAGCACTCTTGACACCCTGTTTCCCTCTAGACCTCTCTTCACATTGCAGCTGTGCCCTCAGCAAAGGTTCAGGCACTCCGACCAGCACCACTCTTGGAGAATTGGCCGTCACTCAAAAGCAACCCCACACCCCATATCCAGAAATGCTGCACTTGACCAAGAATACCTACTCAATTTGACAGACCCATCCATCCCAAGAAGAATATTGTCACTTTTGATGTCTCTGTGGATCACTTGGTTGGAATGAAGGAAATCCAGGGCTTGCAGGCACTGATAAGAGAAAAAAAAAAAAAGTTAGGGTAAAAATTCATTACATGATTTCATCGCAGGAGAAAAGAAATGGCTCTATGAGATTTCCTTCCAAGAAGAATGGTGAGAAATGGCATAACACAGTGCTGTCAATAGAAGAGCTTGCTGCTCCCACACTGTTAGAGTCATGTCTTTCTAGGGGAAGGCACGTATCAGCTTTTGAAAGGGAAACATAAATTGTTGTTACAAACTGTCCCCTGCAAACACAGACAGAATGACTGTTGCTGCGGTGGATCTGCTCTTTCTTCCCCATATAATGACAACACCACAGACACATAAGCAGCATCTTGTCCATGAAAACAGAGGCACAAGTGGCACTCCTCACCTCCCGACAGACAGCAGCTATCTGTCCTTCATCCATACACGTCTCAGTGACAACATCGGTTAAAGAGCCTCCAGCCAAGTATTCCATCACCACCCACAGTTCATCACCAACAAGGTAGCTGAAAGGAGGAAACAGTGTTGGGGAGATGAATGTGCATAGCTAAACTAATGAATAATCATAACCTACAAGTGACTGTTGTCTCCAGATCACTTGCAAATGAAGACAGAATAAAACGAAAAGGACATTCCTCCTGGGCTACACAGTTTTTGGAATCTGCACAGTTTATATGAGAAAGACACATCCACAAAAAATGAGATGTCTTTGGCGACAAGCAAGTGAAGAATGCACTTTAGTAACAGCAAAGATAAATCTGGAACCAGGACACATGCCACCAGCTGGTTCATCATCTTATCTCAATAATTCCACCATTAACTCCAGGAACGAGGCAATACAACTTCCAAAGTTATCCATGGGAAGAGGGTGTGCACCACTAAGGACAGAATTTGGTCAAATGTTTGGAAAACCTTGCAAAATGTACATTCAGAAACAGGAAAGGCCACTAATAAACTGTCAAATTAGGTGTTTCTGGAAACAAGAACTTAGTCTTCCTGGCATCCCCAGCAATGGCAAATAACAGAAACAGCCCAAAGGAAAGAATTTCTAGGACTGTTTGTCAGCACTTTGCACAAAACAGAAAATCTGATAAACTTTAAAAAATACAAACCCCAGAACAACAAAACAACATGGAAATACTTGGAACATTGAGCTGACAGACTGTTGTTTTAGTAAGATATGGCTGTTCCAGGTTTTTGAAACAAACTTCTCAGTAGGAATGTCAGAAAAGACTAATGCAGAGTCAGTGCAATCTCCTCCCATCCACCAGAGATGAGCAGAGAAATAATATAGAGCTCCACGTTCTGCAGTGACCAAAGGGGTTTTTTTAACCTTTGGCCTGCAGTGTGTAAATGAATGTTCACATGATATTCAATAGAACAACTTACCTGTCTAAATAGTTAACAATATTGGGATTTTTATTTTCCCTCATGACCAGGATTTCATTGATAATTAGTTCCTTTTTGGGCTGCTGTTGGAGATTCATTTGCTTTATGGCCACCTAAAATGACATTGAAACCATTAACCTGAGCAGTCTGTTGCACAAGATCAGAATGAACATGCAGGGGACAATTACATGGTTTTTTATTGTATCACCTGCTATTCCTGATTGCATAATAAAGCAAACACAGACATACAATATGGATGTTGTTCCATAACAAAAGTAACAATTCTAGCACTTCCCAACTTCTGAAATTTTGATATGCTCCTCTAAAGAACACTCTAACACAGTTTATATTTGCAGTTGTTGCCAGGGCCTAGAAACAAATAATCCATGTGCTGGTATTTTATGGATATGCCCAGGGTAATAAGGAAGGCTTAGGGCTTTTAGACCCTTGGAGACCCCAATCTAAGTGTGGTTGCCAAATGCAGCACAGCAGGTGTATAAGGACCAACCAGTAAGACTCAAATCTGAATCTCTACTGACAGCCAGAAATGAGAGTTCAGGAATCTGAAGCTGGAGCCTCAAAGAGCAGTGGGATTCTCTGAGAGATGACCTCGTCTGTTTTTTACTAATACAATCACTATTTTGGGCTGTCACTGAGACCACACCAAAACACATCTGACTTCTTACCAGCTGCAGTATGACTGAAACACAAAACTGAGTTCAAAACATGATTTCTCCTTAATTATTATCTTGCAATATATTTTAAGACTGAACACATGATGGAACAAATGGACAGTATAACTGTCCAAACCTGGGATTGAGATAAACTGGGCCTGAATGATGACAAGTTGCCATCAGCTTGTGGATGCCTTAAGAGATTTAGAAATTAAGACCGAGACTGTGCCCTTCTCTGATAGATACCACTGCCCTCCTTTTTTCTGGCAGTTCTACGGACAAAATCTTTCTGAAATCAAGCAATGTAAGAAAGCTATTTATTCCTCACAACAACATCTGTGACCACCTCTAGCATTCTCCCAAGGCCTCTAATCACGACAGATCTTTTGATTTTACAAGTTGCATTGCTAACCAGTCTGTGGCTACGTGCACGGGCGGATCTTATGGTATAAATGTACAGTTAAATTGTCTATCCAGACCAACATTCTCTGAAAAGCACAACTTGATATACAGTGGTGAACAGAACAATTTCTAAGCAAATAAATTTATACTAGCAATAAAAATTATCTTCTTTTTATTGGCACAAAAGTTTGTTAGGATTTCTTAGTAGATTTCTCTCCATTAAAAAAACATTCAAGGAAAATGTAACATGGTACCAGGCTGGGATCAACAACACTGCAGAGAGCACCAACCTGTTCTAAAACCAGTGAAAGTAAAAAAATTAATCTCTTAAAATTTGCCTTAAAAGCTATGGGTGAAGCACCCAGCCAAGCACAGGGAGCACCAAGGCTATTATTGATTCTAAGAATTCACAGGCACCTTTCCAGGCATTTATGAAAACCTCAGATCCAGTGTTGCTGAAAGGCATATGGCCACAGTAAGTGCTCAGCTACTGAGGCACAGAACCCCACTGCCCTTAAAGACCTTCCACTGAAAAGCTGAAGACAGCAGCTGATAGTTTTTGCCAGCTGACATTTGTTCATGCTTCAGAGAAACAGCCTATGCAGGAAAGCTCTAGAGGCAACCCAAACCCCCAGCCACAGCTCACACCAGAGGGGAAAGCTGCAGGATCTGCTGGGATTTTTGACACTTACCTCTTGTCCTGTGGCGATGTCAATTGCAGTATAAACAGTTCCTGAAGCCCTAGAAACAAAATGGCAGGAGAAACTGAGAAACAGCTTAGTCCCTGGAAGTGAAAGCCAGCGCAGACAGGGGAGCTCTATTGCCTGAACTGTTTATAAGGGCTCATCCATTCCTCAGCCAAGGGCATGGCAGCCCACCAGCCATCTACCATGCAGGCTGTCCAAGAGAAAACTGAGGTCCAACATGAAGAGAAAGAGCTGGTTCAAATCTCCAGTGCACACACTGTATTATTTTAATTCAAAACCTCAGGGCGGAGGGAGTTGTCTACAAAAACTGGAAAATAGTACGTTTAACTATTTTCCATTTTGCTGCGTTGAATTTAGTTTGTTCCCCCTTTTTCTTTGTGTGTCTTTGAGTATGTTTTTTCCATTAAATGTAACACACAATACAGTTGGGCCTTCTCACACCTTTTATTTGAATCCATCTGCCAAACTTAGGCAATGTCACACAGTCACTCTGAGAACCTGAACATATGAGAGCCATTTGAGGAAAAGATCTAAATAGAGCTTTCTCTAGCATGCAAGCAAACAATTTTCCAGCTATCCTGCAAGGTCACAGCTAGAGTAGGTTAGGGCATCTATTATTTCACACACAAACTGAGAAAAACTCAGAACTGAGAACTCAGAACCAAGAGCTTCTTTGTGTGTCAAGAACCGTAGGCAGCTGCTTCTGCTGAGTGCACCTAACACGTGAAGGACTCTTCATGGTGTCCATGTGTTGCTTCTGTGGCACACACAGATTGTCTTGTAGAGCCACCAGAAATAAATGGTGTGCTCACCTGCACACTAGACAGGGTGGGGTTTGGTTTGCCATCTGTTTCTCCTTCAAAGATGTTCTTCCCCTGTAATGACGTGAAGGGCCAAAAATGCCCCTTTCAGAGGAAATTCCTTTGGGTTTCAAAGCAACTAGGGGCTTGAAAACCCTTCCTTCTGAGCTAAACCACAGCTTTACACTCCATCATTTATGAAGCCTATGTCTGGCAGGGACAGTGAGGCAAGGGAGAACCAGGGAGGGAATTCTCACAAGCAGGAATGTGCATCCAGCAACTGTCCCAGTGACTTAAAGTGCTAAAATCAGTTTGCTCCTTTTCATATGATCCCCTGGCTTGTTTGTTCGCCTGCAGGCTGAAATATTTCAGAAGCAGTTTAATTCAACAGAGACCTTATGTCTGCATTGGGAACAATATTCTCACTGGGCATGCTATGCATTCTTCTAATATAAAGGCAAATGCATTTTCCTATGACTAACTGACATCATTAATCCAATTTGTTTTCATAAGAAGTCAACAACAGTTATTCAGAATTGCTAACACTGTGATGATTCTCCTGAGTGAAGTCGTATCAGGGTTTATTTCAAAACAGCTCCTGAAATTAGAAAGCTTTTGGAATGCTCCAGGCCACCTGTGAGGAGTTCAGACAAAGGTAACTTAAGTAAAGCTGTGAATTAATTGCAAAGGCTTTGTCATTCTGCATTACAGAGTTTTACTTCTAAGTAACGAATTTCTGATCAGTAACTTTTAACCAGTTCTGCAGCACCTTGTGTTTACTGCAGTTAGGCAAGTGCCAGGAGTCACCATTAGATCTGTGTCACTGAGATGCCATGCAGTACAAACCAGGCTGCTCATGGCTCCATACCAATTTGTCTTCTGCAAGAGCTAACACTGCTTGAACAAACACAACCATTTTATCAAGTGATAGTTAGAACTAAGATTCCTCTGGTGTCAGCAACATTTTCAGTTCTCAGCTGGAGACAGATGACAAAACAGGGACTCAGCACTGACTTACTCACTACTGTTCACTGCAAAGTGTCTGTAAAACCTTCACAGTATTTATTAACTTCCCAACTGTATGAAGCCATGTGCTAGACAAGTTGCTTTTCCTTACATAAGCAGCTGCTCCCTACCTGCAGTTCTCTGAGCAGCCACACCTCTCCTTGCCTTGCAGTGCTCTCATTAGCAGCTACTAAAACCCTGCTCACTTCCAACACTACAACCCTTGCCTTTGGCATAGCTGTACCCAACTCATTGCAGAGGTGGCAGCTCAGGAACTGGCATTGCATTAACTGAGCACATCAGCACCTGCCGAGGCAGTGCCAAAGCCCAGCACTGCTGCAGACACCCAAATCCCAGCCATGCAGCACTTTGGGTCCTCCTGATGATCCATGTTTGATTACCTTTCTGATGATATTTCTCTTTAGGATCTTTTCCTATCACAGTAAATTGGCCTGCAGTATTAGAGGCATGTGTTATGGCAGCACACTCACTCCTCTCCAAGGAGGCCATGCAATCTTCAGGCTGTACTAAAAGCTGGAGGAAATCCATTTAGTTACCCTTTTAGGCCATATACCAGCCACTTGTCTTTCCACCAGTTGTCAAGGCACCTTTGTACAAGCTCACTCCTAGGACTATCAAAAAGACTGTGAGGATAATGGTCACATTCTCACAGTGATAGCAATAATCTGCTTCACAAACATGTTTATTCTGCTCTCACTTGTTCAGCTGACACTTCTTTTCTGAGACAGACACAGCTTGAAGTATTCACTGACATTTTACAAATGACAGTAAGAACCAAACCTTTGGGTAGGAAGCAGGTTGGAATTTGAGAAAGGGTTTTTATACAATGAATAGAGCATAAACACCTTCCCACAAGGGCCCTACCAAACCACAGCGATCTCAAGATAGAGCGTGCCAGAGAAAGAACATGAGTGTGTCAGCCTTTCTGCAGTACATTAACTATTCTAGGTTAGCAACAGGCTACTCTGAGCTCAGACCTCACAAACAGTTAAGGCAGAAAAGTATCTCCTGATGCCAATAAACAGCTTCTGTCCTACACTGACAGCAGTGTCCTGGTGTTACACAGATGGTGCCAGATAACACTGTCAAGGAAATGCTAATTGTGCAGGCAGTCCATATTTAAAATGCAAATCAGACACCTAATTTTGAGGTAAGTTCTTTTATTCTTGCCTCCTCACATAGGAAGTATTTCAAATTGAACCAATTTACAGTAAGCAAATCTGGGTTTCAAAAGGGAATGGCTTGGGTGATTATTTTCAATAAATGCCTAAAACCTGCAGGATCCACAATGAGGCAGATTATGTGTTTTCCTCTGAAGTGCACTGGCACTGTGTCTATTACTGAATTTTTGGGTTTTTATTATTTTATGTCTGGCTTCAGTTTCCAAACTATGTGGTTATAAGCTTGACACTGAATATTGTTTTAAGCAAATATTTGAAATAAATGTTATTGAGAGCTATCAGCTGACAGCTACCAGGTTGTTACTCTTTTAGGTAATAATGTTTTTCCCCCTTTCTTGAGCAGGGTTGTATTATTTTGAGACATGCAAAAATGACTTATCCTGAGAAAATAAGCAAACCAGCCACACACTTGAGAGACAGGAGATCTTTCAGGTCCTGCTCCTTGCTGCAGGTAAGATATTGTCAGTTTCAAGTTGTCTTTGATGTTTACTTTTGATCACAGTTATAAATTCTAATCAGTACTAAGAGACAGGAGGATCTAAACCTGATCATATCTGAGCATGTTTGGAGCTTGCCTATCTTCATGCTTGCTACTACACCTGCAAAATACCTGGCCCATGGTTTTGCATAAATAACTGGGATTGGACTTACCCTTGGCCAATTTTTTCAAAACGAGTGTATTTCTTCTTAGGATCTCCCACACTCACAATGCTCCCTGAAAGGAACAAAATGCAAGATTCTCACTTAAAAACAGAGATCCCACCTTCCAGCAGATCTGAAATGCAGCTCCACTCTCTGGGGCTTTGAGACATTAGTGGTCAGTTGGGCAACAACAACAACAACAGCAACAAGAAGCAGCCCCACAGCACAGATGGCCTCCACAAACACTGATTTTCTACAGTCCTTTAGTCCTGACAGGAAACTAAACACAAGGAGAAATGTTCAGAACAGACAGAGATCAGAAAACAACAGGCACCAAGGCAAGTGTTTGCTGTCTACAAACATTAAGGAGAGCTGAAACAACAGTGCCTTTATTTTCTTGAGAATAAACACATTGTAAGTCAACAAAAGGTTTAATACTTCTGAAGATTAAATGTACTGTGTGATAACTTTTTTATGAACAGGTGCCAGTTTTGGAACAGGAAGAGTATTGTAAGCGTTTCCAGAAGAGGAGGAAATCATCTCAACCTTTCAGTAGTTTGCCACAAGAATGCATTTATGTTTGCAGTGAACAGCATCTCATGTTACTACCAAGAATGGTGGGGTTTTAGAACCAGGGCCCCCATCCCTGGTTTCCAGGCTAAGTTCTGAAGACACCCCTGCCCTGCACCATTTGAAGAATCCCACTGCTGGTTTTCAATGTGACGTGGACCCGTCACTCACACTGGACATCCTCTCACCACCACACACATGCTGCTCTCCTCAAACCAGAAGGATGGGTAACAAGGACATCAGTGCTCCTGGGGCGCTGGGGTGACACAGACAGCTGCCCAGAGGGATGCTGATCCTGAGCCCAGCTGATATAATGCAGAAGACAGATGAAACAAGGGGCTGCTGCTTCCCGAAAGCTCCATGCTGCAGCAGTGGGATGGTCAAGTGCCATCATTTGAGCAGGAGGTTTATACCTTTTCCTCTCCTATCCCTCCTTCTAGTCAGCTAGAAAGGAGCCCCAGAGTCCTCTGGCCATATTCTTCTCTACTGAAGAGTTGTTTTGTAGTGAAGACCTCCTCTAGAGAAGCAGAATGAGTTTTTTTTTATGCCACGCATTTCAGTGAGATGGAACTATGAAAAGTTAACCAGATGCTGAAAGTGTTACATCCTCAGCTTGGGCTCCCGACACCATAGTCCATCTGAGTCTTGCAGATGGGCACAGCAGGGCAGGACCACTTCAGGGCACTTGAGTCTCTGCAGGCACTTGGGCAGTGGGCAGGCTCACCCTGCCATCAGCCCTGCTTGGCGTTCCCAGAGCACTGGGCAAGGGTAGTGAGCGTGCAGGGCAAAGGAAACCTCTTCTCCTGCAACTCCCATAAACACTCTTGCCAAGGGCTGCAAAATGTCTTTAGCAGGGTGTGTATCAGATGGTGCTGATGCCCTGTCTTCTTGCTGTGCTGGCAGGCAAGATTCCTGGCTAGGCATCCAGTCAGATGCCCATTTGGATGCTAAAGACCTTTGCTCCATAAAAATGGCCTGGATAGGGGGAAGAGGTGTTTGTGACTACTAAGAGGGTATGGTGCATCATCTAGTTATGTTTTGGATGCACAGGTAAACAAATATGTATTTGTAATACAAGGATACAGCCAGATCAGTCAAAGGAAATATGCTGCAGATCACCGAAGTAATTCTTTCTAAACTCACCTTCTTAAACTATTTCTGTGATGTATGTTCCTAGGTAAGTCCTTAGAAAACATTTGCATTGAGCCTCACCTTAGGCTTCATTGTTTGCATTCTATCAGGGAAACTACCAGACCTGAAACAACAGTACTATTTCTTTAATTAAGCCTTTGGATTTGTTTGAGTCTATCAGATTTAGTCTCTTTCATTAGACACAAACAAAATATCCTAATTACAGCTTTCTTTCCTTCCCATCAGATTCCCAGCATCTCTGAATGGGCAAGAAGGTGTCAAGTAGGGCAAGGTTTAACTTAAGCTTTCAATGACATGATCTCACAATGGGTGATGGGGACAGACTGTCCCACATGGGACTGTCTCACACCCTGTGGCTCACAACCTCATGAGCTCTGCAGCAGTAAATCAAACACTGCTTTAATTCTGTGCTGGGCTGGAAAACAGGAACAACACTGTGCTTCCAGTGCCTGGCTAGGTGCTATTTTCAGCAAGTTAATGGAACTATGTATCTATTAGAAGAGATAGCAGAAGTTCATGGAAGTTCGTTCACTTCAGGAAAGAATACAGAGAAGGACTGAAGAAGAAAGATTTTAAAAAATTATTTTCCAAATTTGCCCCTAATTTTGAAGTTCAGATTTCCAGAGTTTTTCCTCAAAACTTGAGTAGCTGCTTTCCCAAGGTAGTGTTTGTGGCTGGTCCCTGTGCTTAAGCCAGTTACATCAAACACAACAGCATTAAAATCAACAAAGTGACAGGCACACAGCTCCCACTCAGACAAGCACTCCTCTGCTCAGGACAAAAGATAAACCCATCAGCTATTTTGTTGTCTTTAATGACTTTCCTTTATCAAGTCCTAAATTAAGAGGATAAGAAAGCTGAATTGGGCCAGTTCTATTTTATATTTATCAGTGGAACATAGTCAGGATTTCATTACAGACAGAATTTTATTTGATCTTATCTCAATATTACAGGCTTTACTCACTAATGAAACTCTAAAAGCTCTAAAAGAACTCAAGTTATTTCAAGCAGAAAAGAATTATGAAAGCAATTTTAGATAAAAGAGGGCAAGGGACATCTTCCTAAAAGCAGCATAAAAACAGTTGTGGGGGAAGTAGGCAAGGTGGAGCAGTCACACAAATTAAAATAGAACAAGCACCACACTGCTTAAATATAATTAGTTCAAGACTCTAATAAAAAAGCATCATGCCTGTTTTCAGACAGCTTCATGAAAGCACAAAAATATTTTCATTGCCCAAATCAAAATTTGCCCAAGGCAGATATTCAGACCTTGCTCACTTGGCAGCAAATTGTTAAGAAAGAAAAAAGCATGGAAGCATGTAACATTTCAAACATAAAATTCCCAAAAACTCCAGGGCTCAGTCCCAACCTGGTTTGAATAAAGGACAGACATACTTGAGCTCACGGATGCAGGGTACCTGTAGATCTCATGGGGGAATCCTGCCACAAACATTTACCATCAGTCGAAGAAGTAGAATTTCTCTCTCTACAAGCTGACATACCTCTCTCTATAAGCTTACTACCTGCTCTAGAATTTATTTCATTGTGCCCTCAGCTACAGCTATGGAATTTGTCCTTTGGATATTCCCTAATGTCACTGAGATTCATCTCAACCTGGTAAGGATGCAGGAAACTCTATGCAAGCAGCAGAAATCTCATAGCTAAGGAGGGCTTCAGGCTGTGCAGTCACAGCAGCCATCAGTGGCAGGGCAGGTATGACAAGGTTGAGGAACAGCAACCACTGAGAAAAAGCCACAGCCAAACAGCACCCTATTACAAGTAGTTGTCCCCATTAAAGACTCACTATTGGCTTTGTGATCTGTCACAAGGAGGAACAGATCAATCTATGTTTTTTTACCAATGGTAGACACAGAGTAACCTGGGCTCTGTTCTGAACCCAACCATTTAATCTGAGAACACTGCACTGGCAGCTACCACATGCAAGAAGCAAATTAAACTGGTTGCACTGCAGAATCATGAAGGGCTTGATGTGCTTCAATAGAGTATGATCTGCACAGGGGCTGGGACCAACAGTTAGGACTCTAATAGTATTAACCATCTGGGAATTAGCCTTGAAAAAGTGCCATGACATCTGAGGAATATATAGTGGATGCTCCATTCAAAGGAGAACTCACCAACAAAATTGTAAAATTCTTATAAAAAGGAACTGTAGAAGTAGGAGGAGCAATAACGGTTATGAAAAGGACAGCAAGAGAATAGCTTGAAGATGTGTAACTGTCTCAAGGAGAACTCATTGAGGCTGAAGGAACCAGCTTAGTGCTGCAGTTTTCTGCTGGTAAAAAAACTCACACCAATAAAACCCCTCCCCAAAAAACCCAAACACCTAACAGATTTTTGCAAAGTATTTTGCCATTGACAACTTGTGAAAAGTTAGGAGTCTAAAGAGAATTTATGAACCCAAACATTCTGTTCTATTTGGCCATTAGTACACAGGAGTTCCCTGTGTCATTCACTGGGTCACAGCCCTTTGCTCAACCAGAAACAATCTCTGCTTTTGCCTTTAGCATAGGAGGAAGCTCAAGCAAACCCAACCTAGTCCCAGTTGCCCTTAGAGGCATCAGGAACAGCCCGAGTGTTCTCTCAGTGCCTCGAAGCACAATAGTTTCTGTAGGGAGCTGTAGATGACTCTGTGACACTAAACTGAGAGGAGCATTTGCTACAGCTAACGCTGACACATGCAGGCAATACACTGCTCTATGAGACTCAAAATACCCAATACATACTCAGTTTCTCTAGGATCTCCTCATCTGTCATCTTGGATTTTTTTCGCTGCCGATCTGTGTTTCTGTACAGAGTGTTTGAGTTTTCAGGTTGGGGAGTGGTGGCTTCTTTAGCTGGTGCTGGTGCAGCGGCAGGTTCAATGACAGAGCGTGTATAGATCTGTGACAAGAAATTATTTTGTGTCAGAAAGGTGGCTGGCAGAGATCCCTGAGATCATATTTCAAGTGCAAACCCACATCCAGGACTCTAAAACTGGTTTTGCTATCCACTTCTCAAACTGAACAGGCAAAAATGAAAGGTTATAAGTTCATGGCCAGTTTCCCGTTCAGTTTTCATGGGTTTTCTGATATAGTCCATGGAGTGGGGCAGACACCTCCAGAGGACAGTTTGTCCTATGTATCTTGCCAGAATATGAACTGCTTCTTTGGACTGCTCTCCCCAGCTGACAGTGAGTGTGCACAGCTGGACAAAGTGCCCATTTTCACACTCACGGCTTTAAAGGATATGATGGTACCTCTTACCTGACACAAGGAGAAAGTTGTGGCCCCCAGCAGAATCCCAGGAAACTGACACCTGAATGTCAAAGTTCAAACCCAATTTTCCCAGTGTCAGTGGCTGTATGAAGCTCTGTGTCATGACAGGACTCCTGCCCAAGCACCTTCAGTCCCAAACAGCAAGTGCTGTCTGATCTTGCAGCTCCATCCTGCACGGAACACAGGCCTAACCAAACCTGGCACTTACTGATTTTGTGTGTTCAGGCCGTGGGGCGATAACAGGCGGAGGTTCATTATCATCTTCCTCCTCTTCGTCATCTTCATCCTCTTCTTCAGACACAGAGGGAGCCAGGGGAGGTTCTGAGGCTGTTTTTGTGCTCTGTGGACAGACAGCACTGTGAGTGACAGTCGCTATCCTGCCACTTTGAAGCTTTGATAGCTACCTATACCCTTAGTCTTCCTAGATATCAGAGGCCAATCTAGACATGCACATGCTCCTATGGGCCTAAGTTCTAAGTTAAACTCAGCACTTAAAGGTTTAGGTGCATTGAACTCCACCAGTCCCAGCTACTGCTCAGAGGCATGGAGTTATATCACACTACCCCAAATTTGCTGGGGAAAAGAAAAAAAGAAAATACACCTTGTGAAGTGTTTACCAAATGCTTTAAAGCTGGCTATAATAGATCACTTATAGAACTGAAGCAAGTTAAACCAATCAATATATTCACATCTGCCATGATCGGTACTCTCTTTAAAATGCCATCCCTTTGGTCCAGTAGAAATGCCAGTAAGGGAAGCCCACAGCAAACAGGGAGACCCGTGCAGTAACCTTGGAAAGCTGTTATGCTGTCTCACTACTGCCTCTGCCTGCTAGACAAAAATACTACAGCATCTGCCAAGGTGTCCATACCCACTGGAAAAGCTACTGGGAAGGCTTACTCTGCTCTGGTGAACACCACACCTCTGAAAAGTGTGTTTTATTAAAAATAAGGGAAGTGGCATTGATTGAAAATCTGAAGTGTGAATATTCAAAGATGACTGCATTTCATTATATACAATGAATGTATATACAACCTCATATATATACATATATACATTATATACAACCTCATGTGAGGTTTGTGTGTAATCACAAACCTCACATGAAGCTGCTTAACACGTTAAAATAAAAGCCAAATCCCCATTCAGTCACTTGCTATTTAATTCACTAACGATAACCCTAATAAATTTGGTCAGTATTAATGTGTATGTCCCTCCCATCCTAATTAGACTGGATGGTTGTTTCAAACTTTTCTTCAATAGTTCCAGTGAGTTTCATATCAATTATAACATTATTTATATGCAGTTATATATCCAAGCTGTACTAAGGACAAATCACGCAACTTGATAGAAACGGGATTCTAAATTTTTAAAACTAAATTAAAATGGGCTCATTAGGTGGAGCTGCATATTGTTGTGAATGATATACACCATGCTAAAACCAGCCAGCAATGTTCTGTCCACTAAACCAGACTTTCACCTTTTTTAAAAGATCTCAAATGGAAAATCATAAATCAGCCAGGGAAAGCTCATGGCTTGCTCCATAATTCTTAAACACTAGGAATATCAAAGGTTACTTTCCCACTCACCGATGGATGGGCTTCTATGTATCCATGGGCGCTTTTATCTGCAATGAGCAAAGGGGAATGAACCAGATACTGTTAGAAAACAACCCTGCCTGTTTTGGGGAATCCCACAGAACAAGTCAACCCAAATAGAGATCATTTTTCTTTCACACCATCCCTTCAGGAGCAACAGCAAGGAAGACAACAGGACAAAATTCCAGACTGTCTCTATTTTTTGCCCTGTTTGCCAGTAAATAAAGTAAACAGAAATTTGGTCAAGAAAATGCAAATTTTTCTTTAACAGTCAATGCTTCTGTTCTACCCAAAAGCTGAAGCAGCTTTTTCTCCATTCCTTCGTTTTTGGTTTGTTTTTTGTTTTTTTCCCAATAAGTTGTATGCATTCATTCTCATTAGCTTGTTGACAACATTTCCACAGAAATGCTTCCTCAAAATCCCTCTTTAGCCATGGCAGCTCTATTCTGACAAAGCATGAGAACAGCTCCTGGGTTCAGGAGCACACATGAGCTGTATTGAAACCTGCATTTTATCACAAAGGGAATTGCTATTTTAGCACACAGTAAGTGTCAAATTAGTCAGATCCTTTAATTATGGAATTCAGAAAAAAAAAAAAGATGCTTTCTCTCAATCCTGGAGATAAGTGCACAGTTTTAAGAAATACTTCTGAGAAGCTTCTACATTTTGGAAGTTATCTCAGTTGAACCTTCAAACTGAGAAAATTAAAGACTCCACTGCCACAGATGATCCTGTGGAGGGAATGGAACCCTAACAGGTTACATTCCAAATGCTGTCCACACCCTGCTGGCTACAGACACCCCCTTTTTTAGCTGAAGCTGTCGACAGGCACCATACCAAACTAATGCTATCTTAATGGTATTTTTGTTTCAAAATCCTCGTTAGTTCTAAAAACCTGCAACAAAGCAAGTTCACCATTTAAATTACATTTGGGGGGAAAAAAGGAGAAATGGAATTAATTTCAGGAGCGTTCCACAACGTGGAATTGGTTCAGGATGCTTCCTGACCACCTGAATGCTGATCTTTGCTCTGACTCGTTTTGGAGCCTGACTTTGCCTGTTGGGAGACATCAACTTACCTCCTGAGGTAAAGCTCATGTATTTCTGGTTGTTAACTGTTTCTTTTGAATCGTAAAATTTGAGAACATCCAGAACAGCCTGTGGGTTCTTCTTCTGCTCCAGTTTTGTTATGTTGGAGGTCTGTAGTAGTCTGGCCCACTGCTCTGGAATGCCCTGTAGATGTTGAGTGGAAACCAAGTGGGTTTAGAATATTTAAAATCTGCAGCCTCACAGATCTTTACCAAGATCCCATGCTCGCTGTAAGATTACTTGTAGAAATTTTGATTGACACCTTAAAATTTAAATTAGATGCAATCATTTCTTCTCTATCAAAATCTAGCTAAAACCAGGACCCATCTTTAAAAAGTAAATAAAGTAATGACTGTGAGAGGAAAAAAAGGGCATGACACTTCTCTGGAAATCAACTCTGCTCTTCCATGGAATAATGATTTAAAACTTAAGCTTGTTTGCCTGGTGATTCAGGGCAGACATAACAAGACTATTCTCTATTGGTGGACAACACAGTGTCTTTTAGGAGCTTTACACTGGACTTGTCATGCTTACGAATGCAAAGACATTTTGCTGAAATGATCACTGCTGTCTGATTCAAAGGTAAACCCCACCCTGACAGAATTAATTTTCAGCATACCAGGGAACACTGTGGGGTAAGGAATCTGCCTTTCAGCTCTCAAAATCATGGCATTGAGGTGTACCACAGCTGCAAAAGATGTCTCTAGATTCTCTACTGCAAACATACAGAAACAAGGGACTCAGAAATGAGGCTGAGAGTGCCAAAGCCTTGGATGGCTTCTTGGACATCTTATGGATGAGGTGGAATTTGAAAATTGATCCAATCACTGAAAGCCCCAGCTCTACACTGAAATTCTATTGATGAGAATTTGCTTTAGTTATCCAGGATAATTCCCTAGATTTGACAGCCTGTTATTCCCCCCTTAACTACACAGCTGACATTGACCAGCGAATTGTAGGGCTCACTGAAGGAAAAACGTGTCATCCCAAACTAGTTTCATTTAGCTTCTTCTCAGAAATTGCCAACAAATAATGTGTGACATGGGCCTCCAAAGTTTAGGATTGATGAAAAAAAAAGCCAAGCAACAAATCTACTGCACACACATCAACCTGCTGCTGCAGTGCTATGACATCTCAAAGAAGGATTTGGGGCCTGTGACGCACCTCTGGGAGCTTCCCTGGGCACATCTGTGAGCCATAGAGATCTGGCTGTAATGGATGTAAATAAAGAAAGAAAAGAAAGTTAAAACAGAATGTGGGACAACTTAGAAGGTGGTAGGAGGAGGAAACCAATGGGCCAGAATGGGCAAATCCCATCTAAAATGGGAGTTACGAGGTGGATAGATCAGGTGGTAGACAGGCTACAGGAAAGCAGGTTTAGGAAAACAGAAAAATCACAACCATTCCAAAGTTTGGAAGCATCATTCCCCCTCCTCTCGCTTTTAAACAGTTTTTCCTCTCCTCATAAAAATACATTCCTGAGAATTAATGGCAATCGACTAGAAAAATTACATGTGATTTCCCTGCTCAATTTAAAATTAAGAAAAAAAAAAAAAAAAGAAAAAAGAGAAAGATCTGGGTTTTTGCTGTTTGCCTAGTTTTGAAGCCAGATTACTAATTTTGAATGGCCCTCTGGAAGTTTTTTCCAGGCTTGGGGATTCTCCAGCCCCGAGATCACCGTTTGATCAGTGGAGAGAGCAGATGGTCAAAGTCAGATTGTGAAATCTGGAGGTTGTGTATTGCCACAACACAAATAATCGACATGTGTCAGACTGAAAATCAGGATAATTGTAAAGAAATGCTTGATTAGATTAGGAACATGCAACTCCTTTGGATCTACAGCCACAACTTTTCCCACTTTCTAATGTCATAATCTAGAAGCTTTAAAAGTTTGGTGGGTAACCACATTTTCTTCTAGGTGGGGATGAGGAAATGGTTTCAAACATGCATGCCTTACAAAAAACACTCCCCAAGGCCTGCTAACCACACTGTCCTTCATTCAGAAAACACAACTCTTTTTTTAAATAAAGGAACTTAAAGCTCTAGCAAAATGCTCCCACGCAACAGTTTCCAACCAATTTTATTCTCTGCTTTAAAAGCTGTATTTCTTAGCAAATGTAGTTGCTCCAAGCACAGTGAAATGGAGATGTAATATTCTTCATGATGGACAACACAGGTTTGTGCTCAAGCCTGAATGCCAGAACTCAGGAGTCCATGCAACTGTGCATTGGGATGCATCTAACAGCAAACAGGGGATGCAGCTGAGGGCGATGGTTTGGTGTTAGAAAATGGCCCAATGTGTTGCATAAAACCAGGAGAGCAGGCATGACAGCTGCAATAATTCAAAACAAAAAAACCACCATATGTTTGCACACTGATTGGACACTCCCATGGCACTTCCAAACTTTTGAAGGAGACAGACAGCATGATCACTAGACAGTGGGAATATCAGAACATGGTATGAGCTAGTGGCAGTCCCTTTCCAGGATGTACTTACCACATGACTACCCAGCTGATACACAGGTTCTAGCCAGGCTGGGACAAATCAAACATGGCTAATGTAGTGTGTAATGTAATGCCCACATTTGGGACTAGTTGCAACCAATACCTAGTTCTTAATGGTGCAAAAATTCTGTTCCTTTGATTGATATTTGACTCTACTGAGGAATACAGCACTAAGCCCTGTGCTGGCAAGCTGTGCATGGGGCAAGCTGCATATGGGAAGTCACCTGTCCCTTTGGTTAGTTTTGTATTGGTTACAGCCTTCTCAGACTCCAGCACTGCACTTCCACACTTCAGGAAAAAGTGTAATTGCAAAACAGTAGATATCTCATGCCCACTGTTTGAAAGGGGAGAAAGATATTTTAAAAGAAACTGTGCTACAGCAACAGAGCTGGATCTATTTAGCCATGTAGAATTCCTTTGTTCTGTGTTGGTAGCATCTAACAGCAAAAAAACTCAAAAGATCTCTAATGCTAGAGACTGTTTTGACACACTAGTAGATAATAACAACATTCAAAACGATCCAAACCTTGATCCCTGAAATATAGACAGTGAGTGCTTGTGATTAGAATTGAAGTGTGTTGAGCTTGATGTCCCTCCTTTCTGTTCCAGCTGGCAGGGACATGAACTAACCAGGACCCTGACCACCAGTCAGACTATGAGAGAAAATGAGAGTGACCCATTGTGTTTGCTTGGACTCAGAAGGAAGACTCAAAGATAGGATAGAAATAAAGGTAGAAGGCTGAAAGAAAGAACAGATCTAGAAAAAGAACAGCTGAACAACCAGTGGGAAGAGAAAGGAAAGTGGGATGGTAAAGATAGACAAGAAGAAATGATGCAAACACAAAAATGAGAAAACAAAAGCATAAAGTAACATAATATGATACAAAGATAAAGAGAATGGTACTGAAGATTAACCTGAACAATGAAGTGGCTACAGGAAAAGAAAGAGAGGGAAAAAAAATGAAACATCAGGATGGAGAGCAGGGAAAACACATTATTAAAAGCTTTATGCAAAGCTTTATGCAAAGTTTCTGATCAAAAATGACCACATCTGGGCTTTTTAAATGAGCATTTAGTCAAGTCCTAGGGCTTGGCACAGAATAATTTTTGAAGTAAGATTTTATGACATCTATTTTAAAAAGTCTAATTAACTAGTCCACTTATTTTAAATGTACCTGTATTTCCTAACTACTAAGGATAATTTAACTTCACTACTCCTTTGAAGACATGCTGCCATTAATAGTGTCTTTTTCTCCTATTGTTATTCCTATTGTTGCAACTGCTCCCCTAAGACAAAGAAAGTTTCCAGCTTTCCAAAATGTCTTTGTGAAACAAAAGTAGCAATCAAAGTAAAAAATAATGAAGAAATCACATTTAGGGCTCAAATTCTGAAAATTAGCCATCCTTTGTCCACGCAAATGATTTGCCTTATCCTGTTTGGTGTATGCAGTGAGTGAGCACTAGGACAGTCCACAATGGTGATTACAGGCTCTGACTACTCAGCTCTCAGGGCACTACTGGTGGCAGCAGAGCTGCTGATGCTCCCTCTCACCTCCACAGCTTAACAAAACATAAGCTCACTGCCATCTCAACTTTAAGGAACAATGGTTTCAGCACCCTACTAGTAGTCTGAGAAAAAATGCTCTGAAGCCTCCTGCACACTTCAAAGGGCTTCCATCCGATTAATTTTTTCTGAAACTTTGTTGAGATTGAAGAAGCAAAAGCTGACAGCTATTTTATTAATATCTAAAGGCTAGAAACACTGATCACTTAGTGTATAAATATATTTTGAGAGATACTAAATCGGAATGAATGGGCTTCCACAGTGCTGCTGCTTTCTGAGGGTCTCTAGGAGTTACCTGAAGAGCAGCTAGACTTTGCACTTCAGGCTGCTTGTCTACTGTGCACGTGGTGGGGGCTTTTTATGCTTTCCCAATGACACTAAATAATCAACCCTTGGAGCAGCTTGGGGGACTGGTAAAGCATACACCTACATTCTTCCTAGTTTTCTTTTCCCATAGACACTCTGCTGACAACCCTTGGAGGGGGAAAAAAAAAAGCAGCTCGAATCAGAAGTTAAACACTCCAAATCATAAGCCAAACAAGTAACAGTCTCTTTCTTCACAGCCTGGCTGCTGTGATCTGATGTTTCTGGCAATAGGAGGTTATTTCACCATCAAGAAACTCGAAGTTCTGGTAAACACAAAATACAGCAGTTCCTTACTGTGAATTCTCCAGTGACAGCATCAAATCCCACATGAATGGTGTGTTCAAAGTCTGAAGGAAGAGAGATCTCGGGACGTTCCTTCTCTTTCTTCTTGTTGGCTAGAGGCAAAATGTTAACAAGCACTTATTTTCTGAACAGCTTTTCATTTAAAACTTTTAGCAACCAGGTGTGCTCAAAATAGTGTTTTAAAAGTGGAAAACAAATCAATTAACATCCATTCAACTTGGAAAACAAACCCAGGTTAACAAAATGACAGCCTGTCAATCTCTGTTGGGGAAGTTCGACAAGGTGCTATTTTGTTTTTCTTTCTGCCAATGTGACTGCTGCCAAAGCAAACCATTTATCAAGTAGTCTTCTTAGGCTGTCTCTAACCAGCATGATTTCTATTTTCGGTTCTTTTTTTTTTTTTTCATTGAGTTTTCCTATCAAGAAACTAACTCCTATTTGAGTTTGTGGGTTCCTGCAGTAGTAAATCACACAGGACACACATGAGTATCTGTGTCTGTTTTCCAGCATGGTTTGAATCCATTTCAAAACCAGCCAAATCAGAGGAAAGGCTTTTTTAGACAATCATTTTTTCCCTACAGGTTCCGTGAAAACCAGCAGCTCATGCAGTGACTCCTCTTCCAACTAAAGGCTGAAACAGCAGCTCTGTTTCCGAAAAGACAGAATCTGCCCAGCAACAGAATCCCATAAACGTCTTTGGAAAAGCTTTGAGCTCTCAATTAACAAAGACATATAACCATAAAATGCAGGCTTTATAAGTCTCCAGAATTTTTTTCTTTTTAAATCACTCCACCAGTATTCCCAGTGTGGAATATCTTACTTAAGCAGGCAGACTTGGAAGTCAGTCAACCTGCATATGCATCTCATCTCCCTCCCTTTTACAACCTTTAGAAAGTAACATCCCCTGTGGTCCTCCATCCCCTGCACTTCTGACTGCTGACAAATGTCACTTCAGCCCAGTTTTATTGACTCTGATAAAGAATGAGTGGAATAAAGGCTGAGGGAAGTTGCTTTCGCTTTCCGGCAGTGTTTTAATATTATGTTTGCCAGCTCTGTAGGTTCATCTAGAGGTCTCATCCAAGGCTCATTATGTATCAGCAGCCCTCCCAGTCCACGAGGCCTCTATTTGCATATTTCTTATTCTACCTTACAGCCTCTTTTAGGAGGAAGATGCTCTGCTCTTGGTATTTATAGTCTATTTTGAATGCTTCTAATAGTTTTTCTGCATTGTTGCATTTATCCTCATTAAATAATTGTCATCTTCTGTCTGTGGTGCACATCCCTACACATTGTTCATTGATGAAATATTTTCATTTAGCATTCAGTAAAGAAGGCAGCAATATAGTGAATACAAATGCAAAGGCTTTCCCCTTCTTTTATCACTAAGATGATGTTGTTCAATTTTCAGGACAGACACTGGCAGTTAGAAGATGTCATCTGTGTGTAGATAACAAAACAGGCTTCTTCTACTTCATCATTTGCAAGCTAATGCAGTGAAAATTAGATTTAAAGGACTATCAAATTCAGTTCAAAGCAGCAGTCAAATCTAGAAGTTAAATAAGGGATTATATAAAAACGTTCCATCAAAAGCAGCACTTGTCCATTCTCCTGCTGGAGGACAAATGTACCAGCTCATTCCCCAGGATCCAGCTCATTTGCTTCATGGATCTGTGCCTACCAGACTGTGATGTAACACTTATGGTCCAAATGCTGATACAGTACAAATGAAATACAGAATTAAACAACTCTTTACTACATCCTCACCTCTCCCCAGTGTAAAAACTTCAATGTTTCTGTCTGGGCTCTGCAAATCAAATAATTTCTATTTCACACAAGCTGGCAAAATGATATGAAAAGCATGACTTCTTTGAAGCATTGATTGGACATAAGCTATTTGTACTGAACATTCCTATTAGATTTTCTTGTAAATGCCCCTCACAATACACTCCTGCTGCACAGAGTTAGCCATGAGGGCCTCCACACCACCTCAGCTCCTATGACAGATTAAAATAGAACAAGGAAAGATTGTTCTGTCTTGCACAGTCTGTATCACCATCACCATTACGTTAAAACAGTTTTTTGGGAGAAAGATGTGACTCAACTAAGTAGCAGCTTTCCTCAGAGAAAGAGGAAGGAATCGACCTCATGCTTATGCCTTCCTGTTTGCTCAGCTCCTTTTCAACTCACTTAGTTCTTTCTTCCATTCCCTCTTCCTTTCACTGCCACTCACACTTGTCCTCTCATCGTTCTTCCAGATCTGCTTGTCCTGTAGCCTTGTCCTTTGTTCTTCCTCCATTGACCTTTACTCTGCTGGGTTTTTCTCTTTCCTTCTTTTATTGTTTTTCTGTACAGGAGGCCTAAAGGCCTACAGATGCCTAAAGGGCCTAAAGGCCAGACTCTGCTCCCCTCTGCAGCCAAGTTTAAAGCAGCTTCAATGGAAGTGGCATCATTCACCCAGGAATGTAACATGGGTGGACATCTTAGCTGCGCAGATCAGCCTCCCCCTAACTTCTTCAGGCTGAATGCTCTACAGTGCCTTCATGGAGCCCCCAGTGCACACACAGTGTGAACTAATTTCACAGCACACACAGGTGGTTTAATGAAAGGACAAGCCTGTATCAAACAACTGGAAGAACCAAATAATCTCTGCTGAGGTTACACCTCTGCTGAATGAAGCACTATTGCTGTGACTCCAACATGGCTCCTATCACCATGATGATCTCTGAGGTAGGAAGGCAAATTTCAAAGTTTCAGCAAAACAGCTTCAGCTCCTTGTTCCACACAGATTGCCAGCATGACTCTGGAAATTTATTTCAGTTGTCTGCCTTGGCTTCTTGCCCTCAGGAGCTGGTGTACCTTAGCCCAGAGATGGGAGTGAGAGGAGCTATACAAAGAACATAAGAAGGTCAGGTACTATTGGAAGGGGCAGGACACTACTGCCAGAATGGTTTATTTTAACTGTATTTGCACAGAAGGGTTCCACAGAGCCATCAGTGCTTACCAAAACAAGGTTTTAAACACAAGTGCTCAAACTTTAATGAAAACGCTGCAGTTCAGCAGTGGAAGGACTGAAAAAGATTCCTGGTGCCCAGCACAGCAGTCCTGGCACTCGCCTGTCAGAGACTGAAAATAGTTCATGCCTCAAACATTGATATAAAGTTTTGTTCACTATAAAGAAGCTACAACCAGAGAAGCCTCCCCGAAGACTGAGATTTTGGACTGAAACCAAACTGCTGATTAGGTAAAGGGAAGCCCATTATTCAGTCATCTCAGGCTGAGGAGAAGGTAGGCATCCACAAGAGGCCAAAGCCACCAGCTGCAGGCAAGTTTGGAGTGGGGAGAGAGCACAGCTCACAGAAGCCAGATTTGCATGCCCACCCCCTCCCCCCCAGCTGAGGTGGGCAGAGGAGGTTTCAGGGGTGGTGTAACCTCTGGTCAGGGGCAATGAACACCCATCCTCTGGCCCAGCTGGAGGCCCCCAACCCCACAGGCCTCATCCACGGGACTTTCACGTGAGAGGCAGCTGAGGGGGAATCACAATCCATCAAAGACCCCCCAAAGTGCAAGACATTGCTCTACAGGACTGCATGTGATGCAACAGATCCAGAGTCTATTGTAAAAGACTTGCCCCCTCTCCCACAGGGGGACATGCCTGAACATTGCTACCTGGCTCAAGGGTACAGAAACCTATTGGATTCCAGGCTTTTTGGAGGGGACTTTCACCACCAAGAAGACCACTTGGAGAGAATCAATGGACCATCATTTGGATCCATGCAGTGGGGATATTTTCCTTATTCTGTCCCTGTTGCTCTCTCTCTGTCCTTCCCACCTATTCCCTATCTCTTTCGTTCTCTCTCTCTTTCATATTTACTGTCAAATAAAACCTTTCCTATTGTCACTGGCATATGTTCTCGTTTGCCCCTTAATTCAGGCAGGGGTATTTCTAAGAACCTTAATAACTAGATCCTAACATTTTACAATTGGATCACAATACACACCACAGCCTTGGAGAGAACACACTGTACCATACCCATCCTCACATCCCTACTGTCTGGAGAGCAAAAAAGACAACAAAGTTCCTGCAGGTTCAGGCAAAAATACCCTGCCATGGTGTTTTCTTCACAATCTATTGACTTGCACCATTCATGAACTACAGATTTAACACTGTCATGCTGCAAAGCGCTGAACTAGATGAGAGCAGACATATCAATCACCTTCTGTTTTATAAGCAGGAGTCTCAATAATGTGTCACAGAGTCTCTGAAACACACACAGGACAGCTGATACCCTGACCCACAAACCAACCCTGCAGTGAAACTACCTCAAGGGACTTCGCCAGTCAACCTAAACTTCCTCCATTTATTATTTCACCCAACAAAACTAAGCTATAAATCTTAGCTGACTTTTTCTCAAGGTCACATTTAAAATCATGACACTGATGGACATCAAAGACAGAATCACTCCTGAAATCCAGCTGGACTTCATGCTGCTGACCACAACCTCTGAGCCCAGCATTTCAGTCAGTTTTCAGTCTGCCTCACTGTACAATTATTTATACTGTACTTCATCAGTCTGCCTCTGAGGATACTGTGGGAAGCTCTGCTGAGCACATTACTAAAGCAGAAGTAACATCCTCTGCTCTCACTTTACCACCAAGCCTGTCACCTCAAGAAAAAAGGCTGTCAGTAATTTCAGCATGAATTCCCTCCACAAATCCATGCTGAGTATCCCTGATCACATTCTTATCCTTCACTTGCATGGAAATGGTTTCCAGGAGGATTTTCTCCACCACCTTCCCAAGGACCAAGGTGAGACTGGCTGGCCTGCACTTTCCCAGATCCTTCTTTCTCAAGACAGATTGACAGTTGCTTTGTTTTCATCATCAGGAACATCCCCATGTGACCCCAGCCTTTCAAAGATAATCAAGAGTGGCCTTGCAGGTGCAGCCCATCAGTTCCTATGGTGCTAAAAATAAAGAAGATCCCTTCCTTAAACCTTATGCTAACTCAAAACACACTCCTTTTCACAAATGCATTTCAAAGAATGCAACTGAAATGCAACTGAAATGCCGTTTGCTGCATGTTTAAAAGACTCTCTTGCTGCATGCACACCTAGCAGGTTTTAAACCAAGCCATTCTGTGTCCACATTCACTGCAAAAGGAACAAGCAAAAAGAGCCTTGCTCTTCCTGGGATGTAAGTGCATTAAAAACCCCCAAAGTGTCAGGCATATTGCCCTTTCACTTCTGCAAATGTATTTTCACAAGTACACATCCTCATCTCTGTATTTACTGCTAATGCAAAGCAAAATCCAAAGGAAAGGATTCCCCAGCTTAACTAAAAAGTTATTTTTAAAAGGCAAGTTGCAAAGCGTGTGCACATTTTAGTATCTTTTCATAGACAAGAAAGTAACTGACTGAACACCTCCTCTTTTGAAATTTGTTTCTAGAGTAATTTGAACAGAAGGCTTTGGTATCATGGTCTGCAACTGAAACAGAAAGAAAACAGTGGCAGAAAGAAAACACAAACCCAGTGACCACCAGAAAGCCCAGAAAAGGAGCCACCCATCTGCACTGCTGATACTTTACTTTTATCCCCTCCTCCTGGGAAGATGGAGCGCAGCCTGGCTTTCTTGTTCTTCTCCTCTGGGGCCATGGGAAGTGGCTTTGAGCCGTGGTTTAGTGCTGAAGAATCACGATTGTTGCTGTTCATTCTCAAAGGTGGAGCTGGAGGTTTCTCTTCAATATCCAGACTATCGGACATCTTCAGCAGCCCTCACAGCCTCCTGCAAAGCACAACACAAAACAAGCCTGTCAAGGGAGGATGCCAAAGCTAATGGCCTGGGCAGGAAAGAGGGCAGGAAAAATTTTCTAGTGGCACAAGAAAATCTGTTAGAAGTTTGCTCTCAATAAGGTTGCTCCTGGTTGCTGTAAAAAAATTCAGTGGCCAATTCCTAAAAAGCAAGGTATTACCATTAAAACACAGCTTTTTCTTTATCCCTGTTAGAGGTTTTTGCAGTTTTTATTTAAAACTATTTCCCTACAGTTTTTTACAATCCAAATTTTCCTCTACAATATACTTCCAAAGTAAAAGTTAAATGATTGACTGGAAGTACCTGGCATTGTACTCAATCATTTCTTATGATGTAAGAAACAAAGTCCTCATTGAGGGGATATGGGTAGCAAGCAACACTTCATAAAATTAACTGGTTTAAGACCCAAAACCAGAGTGCAATTTCAGACAGATCAGAAGTGATGTGGGCTATACTGCATCTTTTTAAAGGTTATGATTCTATGGGCACATGTCTTCCTACCACTAAAATCAATGAGACTCCTTTTACAGAAGGCACATACACATCACTGTGACTGTATTCTGGATTTCTCCTCATGTTGATTCACAGGTAACACAGGCTATTGCACTCATCAGCTACTCTCTTAAATTTAAAGGGAAGCAACTTGTTTTTCAGCTATGGAAGCCGTAGGGTTTTTCTCAGAAGTATCAGCCAAACCTGGTGACTGTCACACAGAGAGAGGTCCCGAAGCTCCAGTGGTAACAGCAGTGCTGCTCTTTCTTTGGCCAGGTAAAGCTGCCATGGTTGAGAGTTTTTGGGGTTGCATAGTTGGTCTTGGGTTGTTGTGGTTTTTTATTAGAACAGAGATTAACATTTTCAACAACCACATTTATTTTGATATAACTGTAATTTTGCCAGATTTATGGCTGGTACATTAGTAGGAAATAATGAAATCCACATTGCCTTAACTGACACTACCGTACAAGTAAAAGCTAAATGACCAAGTGAAAGATTTAGAGATGGTCACTTCAGACTGTTTTTCTTTGTTACGATTTTTAAATCCCAAACATAAAATGATCACTTTTTAAAATTACTTGACCTACATTTTTAATTTCATCTAAGTGAAATCCCAAAATGCCAGTTTTGAGATTTAAAGCACCAGTCCAGTGAAAAGAACAACAAATGAAATATACCATCACATTTCTAGTTTGCATCCATCCCCAAATATCTGGGTCTCCATGGGATCCCACAGACCCATCCTAAGGTAAACAGCTGAAAACTCCAGCAACAGTTGGGTTCCAGTCCTCTCCCTAGTACAGAGAGCATGGAGCAGTGCACCTGTAGGTCCTGATTCACAAACACACACTTGAAGCTGCTACTGACCCCAGCTGCCCACCTCCATCAGGGGAGCAGTCTGAATGAGCACCTTCCCAGTGGTTTGTGTTAAATTAGTCACCTGACCTTTTCTGGCATCTTTTCCCTGCAACAAATTAGGGACAATTCAAACAATTGGTCTGCTGGTAGATCAATGTGGTGTTCACCATTCAAAGAGGATGTCTACTCATGGGCTCACCACCCTGTGTCAACTGCCAGACTCCCCCTACACCTGCTCACCTCAGCCTAGAACTCTATCTGAGCCACAGGCAGCCACTGACCAGATGTTGTTCTCCAGAGCTTTGTCCTCAGGCTTAAAAGCACAGAAAAGATCACACCCTTGTAACTAATGGAGTCATGTATTGGAGGCAGCTGCCAGAGAGAAAGATGTGTTAGTCATTTGGACCACACCATCTGGGAAAGCACAAGTGATCCTTCAGAAAAACCACACTCCCCAGCATGTGTCTGGTAGCTAAGAGAAGGCTCTGCCCACACAGACATATTGTCCAGGTAAAGACATGCCTGGTGATGAAGGAACACAGCTCACCCTCCCGAGGAAGCACATTCTCAGGCAGTGATGTGCTTTGCATCACCCAGGAACATCTCTAATTGTGTCCAAACCAGAGCTTGTGCCAGTCAAGCTTTCAAGTAAAGACTAGCCTACTCACCTAGAAAACCAAATGCTTTTGTAGATTGAGGTCAAACAGTTAATATTACTAATCTTTGTAGTTTGCATTCTAAAATACAGGTTTTCTAGTAAGGAAGGTGGGGGCAGCCAGTAATGTAACAGGGAGATCCACGCGTGCTGTGTTTATTATCCTGGTGAAGGGAAAGCCCAAGATGCCCAGGTTTCTGTGAAGAGTTCCTATCTTACAAAGCCCAGCAGAGATATCTGGACACAGCCCACTGTTCTTCCAGCAATTCTCAAAGACCATTAGCTTATGCAAGTGAGGCTTTTATTTTCTCTTTAAGCCTCCTACAAATAATTTTCCAGTGTCAAATACAGTCTTCCCTCCCAGGATGATCAGTGTGAAGCTGACTGCAGAAGCATCAAGGCACGTTTTCTGCTTGTTATCAAAAGCAAGGCAGTTATTATGAGAAGTCCATTATTGGGCACAGTTTCAGTTGTCCCTCAGAATGGGACAACTGTATCTGTCATTGCATCTATTTGTAAACAATGCCAGCCTACTGAAATAGGTCTTCCCATGGGATTTCATCCCACAAAGAATACTATTAATGGTTTCTGGCCCAATTTGCCTATGATGTAATTATTTCCAAGATTTTGAAAGGAACACTATATTTTGTTCAGAGCTGTTTCAGGCTCAGTTTCAAGAACTGTACAAAGCTCTTTTTTTCACTTCTAAACCAGAAAAAAACCCCAACAAAATGGGGGAAGATTGCCTAGAAGGTTTAATGATTGATATTAACTTTCTAAAGCTGGCCTAAATCAAGACTAAAGTGAAACACAAAGCAATACACACCAAGAGACTTAAAATTTGTGGTTTTCCTGATCAGAGGAACCCATCTGTTCTTCCATTCATTCTAATTTAGAGATTTTTCATGTACCACTGCATCATGACAAAAGAACATTCACTATCACATAAGACTTCATAAGTGTGTTGTACTAATTTACTCCAACCCAAACTTAGAGAAAACCTGTAAACTATGGAGGGGTAATAAGATGTATTCAGCTGAGAAAGCTCTCAGGTTTATATTGTAGAAAAATGTCAACAGCAGATAGCTCAAGAAATACTCTATTTTGGGGTCAGGCTTTCCTGTCATAATAGCAAGTCCTTGGCCCTGCTAGTCTAGTTCTGACTAACTCCATCAAAACCCACATTCTGTTTACTGGAAATTATTATGGAATATCCATATATTCAGTCCATCAAATCCTGGTGTTCTTTCTCTTTTTTCTTTAGGCTTTTTTTTTCATTGTTTGGGAGTTTGGGGTGTGGGGTTTTTCTTGGTAGGTTTGTGTTTGTTTGTTTTGGTTGGTTTGTAGGCTGAAACAACACTGCTACCAGAGTACTTGATCATATCCCACCAGGGCCACAAGAGCAACACAGGCTGTCAGCAGGGACAGCTTCTGGAGAGGCCAGCTGGTGCTCACCAAGAGAATAGAGTGCACAATCAAAGGATTTTCCTCATCTCTGTCCTCAAGGACCCCATTAGTGCAACCAAGGCAATGCTGGTAACCCTTTTAAAATAAATTTGTGAGATAATCTCACTTGTGCAGCAAAGAGGACAGGTGACCAACAACTACCTGCTTCCAGAGAAAAATTTTGTCACTGCCCATCCACTTTAAGAAAGCATTTAAAGAGGAATGTTGTACCAAAACACAACAGTGTCTTTGAGTGTATTAGCTTGTTTCCCAGCCAACTGGCAAAAGCTAAAATTAAATTCTCAGCCAGGTCAGTTGCTTCTACATAACTATTACAGGGTTATAGAAGATGATTCAACATCCACTTCCTTCCTCTTCATCTCTTCCAATCACCAGTTTTGTTAGGTGAGAAGACAAACACTGACTTTATATATATGAGATTCAGCTTCTTGGTGACTCAATTCCCCCTTCGCAAAAGCCTGTCTTGTAATGCTTCTGCATGTAGCCTTGTAAAGCTAGGGAGGAGAGGAAGGAAGGCATTTGAAGTACCCAAATGTCTTCAAAACATAATATACACACAAAAGATTTGTTCAATTCAATTCAAGTTCAGAGGAGAATCTCATGCTGGGCCTTGATCTCAGTAAGCTCTTGACCCCTGTGTATCTGGGGAACACTGTGGATGGATCTTGAATAGCTTCTTAGGTTTGCCCTGGTATTTCAAAGTCTGCAGCATTCAAACATGACTGGTTCCAATTAAAACTCACAAATAGTATCCTGTTTGCAGAGACACAGGTGTTAATTTTCAAAGCCTCAGAGATACTATTGCAGCTTGTGATGCAGCAAAACTGTCTCCAAAATCCCTTGACTGGAAGGAACCATGCAGTAGCTTTGCCAATGTAACTTGAAGATTCAAGGCTAACTCTTTGTTTATAAATATACTTCCTGCAAAAAGATACTTATTACTTAGTTGTGTGGGCCAAATTTTGCTCCCAGTGACACTTACCCATTTCCAAAAATCAATGGTGATGTAACTGAGAAGGATTCTTTCTAGATATTGAGTACTGAGACACTCTGTTCAGGAATTTACAGATAACTTCTCAGCCCAGTTCAGACCTGAATCTGCTCTCCTACATCTGCATGTTTACTTGCAGTTTTCTTACAGCTTCTTTAAAGAGTAGACAGTGAGTTGGACAGAACAGATGAAGTTACCATTTCATTACTTTTGGGGAAGATGTTTATTGTCTTCCCTGCAAAACTTGGTCAAGTTCTGAGTACAATTCTGAGTAAAATTCTGAGTACAATTCTGAGGCCTTTTTGATAAAAAATGGCCATATTCAGCATCAGCTGAAGCAGAGACAACACTGTCTGGGTACTCGGGGTCCCTAACACCCTCAGGGCAGTCTGTGCTCAGCTGCTTCCAGCCTGGGGTGCCTGCAGGCTGTGGGCAGGTGTGTGGGGCTGGCTCTGCAGGGCAGACACAGCCAGGGGGCCATTCAGAGTGAAGACATCTTTTCTAGGACCTCCCCCACATGCACGTGTTGCAAAACAACCACTGCATCCCTTCTTTATACAACCCTGAAGAAAAGGCTGCATTCACACAAACTACAGAAGGAATTATGACTTAGAATCAAGAGCAGTTCCCTTTCATAGTGCCTTTCATACAACTGTCTCAAAGCACAATACAAACATTTGGCAATTAAACTTCCCCATTCCCCTCATGGCCAGGTAAACACGCTCTGAGCTGAACAAATTATTCAAACTGAGTAATTTCTTTGATGAATGTACTCTCTGTTCCTGTTTGCTAACACCCTGTAAGCAGCTTATGATTTCATCCAATATATTAATTTATTAAGAAGTTATCCTCTGTACTTGCTACAAGTAACTTTTGGCCTCTGAACTAGCTGTTCATAAGCAGCTCTTTGTGTGAATGGGATATTTTGAATTCAGGTTGTATCCAAGTAAAACTACCTTGGTCACAAGTACTTGAAACGGAAACATCCATTCTGAGATGGGATAAACAAACTTCTGTTAGGAATTGCAGCATTAAGACTTTACATAGTGACTTACTAATATTGGTTTAAAATTTCCTCTTGACAGTGCACTTGCAGCAATAGTAAGTACAGAATGTCAATGAATACAGAAAGTATATTAATGCAGAAGCCATGAATTTAATGGTTTTGACTAAACACTTCTTCAAATTTAAATTATTATGTCCTTTGTTTGGACCTTGAATCACCCAGTTTAATTGCTAAGAACTAGGAATGAAACAGTGGAGCTTGGAAATAACCTGAAAATACACTTTTCCCCCTTGCTTAATTAGCATTTGACAGCATTTCTCAGTTCATGGCCTTCAAGGATACATCTCCCCTCTTCAGACACATAACCTACCTAACTACATTTCTTTCCACAACTCTTCAGCTCTTATCTCCACACTGCCAATGCAACCACAGGCAACACCTTACAAAATACATCTGGCTTTCATCTCTGAACACCCCTCAGCCCACCTGCTTTACACACCTCTTCTCACACGATGAAACTTCTGCTCTGCAGATTCCCAGCACTCTGTACCTGCTCCCACTACAAAGGTTTCATGGCTCCTCACACAGCTTCACTTTTCCAAGTGCAACTACTATTGGGACTTGCCCAGGTCTTCTCTCTTTCCCCTTCCATACAAAGCTGTGGCTGTTCACGCTGTGGTCTCAAAAAAAAGCAAAACATAATTACTTTAGCATAGTAAAGCCAGCAATGTTTAAAGTTAGGTCTATATTTAAGGGCTGTGCTTAACCAGTGCCTAATGGGAGATAACGTGAACAAGGGTGCTGAGGCTTCAGCGTAGCTGTGGGACACTGTGAAAGAAAAACTGGACAGTTCCTCTCCACCTCACTGGAAAACATCCCCAGCCCAAGGTGTTTTCTTTGTGGGTGATTTTTGATCTCCTAAAACAAAAGCAATCCATTCAAACTGTGCTCCTGCTGGAATCCTGGCCACTTACTGAACCACTTGAGCTTTGGGACAGTCACATGACCTGGGAGGGGAAGAAGGGAGCTTACAGAGGATGTGCAGCAGGGAAACAGCTTTCCACATTAAAATTTGTCCAGGCATTCAGTAATTACACCTCATCACAGCACAGCAAGGGAAGGAGTACATTCCGACAGGTTACATGAAGTGAGCATCTCGCAGCATTGTAAAGTAGTGACTATTTTGATAGAAAAAGTGACTTTACTTCACATGACAAAGGTTATGGGCATACCCTGATGATGCAGAAAAGCCATCTGGATCACAAGGATGCTTCTTCCACCCAGAGGGAGCAAGCAGAGAGCTTCCACTCTCCTGGCTGCCTTGGTGCCACCAGCACCTCCACCCACTCATACCCAAACCCAGACAGCTTCATGAGTATTTTTGTCATGTGTTTTTGAATCATGATTTGAAACAAAAAGGTTGTGCTCTAAGCTACTGAATCTGGAGACACGGCTGACAGGGGAACAGGCACTCCAGAAGCAGCTAAAGGAGAAAAAAGTGAAGGACAACACAGACTTTTTTTTTTTTTAATGTAATGGGAAACACCTCTCTGGGATAGATAAGACACTATGAAAACATACCTAGAAAAGGTATTTATATACAAGAGGAAAACAAAAAACCCCCACTCCCTGTTTTGCTTTTTATTTACACAGCTGAAGGGCTCCACAAAGCTGGAAAAGATATCTCAAAATCAACTGTGCCTCTCAAATATTCCACATTCCACAGGCTTGCATCCTTTGCCCTGTCTACACATGAAAGAGACTGCGTGAAATGAAATGCAGATTTAAACCATTGCAGATAGACTGAAATAATCCTCCATATGGACCTTATTATTTCTAGTTCAGAGCTTAGGCCTCAAGTTGACTTTTGTTCTTTATGAGGACTCAAATGTAAACAAGGAAAAGCTACTTAACAGAAACACCAAAATTGCAACTGCCACAATAAAAATTTCATTACCTTAATTCAGAATAAAAACAGCCAAGAAAAACAGTTTGAGTTCTAATGAATCAGCAACTTGGAGCTAATCCTGAAGCACTGTCCAAGATCAGGTATGAGACACCAGCCCTCACTGCAAGCTACAGGCCATTCAAATGGACCAGTCTGACTCCAACGCACTTGACGGGCAGCAATCCCCTGCCACAGGAAGGCTCTGTAACAAGTTGCTGGATCTTTGGTAGGCTGAAGCTGAACACTTGTGGCTCACTTAGTTGGCAAGTCAAAGCCCCAAAGTGGTTCAGGAAACCCAAATTTGGAACTGCACCTAGGAACAGTTAAGAGTGCAATAGCACCTTGAATTACTGATCTGCCTGGGTTATAACAATACTCAATATGGTGGGAAGCAGACTCTCCTTACATTCAAAGATCCCAACTGTTGAAACTTTAGCACAAAAATGTCACCCTTTCTCTCATCTTCTCTGGCAAAGGCACGTTGAAGGTGAATCTACATTAGCCTAGTAAGGTAGCAGGCCACCCCACATGCTCCATATGTGAGAAATGCCCAGGAAAAATCATGCTGTGGTATTGCATCAATGCAAGTATTTTCTTTTACACATCCTGCGTGTCCCTTTCTCCAGAACACACAAAGCTCCCTTACACTGATGTATCTGAGACCACAGTATGGCCATGTCATCACTTCATGCTGTCAGGAATACTCTGCTTTCTTCTGTCAACACAGCTTCAGGATGTGCAGGTTGAAGTGCTAGTTCTTCTGCTGGCCTTTCACAGCTTTTGAGTCTCTCTACCGTGTTCTCCTACCTCCTCTCTGCTCTTCCCCACTTCTTGGGCCTCTCTGGTGTTTATCCATTTGGGTGTAGGGCTTGTCTCCAAGTTCCATGCACCACACAGTGGCTCTGTCTATGCTTTCAGCAGAGTGACATTCACCCACCAACCTCACAGAATTATCTTAAAATGGACCCAGAGCATCCCAAGACAGACACCTGAGATTCTGACGGATTTGGAGCATCCCAAGGTAGACACCTCACGTTTTATTCACACAGCCTGTCCCTGTTGCAGCACAGGACAGCACTTCAAACCACCAGCACAGGAGCTTGAATTTGGCTGGTCTCAGAGTTTTGATCCAAAGCAACACCAAGGCTAAAAATCAGCAATCAGTGCATAGCATTCAGAGGGCTTGGCAGTTGTAAGCTTGCTCCCATCATTATTCCCTCTCTTACCTTATAAATGGTATCATAGGAAGCCTCTTTTTGCTTGGACTTCCATAGTAAAAAGTAGATATATAAAAAAGTCCATTAGTCCATATTTTTGGGCATCCTAAACTCCTACTGAACTCCAGCTGATGCATGAAGGCTGCTTTTAATAAACCACTTGGCATCTTGCCTATTATGTTTTTCATTTTGTTTACATTAAGAAAAAGCAAAGTTTGGAAGAAGAAGGAAGGGTAAAAAAGGATAAAGGATCAGTTTCCCTGGTTTCTCTGCAGGTGTTGCTGCTTTCTCTGCTTTTCCACATTTTATTCTCTGCTTGACACAGTCACAGAAGGTGTGCCATGATAAACATGACCCACTGAACCCCCAGCCTAGCACCACTCCAGCCCATACTAACAGTGCTCACCAGAGAAAGACATGGCCCTTTTCCCTACAATTGTCCTCACAGGCAGGCCAAGAGCTGGTTTTGCCCTGAGACATGTGCAGCTCTCCAGGAAAGCAACAAGAGAGAATGTAACCTGTCCTGACTACAACTACATGCTAATAATAAACCACTGGCCCATGGCTCAGCAGACACCTGCAGGCCAAGCCAACATTCACCACAGAACTGTGGAAGGGAAAAGGAAGCAGCAATATAATGCAATAATTGACAGTTACAGACAGCTGCCATTTCCAGCACCTTTTAGTCACCTTTTAGCTCATTTTGCCTTTGCAATCCCTAGCTGAGAAACTTGCTGCAGTAAACACTAAAGCCATGTATCAGAGGATGAATCTGATACGTAAAGGCCAACTCAAGGCCAACCCAGGATTGCCAGGCAGAGCTGGGAGATAACCCACACCACAAGAAGCAAAAATAAAGAACAGGGAATCCTCTGGATATAGCTACTGGGACTGGATAAAGACCACTAATAAGGAGAGCATGGGATGGACTTGAAACCTCCAAATCCCACAAGCAGAGACAGAGACCAACACCATACGAGAAGATTTGCTGTATAATCTTCTCAAGACATTATGGTACATTTGGAAGACACAGCTCCTACCTCCAGGGAAGGAAAGGGCAAAGCCCAGGCTGCCATATGCCTTCATGTGGGAGGAGAATAGTCCACATCTTGCATCAACTCTTTAGGGCACTAGGGCAGGAAGGCATCATATCCCCATTTACTTCCTCAGGGACAACGTTTTGCCTTTTATTCTTTGCCAGGCCTTTTATTTACATCTGACTAACTTCATATATCTAATATTCACCTGCTACGTTAGTGATCTTATTGTGCATAATGGCCTATCTGCCCTGGGGGTATTATGGATCTGGAGCAGGCAGAGGGGGGAAATGGAGCAGTCACTGCATGCACTTATTTATTTCTAGCTGCCAGCAAGACCTTGGCTTCAGAGAACAAATGTACAAATGCTATTCTTAAATAGGTCAGGGAAGAAATGATACCTATGTGCAGGAAGCAAAACAAGATTCACACACAAAATCTGTTGTTATCGCAGTTACCACAGTGGCATGATATTTTTAAACTGCTTAAACAGGGATTCAGTATTTAACGCTTCATTGCTCAAAAAATAATCTTCTGCTCCAGAGTATTGGAGCAGTGGAGATTCCTTACTGCCTGACTTCACATTACAACAGGAAAACAGTTCACTGTCCTCTTATGACCTAAATGAAAAAATAATTTGTTTGGGGATCTACTCACAATTCCTCTGCACTTGTCCATAGCCTCCTGCAGACAGTCTGCAACCACAAAAGTAAGGATACTGGACTTGGAATGGGACAAAAAGCCCCCAAAGATGGTGGCATCCAAGACACATCAGCCTCAGTCCCTGTATGGGAGAATATTTGAGCCACCAGGGACTATTGGAAATTGCACATGCTATAAATCCTTGTTAGAGCAACTGGTAGGTATTCACACTTCTGGGATTCATTCCTGTTTCCTGCAAATTTTTCCTAGGACAAACCACTGAACTTCTCTGTACAACCACAGATACCTTGTCTGCAGAATGTGGGAGCACTTTTCCAAGTCATGCAAAACAACACAAAGTTTTTAAAATAAGCAGACAAGAGCCAAGACATTTCCATTCCCAACACATCAGGGTACCCTCATCTCAAGATCTCTGTCCAAAATGCATGGAGCCATCTGCAACAGCTCCTGTAAAACAGAACTGCCTCCATTGCTCAGTAAGGGCTTCTAAAACAGCCTTAGATCCTACTGCAAACTCCCAGAGCAGCAGCTGACACTAATGCAATCTTGTATCAGGTCAAAGGCAGCACTGAAAATAAGAAACCACCAGAATGCAGAGAAACAAGTAAATAAATAAAAGAGCAAGGGAAGAGGAAAGAGGACAACACCGGGACCCAAAATAGATTCCTTGTGCCACACATATCAGATTTATGGCTTAAAAGCTGATAAAAGCAAAGAAACTTGTTCTTAAAACAGTCCATCAATATTTACTCTGCTGCTGGCCAAAGTCTACTACTGTCTGACACCCCTACTTCCTATTTACAACTTTAAAGAAAAACTGAAGTACATTAATTGAGGATTTTATGAGGTATAAAATGATAGCTGCATTGTTACGTGTTCTAGAAAAAGAAAAGCAGGCTGAGAAATGGGAAGGACATCAGAGAAGCAGCACCCAAGATGAGAAGGTGCCCAAGAAAACGTAAACATCTCCTCTGCCTGCTGTTACTCCTCAGTCAGTACAAACAAGGGCAAAGGGTCTGGAGGAGCACTGCTGTCCCGGGCACAGATCCCAGGAGGGACACAGAGCCTGCTGAGCCTGTGGGAGGGTACTATCACAGCCAGTGAAGACCAATCCAGCTGCAGTGATACAGCACCTGAGCTGGGTCTGACAGCACCGAGGCACTGATGGATGGCTCGTGACTCTCCAGCTTGGGGAGGGAGCACACACAGGATGAGAGGTCCCCATGCTTGCTTTGCACAGAACCACAGCTGGAACCATCAGCAGCCTGTGCCCCAATGTGTCCCACTCCCAGTATGGACAAACTCCAGCTGATTTTTTGGAACCGTAAAGAGCATTTCCACGAGCACGCAGACAGCAGCAAAAACTGCCACCTCAAATGGGTACCTGGCTACAAGATGTCCACATTCACAGTGAAAAGCACAGGCCTTTCCAGACCCCATTCCAGAAGTAACAGTAGAAGCAATAGGAAGATGGGATACACTGCCAGCCTTCAGGCTCACTGCACCCTCAGCTCTGCCTTGCTACAGACCAGTGTCTGGAGCTGCTCTTCACCAGGGCAGAGGAGCAGGGATCTGCCTCTTGTTTTGTTTGATTACAGAACATATTGATAGGCAGAGCCATGTGTTGAGGGTACAACCATGGGACACCTGCCACAGACTTCCCACAGACAATACTCATTGTCTTAGTGTGTTCTTTCTGATTCTGTGAGAAGCTTGGCTCTTTCCCTAGCTGTTAAGTAGATAAGAGGTTGCTTCTATTTTGCCACATCTATCAGACTTTAAAGAACCTAATAAAGAGCCAGGTTAGTTTCAGAAACGTAACACAAATCATGTTGTTAGGCAGCACACACAGTACATGCAATTCAGTATCAACAACCTGGATAGCAAGCGAAGAAGAGAAAAAGAACTACAAAATACGTCCAATGAGCTGAGAAAATAGGAAGTACTGGGGGGATACCAAACCCCTGGAAATGCTGGATTGCTAGGAATAAAAGGTCAACAGAAGTGAGAACAGAGCCTTTACACTGATCTGCCCTTGAGGAGGAAAAGACAAGAAAACTGGAGGCAAAATAATTTTACTATGTGGCATAAAATAATGAGAAATGAGCAAGACACTGTTGCCAGGGTCAGTATCAAAAAAAACAAACCAACCCGCATCAGCTGATATATTGACTGATCTCAGACAAAATGACCCTGTCTAAAGGCACTATTGTTTAGGCAAAATCATGAAGCAAAGTTTAAATGCTCTGGTTACAGAGCTGTGTGTGACTGAAGGGACACCAAAGGTCCCCCAGTGAAATGGGTGACAGTCCCAGACATGCAGTGTCCAGGTGAGATGGGAGACTGATCTGGCTCTAGGGAAATGCCACCAAACAGCAGGGCCACCTGGACCATCCAGCGGGCATGGCAGAGTGACAGACCCTGAGAGTGAGAGCATTTGCAATGAGTAAGAATGTGATTAAAGGAAGCCAGGGCACATGGAGAGGCTGCCTGAAAATCCAGACTGCGCTCCAGAGCACAGTACAGAGAGATAAGCAAAATGAGCAAGGCTCAGCTCAGAGCAATGGGATAAACACACACAAGAAACAGAATGCCTTCATGATGCAGTTTCACCAGAATGTGAATAACAAGAGTGAACCCAATGCCTGAGGATGATCCTGTAGAAAGAAGGATCTCCACAATAAAACCTCTGCAGATCCTCAATAGTCAGGCTCTGCACAAGAAGCTGCTAGCCATTCTACAGCTACATTTGCTGCCCTGGCATTAAATTAAAGATAAATCTCATTCCAGGTGGATTGTAGAGCCAGCTGCAGTGATAGGAAGCAATCTTAGACAGTAGAAATGCCACCAAATGCTGAAGATGTAGAATAAAAAAATGTTGAGATCAGTGGGCAAATACAAGCTGTTGATAAAAAAAACCCACAAAATCAGAGGTATTTTCACTTTAGCTGGACAGAAGCTGACAGACAGAACCATCCACTGCTTGGAAGCAGGACTGCAAACGTGAAATGATGAACACATTTAATAAAGAAATATTATCATTTTTGTAGAAACTTATGTCCCTGCAAGGCCTTAAAAAAGAGGGTTTGATTAAAAAACTGTAACAGAAAAGGAAGATCACAGAATACATGAAATCAATTAAAAGCAACACTAAATTACAGGCCATCAAGACTAACCATGATCTAAGAATCATCATTGAGTGAACTTATTTCCAGGGAGGTCAATTCCTGGCCCTGCATTTACCTCTGAGGCCTTTGAAGAAATTCTTGGAGCCAAAGATGGGATGAGCATCTTGAGCAGCAGCAGCTCTGCAGACTCTGAAGTCTGGGAACATCTGAGGTCATCAGCACACACTGCTGTGCTCAGGGCCAAGCACCTTTATCCTGGAGGTTTCTCTGCAGCAGTGGGTGGGGTCAGGGTCACCACAGGGGCCTGGCCAGACATGGGTCCCACCCCTCATCATCCTCCTGTCCCTCCTAAGCTTGGCAAGGCGGGAGGCAGCCACAGCCAGGAGCTGGGGACACAGAACAGCCCCATGGCCTCTTCCTGAGCTGAAGGCCCACATGAGCCCTTGTCCCTTCAGCCACTCAAAGAGGCTGCTAAACAAGAAGTTACTCTGCTACTGCCTTGATTCTGTCAGCTCCTCTCCAATTTACGGCCTTAGGCAGATGCCTGCTTTTCCCTGCCCAGTCCTGAGGTACCAAAGTTCCACAAAGCAGCTCACAGCAAGACCAAGATGTCTCAGCATCAAACCTAAAAAGAGCAAGTATGGAAAGCCAGTGTCCCATTCTGTTTACCAGCTGATGCCTTACAGTGCATAAAGTGCATTTGCTCAGACAGAAAAAGAGCCATCAGCTACACTCCCTGGAATGTGACATGTCCATGCACACCTTACTAGTCACCAGCACTGTCTGAGTCACAAGCCAGAAGAAAGGAACATGAAAACAACCCCATGGAGTACTTCCAAGGGATAATTGCCCCTGTCCTTCAGAGAGCATCAGCCTTCAGCACTTCCTGGTGGTCACCAATGGCAGCAAAGACATGCAGAAAGGGCAGCTTTACAGAATGACACATGCATGTCCCAGTGGAAGACAGTGGATTAACACACCACATTATCACCTAATTATAATGGGAGACTCCAAGTGATTTCAGAGTGCCACAAACACTAATGCAATACCATCTCCTTGATGGGCCAGATCACAAAAAAAAACAACCTCATTCTCTTTGTAAGACTACATATCATGATATACCAGACAGCACAACCCTCGGAACTTCTGTCAGTGACCTGCACCAGTGCTCTTGTCCCCAGTGAAACAAGTTACAGCAACAAGAAGTTACTCTTAACTCCCCAATCTTTGCTAGGACTGCTTGTCAGATTAGAGATCCACCCCACATAGAGATATACAAACCTAGGATAGGAGAAAATTACAGTGGAAAATCAGCCAAGGATCTACTACTGTAAATGTTTAGAGTTTTGTTTCCCCCTTGTGATAAATTTCAGAGGGAAATTTAAGAGCAGACTCTAGGAAAAGGCAGTGATCACCTATCCTGATGATTTAGTCTTTATACCTGAATGAAAATATCCACTCAATTTTAAGAGGTGAAGGGCTTTTTGCAAAATAAAAAAAAAAATCTTGCAGCTCAAACAGCTTTTATTTGAACAAAATAAAACAATAACATCTTAATGTACCAGAAGAGAGAAAATATTTACCTTGCATTGAGTAAACTTTTCCCAGGGTGCAGGCATAACTGTAAACAGGAGGAAATGTTAATAAGAGACATGGTAGAAGCTGTTTCAAACTACACACCTCAAAGCCAAAAGGGATCCGAAACTGGATCTCCTCCCACCACGAATAAAGAAAGATTGTCACAAAGAACCACAAATTATTAATTAAAGAGAGTATGATACCACAGGGAAACAAAACAAAACCTGCAATAATCTAGATGCAGACTTTCTAGAGATTCAAGAGAAACCGGGTAACAGTACAGGGAAGACAGCTCTCTCCTCTATTATCTTTCATTAAATTCTGCTTTTCAGCTTCATCATTACTGCTAGAAGTGCAAAGACTTTCACACATTTCAAGTCTTATTCAATTTCCACTGAAGTATCCGAACAGACTCCAGTAATGTTGTATCAAATTTCTAAGGGCCCTTCCAATCTGCGAGCTAAACACTCCTTTAAGAACTAAATGAATTCAGCTTCCTCGCCTTTGTGAGGAAAAGCCCTGGCTGCTTGCCTTCCTGTGACTCAGACACACTTGGCTCAGCCATGAGAAGGGCTGCATTCCCTCTGCTCCCACCAAAGTCAAGGGCATCTCCCAGGCTCTGTATGCTGAAAACCAGGCTGCCTGCCACAGGGGCCAAAGCCAAGCTGCCAGCTAATAAATGCAGAAACCCTGGGAGGACAGAAGTGTGAAGCAAAGCTCATGGCTCAGAATGTGCAGCCCAGTATCAGGTATGTCAGGTACATAGGAGTCCTGCTGTACCACTGGATGCAATTCTCCACCTCATCGTGGGGCCTGCAAGTCTAATTTGGGCTGACACAGGATGGTGCACACAGAACAAGCCTCTGCTAGAAAATGTGGGCCATCACATCACGGTTTATTACTATTTCATTATCTTCAGACTCTGTTTAGCCTGCAACAGCTCCTAAATAAATTCAACATTTCCTGTATTACTTCCCATGTTTTAAATTCTTTTTCTTCCATTGTCTAGAAAGTATTTTTACAGAATGCTAACATTTTGAGCATCTGAAGAGTGATTTATTTCAGGTTCATAAAGCCCTTCACCAGCTACAATTAAGTAAATCCCTGGACACCATACAGGTAAATGCCAGTAAGGACCATCCCTAATTCCAATAATCTCAAAGCACTTCTGGAGTAATCAGTGAGTTCGTATTAGACAAATCAAACACTTGTCTGTAGAGGAAGGGCCAGAACCTTAGGCCTGCTACTGCTGAAAGTCTCAGCCTTTCAGCCTTAATGAGAAAAGGCACTAAGGGCAGACCCTGGAGACTGCACACACACAGCCTGTGCCACACAGAGCTCATCCTTGGCATTGGAAGCTGAATGCAACTGATCTGAGGCAGCCAGAGCACAGGCACCAGTCTGCAAAGAGCTTACAAATTAGGAAATCAATGCACAGAGATCAAATTACCATCCAAATTCCCCTAATAAATCTGTGGATGCAAAAAATTATATAAATTAACAAACATATCACCACTTGCACCTGATATATAACTCGAGAGCCCAAACTCCTCCTCTTGCAGCCCAGCATTCACCATCAGCAGTTGCAAGGTCCCCAGCTAAGAAATGCAACTGGACTGCCCTGATTCCGCCCCCTGTACACATAGCACCTAAGACATTAAATCTATATCCTGAATTAAATTGTACAAAGCATCTCCTGTACTCCAGGATATAGCAATCACTGTTGAAAACAATGACAGCAAAATAATTTTTTGCCCTAGTGTACTGCTGCACATGTTCACCTTCATATTCTGACATTTAAGTACTTGCCTACAGGTCTAGGAGCAGGTGCATGTGGACACATTGAATACTTTCCTGCTAGGTACATTGATAACATCCCCTCTGAATGTTTGCAGCCCCTGACCCCCAGTCCCCCAATCTTCAGCTACATCTCTTAGTGGCTGATTTCTTACAAAAAATTAATTATACTATTGACATCCCCATAGTTTCTTAATGGGAGCTAAGATCTTTCAAACAGTCTTCAGTACTCAAATCAAATAAAAAAAACGAGAAGGACTTTTCCCATCCTGCCTCCCTGTGCAGGAGCACAGGAGGAAATACCAAAAATCAGTTGTTCTCTTCTGCCCTGTAACAGACTTATCATGGGGAACTCTGGCCAACTGCATGATTATAATGCACCTTCATTCCCTCATTCTCAGTGGCTACAGTTATGCTGTAACAAATCCCTGGTCACCTGGGGCTGATCCTGTGCTTCAGATTCTGCCTCCCTAAAGGCATCTGACAGGCACAGACCATGTTCATGGGAAAGCCAACATCTCTGACAGGCACTGGTCATGAATTTTTCAGCAAGTTACATGTCAGTGGCTTGAAAGAGAACCTTTTCATGGGAATATGCTATGGGAAGGCTTCATCAGAAGGATGTGTTTCTGGAGAAAACAGAGAAGGAAGAGCATTTCTGTTCTCTTACAGAGCAGCTGAATTGGGGCACAGAAATGGGACTGGGAAAGCCCAGAAAGCCCAGAACTGGGGCTGGGACAGCCGGGGTCAGTGCAGGCACCACTATTGTAGGTGCAAGGCAGGAGATCCTGATTCCCCAGAACAATTTTTCCACTACTCCGTGAAATTTTAATAGCATTTCTTCCACTCCTACTCTTTTCTCAAAAGCTTTAAAAGATCCTGGTTCCAAGGAGATATCAAAGACAAACCCAGTTCCTATCTGCCCCAACGGGGAGAGCTCAGGTCCCATTTACCTGTGAGGGGTGCTATGCATACACAAATGAGTATCACAAGATGAGCTGTCAAGAGACCAAGGATGTCAGATCTCCACTCGACATCCCTCCAACAGGCAACCAACCTGCTGGCCACCTCCCAAGGATCTGTGTAGATTATTAATTCATTAATGACTGGTGAGTGCTTAGAGAAAGTAGAAGGTGAGGGAGTGCTGTTATTTCCCATTATTATCATGGCTATCTGACATACAAGCCACAGGCAACTTGGATCTATCCTTCGTAGGTACTTGTGATGCTGGACACGACACAAATCAGTTCCTCTGAGCACAACATATGAGTTATAACAGGTGAATGATGATCTTGGCCTAGAACCTTTTAAAAGAGCTCTGGAGATGGGCACAGGGCCACACGCTCTTAACATGCAAAGACAGCCATGTGACATGTCCTTGTCCCGTGAGACTCTTTGAAGCAGCCCTTCTGCCAAAAGCTGCCCTTGACCCAGAGACACTGTCAGATAGAAAGATGTCTCCATACTAAACCCCACTTCCGTGTAGGACCTGCTGACTTAAGTTGAAGCGCTGCCAAAGGGATTTGGGATAACTTTCCTACTCCACAGCAACAAAAGCTGAGGTAGACATTCGTGTAACTTGGCTCTAAGGATAATAACTCCCACCAGAGGGGAGGAGAGGACCACCATGACTTTGATCTACTGGAACTCATCAACCTCTCCTTCAGCTCTTTTACCCAGCCGACAACAGGAAACACACTGACCAGACTCTCCTAGAAAATTACTTATTATAATATAAACTGCAATGCCAACACCTCTAAATGCAGTTCTAACTCTTTCAGCAGCCATTACTACTTAGTTTGACAATCCAATGGCACAAAACGGATCAAAGCAAAGGCTGGAATTTGCACAAGCATGTTTACACTGGCTGTTTATACCACTCAAAGCAGGGGATTTACAAGGAAAACAGTCAGGCTGCTCCATTTTTCTGACAAGCCTGGAACTTCCTTCCAGTGCCTAAATGGGCCACAAGAGAGCTGGAGGGAGGTGTTTTACAAGAACATGTAGTCATAAGAAGAGAAAGAATGGCTTAAACTGATTGAAAGCAGGTTTAGATTAGATATTAGGAAGACATGTTTTACTGTGAGGGTGGTAAGGCCCTGGCACAGGCTGCCCAGAGAAGCTGTGGCTGCCTTATCCCTGGGACTGTTCAAGGTCAATCTGGATGAGGCCGTGAGCAACTTGGTCTTGTGGAAGGTGTCCTATGGCAGGGGAATTGGAACTGGATGCTCTTTAAGGCCCTTCTAACCCAAACCATTCTATGATTCTATAATGATTCCTCCTCCCACACTGACAGCATGGATTACCTTTAATTTTTTTGTAAGACAAAAGACCAAAGAAACACTTACTCAGCTGCCAAAGCTGTGCTTGCAGCTCTGAAAGGTGCTCCCAAGTTTGCTTTTCCAGCAGGCACATCAGCACAAGACAGAAACACCCCCAGCAACAAGTGCCCTGTTGAGCAGCTGGCCCAGGATGACTTCCATGGAGAAGCTGGAGGAGAGATGCACTCCTGTTTAGCTTCAGTATCATCCTTTGCCCCAGCAGAGAACACTGCAGCTGTTCTGGTGCCCCAGGAATTACACATCTCTACTCTTTACCCACCTACCCTCAGTAAAAAAATTTGCTTTGATGGCTTGCTGGCAACATCTGTCAAAAATTCAATTGATGTGTATGTATGTGCACACATCAAAAATCAGTGTTTATCATTCAGCTTCCTCACTAATCTCATTTTTACCAAACTCTGTGGATGTAGGGTACTGTGACACTAAAAGGACTCAGCAGGATGGTCAGTGCAGACAGTATGCAACACCTTTACTTCTAGGTGTGCAGTTGCCTACAATTTCTGATAATACACCTTCCCAAAGGCTTTGGCAAAATATGTGTTTGCACTGCAGAACATCAAGAGGCAGTGAGGCAATAAATTCTCCTCTTCATGATGCATTTCAAGACATAAACAATTTGGCAATCTGAGTGATAAAGAACCTATACAATTATGTGTCATTAAGATGCAACTAACAGTGGCAGAGATTGGATTAGAAATGCTATCTAATCCAATCTTTCACAAGCTATCTAAACCTGCTGATTAGAAATGCTATCAAGGAAACTCTGAGATGTGGTATTAAGGCATGCATTGAAAACAGGACACATTTAATGCTTCTTCTATAAATACTTAATTCTATTTCAAGCCACCACCTCTTGTTTTACTTGGCATGTGCACTTTCCACCATAAAAAGTTCTTTCTTCCATCAAGGATTTTATGAAGGAGTCAACAAATAGCATCTACCAACAAAATAGAGAGTCTCCATGGCCTCTTTGTCAAAACAAAGCTCTTCTTGCTCTTCCTTTAGAAAGACACACCAGGCTGATCACAAAGCACTTTCAGATCTCACTGCACAGCTCATTTTCTCCTCATGCAAGGCCTCCACCTGGATCCATATCTGGACCTCTCTGGGACAGAACTCCTGTGCTAAACATCTTATCCATAAATTTCTAAAGAGTATGATGGGATTCAGTAATGCAGCAGAGAAATTGCTGCCCATTTCAGGTGCCCATGGAAGGCAGCACTCAGCTCCTTTTACCACCAGTTGCATGTGCCTCACCCTCCATGTGGGAAGCAAATACTTCTACTCATCTTCAAGCAGAACTTATTTAGATTTACTGAGGACACATACCTGCACATTACCTTCAGGGCCTGGCCAAGGTTAACATCTTTGCTACCAAGAACCCACCTAAATTCATGAAGCATTCCATATTTTTATCAGGTTGCCCAGGAAAGTGGATGTCCCAGTCCTGGAAGTGCTCAAGGCCAAGTTGGTTGGGACTCTGAGTGAGCTGCTCTCCTGAAAGGTGTCCTTGCTGATGGCAAGGGGTTACAACCAGATGACCTTTAAGGTTCCTTCCAATCCTAGCCATGGTCCTATTCTGTGACCCTACATGGCTGAGACAGCTCCTGGGGCTTCCACAGACCATTCAGGTCCTGGCCTCCAAGATCACCACAGCAGTGGTTAAACAATGGTTCTGGTATTTGCAATGGAAAAACTGGGAGCTGCTGAAGCATTTGTGACTGCATTCCTTTAAGTCTGAAACAGGATTCACATAAAAAAATACAAATCTCTGATGACTTGTGAGCTGAAGAAGAAAGCTGCTCTGCCCCTTTGCCTCTGATTAGTTCCACCGACTTCTATGGCATAGAAGTCTGAGGGAAAAAAAGCATAAACCCTGTTCTAATCTGTCTTCTGATCCCACAGAACATTTTCATGTGGCCAGTATCTGACAAGGTACCAAGACAGAATCTGTGCCAGTGTTCTGGGCTTGCACCATTCCCAGCTCAGCAAAGTCTCACAACTGTTGGAAGCTGGACCCTTTATCAGAAAGTGAAAGTTCAGCATTTCTGATGGAACTCAGCCACGATTTTCTGGCTCAGCAATTATCATCAGCACTAATACAACTTTGACTGCTGCTAATTTTAAGAGTGTCTTGATCTAATTTACATTCAGAGGCATTATACCATAAAGTGCAACATATGATTCCAGTCCAACAAACTGATAATGAAGACTGTGTAAATGGAAATAAATCACCTCCCAAGTCTTTGCAGAAAGTTTATTTGCCTGCAAAGAAACAAGTTTCCATTCCTCCAAAAGCTGCATAGAGAGCAGTACCATGTATTCTTTCCTCTGTCTATAAGGAAGCACCAGTTGGAAGCCCTTTCCTGAGTAACTGGCCTATGCCTGCAGTGATCTGGAAAAAGCCTGTCCCAAGAACTCTCAAGAAAAGAAATCTTGTGAGAGGGAAAGAACTTTGAAGGTAGCTACAGAAAGGAAGAATGTGTGATTGAAAACACCAGAAATCCTGCGAGCATGTTCTGATTGCAAATGCCATCTAGGATGTCACCTCAAGGTAAGAATTGATGCATTATTAAACACAGGTATTTTATAAACCTCAATTCTGTAAATTAAATGAAAAGTTGAGGTTCAACCACAAGAATTGGCCAATGATCATTATTTTTCATAAGGAAATATAAAATTTCTAGAAGGTGTGTCATGACGCCCTAAGGTAGTTAACTCAGACTAAGAAAACAGTACTGACAGACTATTTTTTGCTGACAGTAATCTCTGTCAGGTCCTCTCTGTGAGAGCTCTGACACAGGCTTGGAAATCCATTCAGATCCCAGAAGTTTAACTGCAGAACCATTGAACATAGGGCAAGACACACACCCTCTATATCTAGGACTTAGCTGGGATGCTGCTTAGGGTTTATTTTCCTCTGCCCTCTCAATGCTAACCTGGTTATATGCTTAGAAATTAAAGCTAAAGGGCAGAGAGACAATGTTTTTCCCAACATGACAGAAAAAAACTACAGAAAAACTGGCTTCCTCTAAAGTATCAGGACCAGACCCACAAAACAGTACTTGTGCTGAATGGGTGCAGGGGGAGACATCTCAAGTACTGTTCAAACTGCACAAGAGCATGGACGAGCCCTTGAGCTGAGGGGAACCAGCCTTCTGGAATGCCACAGGCACAAGCACAGTGTGGCAGTAATTCAGCCCTACCTGCTGCCTTCAGAGTGTGAGGCTCAGACACCAACACAGAAATGCAGCTCCACAGGCTATGGGATTCTGGGTACCAGAAATTCTGCTCAGGCAAAGCACAGGGAAGGGAGAGCCCAGAGGAAGAGTCTCTAAGACGTGGTTCCAGCACTGACAGCCAGCCTAAATTTTACTCCAGGAAGCAGCTCCTTTCTCAGAGACAGCTGCTGTTACAGAGCACTGACACCACCATGGAGCAACTGGGCATGCAATATTAATAGCATTAATGAGAAAATTAGGAACCCACATCAAAGCACTGAGAGTTGTTTTTATAATATTTGGTTTGAAAACTAAGTGCAAAAGGAAAGGTATTGCACTCAGCTAAGCATGTTTAGAGGATTTGCTTCTAAGATGTGATTCTGCAGCTTTTAAACACCCACACATATGCAGAATGACCACTTAAAGATGGGGAAAAGCTGCTGTCACCTGTAACTCAGCAAATCACAAGTTACATGAAGAAACAAAAATCAATGCTGCTCTAAAATTTATCCTGTCAGGAAAAAAAAGTCAAGACTACGTAACAAATAGCTGCTGGAAAGTCAGTCAATGGGAGGTGCTGCTTCAGCCATGGTTTTTCTCAAACATGGTCATTCCCTTGCAATTTGAGTCCAAACATTCTCATCTGCACTACACTGAGACCCTGTACTGAATACAACAGACACAAACCAGTAATGCAAATATATTAGTACACACTCATTTGCTAGAATTTTTCTAGTAACAGAAAATTATTAAACAGTATAGTCAATTAATCTAATTTAGAAATCTCTCCTTCTCCATTACAACACTGATATTGGACCAAACTACACAGAGGCTATCTGCATCAACAGTCACTATAGATGAAACACGGATGTAAATACTATCAGCCATGTAATCTCCATAAGAAGACTCTTGGATTTGGGGATTTAATAAATTGAGGATGAATACAAAGAATAGAAGTATTATCTTGAGGATATAGCAGTTATTACTGGTGTCCTTTTGACTGGTGCAGGGACTCCTCAGCCATAGCTAAGTCTCCACAGATGGGCAAAGTCCAATCTGAGCTCTCTTCCTGCACTCTAAGCAAGTTGATGCCTGTGTCTTCTCGGAGAGCTGAAAAAACATGTGAGTGCAGCACTGTGCCTGCAACAGCACTTCCTGCAAGGTGTCCATAATAGTCCTGTGCTGCTGACATCTATGGGCATCTATCACTTCCAGCTGGAAGACATGTGCTCTACCACTGCCATAAACCTGGCATGATTCCAACACTGAAGTCTTCATGTGATTTTAGATACGTTTCTCTGATAGTTCTGCCAATTTAACATCCACCCACAGAGTGGACCTGGCATCTTTTTAAGTACTTCGTTGAGACACTACAACCTGATGACTCAACTTAGTTATTTCTCTTAATCTGCAACAGACTCAGAGCTGTTCAGTAAAATAAGTATGGGCTATTTCCCCTCAAAGCAGGTGAAAGATGGAATCAACAACTAATACACCTGCTCTACTTTGCTCAGCTACCAGGCTTCATTTTTAATCAAACCTTGTCTATCTTCTGCTTCTACACACGTGCAGCCGCCCTGCCTTCACTGCTGCTCAGGCCAGACAGTCTGAAATTACATCACTGGCATCTTGCTGCAGCTTAGATGGCATCACCTCAGGTTACATAGGAGTGGGAGAGACCCACTGGGTCACCAAGTACAGCCCCTGCTGTCCAGGCAACCACGTCAGCAGTGTATCAAAAATAGATATGAACCATACCTCACTGGGCACACCCCAGGCCTGCCATGAATGACATACTGTGGTGTAAACTGACTTGGGAAAAAGCACTCAGACACATCCAAGACAAATTAGAAACTGCAACAAGCAGGGAGGCAGCTTAGTCTAATGGCCAATGAACAAGGCAGCAAGATGGCTGAGTCCTGCTGCTGGCTCCTGTTTCTCCCTGTTCCACCCACAGTGCCATTGCTCCATCCCTCAGGTTCCTCTGGGCTGAGACCAAGATAACACTGTCCGTCCTTCCTTCCTCCTTCCTTTGAGCACTATGTCAAAAAGAGGGACACAAAACCTAAATATTTTTAACCACCTAATCTCCCCAGCAGGTTTTTAAAGCCCATTTTAAAGCCCTTATTTGTAATTCAGTCTGTGGATAATTTGCTACCTGCATCTCCATAAAGTTTAACCTGTCATAGCCTGACAAAGGTGTAATTTCATCCCCAGGTTTTCCTGACTCGAAACTGTGAAGCTTCTCTTTGTGGATAAAGTATCAAAGCAATAGCTCTAAGACAACAGCTCTTTGCATCTCACAACCCATGCATTATTCTCTCTAAACATAGTTTAACTGGCTAGAATAAAAACTTTTTCTCTCCCCTCATATCTCCTCCCCACTGTGCACACAAACACAGATAAAAGTAGCAGAGACAGACACAGAGAGAGGATGGTTTATCCCACAGACAGGATTACTGCATCATGATGTAATGACCTTGTTCAGAAAAGAAAAAGGTTAGTTATATGACAGCCTGAGTTGTAAAAATACTGGTTCCTTTTCAAAATGAAGTAAAATAATATCCATTTAAAGTTATGCTGAAGAAAACATAAATCACTTGTCCAGTGAACTGGAGAGAGAAAGAGCATAGCCCAACTGGCCACGATACAACCCCTCTACAGATATATGTAACACATTGAATCAACAAGGAGGAGTGTTCCTCAGCTGAGTATGCATGGAAAGAAGATGCCATGCTGCTATGTGTTTCTATTTCACTCTTGATATTCTGCTAAAGCAAAGTGTATGTTATTAAAGCCAATATTTACCAAGAGATACTACAGTTGTGAAAGTAATAAAGTCCTTCCATGTAAAAATAGGTTTTCAACAGGAAATACAAGACATTTGGCAAGTGTTAACCTGCCACGGGCACCTGCTCCACGTCCTGTTTCCAGGACAAGAAAGCCCTTCAGTTACTCCAGATTCTTCCAGTGGTGAATGCTGAGCTTGTCTGGTAAGTTTTCTGAGCCTAGTGGAAATCCTAGAGCAGACATAGAAAGCTCTGAGTCTGAATTGGCACCAGATGCTTTAGAAAACAAGTGATTTTCATTTTGTTACAGTAATATGAGAAGGCCAAAATACTTTGTTCATCAGCACAGGAACAGCCACGCATCTAAGAGCATGAATATGTTATAAAATCAGACTCTTCCAAGGAAATCCTGCACTGATTAAAAATGCCTTGTGCCAACTTACAGTGCTCTCTACATGTGTATGAGACAGGAAATGTATTTTCTGTTACAGATTAACAGCAATGACAGCCTTCAGACTAGAGTATGGAATATCACTTGTAGCAAATTCCAACCTCTCAAGGAGCAGCCTACAGTATCTCCCTACTAGCTCAAAGACTCCATACAACGGCCAACTTTATAGTGTACATCTACTGCAGTGTTTCTTCTCAATTAATGAAGGAAAAGTGCATTAGGCAGACATCAAAACTGCACTGCAGCTAGAGCTGCTAATTGGTTATGGCAAAAGGGTGGCTGATTCTTCTGACTGTATGTGGGCCTTTGCTGGAGTTTTCCCAAAATGCACCAAGAAGAGAAGAAAACCTCAGTGAACCTCCCCCTCATTCCCACTCCTTCCTCCCCCACAAATCACAGTCAAGAGGCCTGTGCTTTCAAAAGCAGCATTTCTGGGAGGATTCTTTCTTCAAATCACTCCTTTTCTAAATTCAGACAAAACACACAACTTAAAATCCATTTGCATACGATATATATGCCTAGAAGGACATCCCTCCCAAACACTTACAAGCAAAAGGCAATGCAAAGCACCTTTAAATCCCCAGTACCCAGGGATCCCTACATCTTCCATAGCATAACATAGCATAGCAATCCCATAGCATTCTGTGGCCACCTGCCTGGATTGCAATGGCTACCTGGCAATGCTCGGCTTGACACCAGCCTGCAACAGCTGAGGAGGGGCTGGGGAACCTTTCCTTTCTGCTCACAGCAGTCAAAGAACAGAACATTTCTGCTAAGCACAAGCACATCCTGAATCCCAACCTTTCCACAAGCTTCCCGTGTCAGATGCATTTAACACCTAACATATCTCAAGTAGCAATTCTCCATCCAGCACGTCCCTCCTTCCCTTTGTGTGTTTCAAATGAGCCTCGTGGCCTCAGGGGTGCCATTCACTCCCTGGAATGGCTGGATGGAAATTGTTTAGGCAACCACTAGCCTAGGTTTTCAAGGTCCCCAGCCACACCAACACCACTATTTCCCACAGTGAGTTCAGGATACAAAACTTCAATCATGTTTACTTCTAACTGGTGTCTTCCACTACCCTGACAGCACACTGCTGATGACCTTGGGCATCTGACTTCATCCTTTTGTTTTCAGTGTGTTTAACACAAGTCAACCTGGCACCCAGCCCCCTGGAGCAATCAGATCCTGCCTTAACACATCTCTACTTTTTTTCCAGGTCTGACTTTTAGGCATTTATTGTAAATCTTTAAAACAGTTTTCACAGAAAATACACTCTGAGATCCTCAGAGTGTAAAAAATGCTCAACGCATGCACCTGCTGCTCACTGCTTTCTAGCACCAACATTCAAAATTCCAGTGAGCAGAGAAGGGAGCCTGAGCTGCACTTTCCATGGCAAGGGGGATCAGCAGTGAGACACGGCCAGCTCCATGGATCACAATGCCTCACCAGCACTGCAGGGCAGATGAGTGCAAGGTGTCATCTGTGTAATGACCCCACCAACAGAAGTCAGCAGTCTGATGAGAACTTGGGCTTTAGGAGCTGTTCGATTACACAAGAGCACAACTTTTTCTGCTCCTTGCCCAAAAGCCAGTCCTATTATGAGTTGATTTGGGATTATGTTTACCAGACTGCTTGTGGGTACATACACAGCTATGTGTAACTCCCGTTCCAGTACACAAGCAATTACACTCAGGATAGATGCAATCCTCGAACACAGTCACATGTTCAGGTGTACCCATGAGGGTAGGCTCTGCCATTCTGCTGAGATCAGCAATGCAAACAACATGAAATGCAGCTCAAAAAGTACTCAAGAACCAGGAAATGGACCTCTTGTGTCATGCGTGGGGACTTCATCCACCTGCTGCTGTGTTCGCAAAGTGGGAGGAAAGAGAGCTTACCACACCAAGGACCTGGAACTGGAAAACTACATTGTAACCACATTCTTACTGCTTGTCCTTACTACATGAAGAACACTGGCATTCACCCTGAGTGTCCAGAGTGCTCCACAGACCATGGGAGAAGACTGGGCATGCACTGAAGAGCCGGTTGCTCAAATGCTCTGTTCACATCACAAGTTATGGCATACAAGTGCCCCCTAATTAGATGCTTTGTGGACAATTTACTTCAGAAACACACAAAAGTAGCAGCAGTTCCAGCATTTCAATAATGGTCCAGGAGAGAACCTCTATGTGTTAACTGTCAATATACTGCAGAAAAGAATAGGACTCCACTCTCAGCTTATTCCTTCTAAAACGCTTAACATTCATTAATGCCCCCTAAAGAGGAGGATTCCCCTAGTGCAAGAAGAAGTGTAGAGAGAATAACAGAATGGACAGGTGTGGTACAGGGTTTGGGGCAGAAATTAAAGGAGAAGACTGTTCCCACAGACTGCCACTCTAGATACTTCCAAATAAGCCCCACCTCTTTCTGCTCCACGCATCCTACAAAGTGCAAGGCGCCTTCCTCCAAAAGAAACAAACCAGGCAGCAAATTCAGTCTTAGTCTTTTTCCTTGTTAGAAATCTCACTTCTTCCCAGCTTGAATTCTCTGGAATGAAGAGAGTCATAACACAGCACAGTTGATGCAGACCACATTTGTAGGAAATAAATAACCAGGATGCCAACCTGAGCTGGCTAGGCTTGCTAAAAAGATCAAATGCGGATGTAAGCAGCTCTTTTCTGGAGCAGGCATCGTTTCAGTTGTTGAAATATTCATGTGCTGTGGTATCAATGTCTGCCCCTGATACAAACAAACCTGAGCTCAAAGCATGACAATCTGTGTTGTGTAGAGCAGAATCACAATTAAAAGCATTTCCCAAGCTTCCATTTCTGCATGCACACATATGACAGCTTTTCTGGTGACACATCTAGAGCATCACAAATCCAAGTCCTGTGAGGGCAGGAGACATTAAAAACAGCTTTAGCAAATACCCAGGATTTTAATTGTGTGCCTTCAGTTTTCCCTCTCAGGTATACCATGCACCACCAGCCCTGTGTTTCATCTGGGGCGTGGCTGGATGTACCTGATAAATATGAGCTGGCATCTGGGCACTGTGGGTTGAATCAAGACTCTGCAGGGAAGCACCTAGAAAATTTTGATTTGGAGGATTTTCTCCTTCACAGTAGGGAACAGAGAACAACAGACAGAAAAGGGAAAACATTAGGCCTTTCACTCCCCTCAAGAGATACAGAGAAGTACTTTCCAGTGCTCTTTCTAGATAAAGGAAACTGATTTTTTGATGCCAGCAAACGGACAGGGATGGGGGTGGGGCACAGCTGCTGCCCCTTCAACAGCACTGTCTGGAGAAATGAGCCCACTCAGGTGATGTGGCAAGACACTTGCGTTGTCACGTGCATCCAACTATGCATACACCCTGCAGAGCAACACTGAGCCTGCTAAGGCACCAGAGCATTTTCAATACTTGAGGGTTAGAAAGGAAATGAGAATGGTTTGCCTCTGGAGTCTGAGCCATACTGCAATGTTGAAATGGCAGTCTGTTTCAGGTTTATGGGGATCTACAGCTGGACAAAAATGACATTGCAATACCTTGAGTTGTGGCAAAGCCAAGCACATGCATGAGCAGCAGGATGGACCACAGCACAGAGTTCAGTGGTCCACATGCCAGGTGTCGCTTTCAGAAGTCAAAGAGTCACATCTAAATCTTTGTTTCCATTTCCTGAGAAAGCACACTTTTGTCACTGGGACAATAAAGAAACATGAAATTACCCAAAGACTCCTTGAGTATGTTTTGGATCCAAACTGCCTTAATTTGTTTCTGATGGTAATAACATAGTACACATGACTAGAGCAGAGAAAAGGATGTGTATCCAACCTTAACTTTGCCATTCCCCAACTTCATGAGCCTTACAGTGTTGAGCCCCACAACCAGCACGTGGAGGCACTGAATACTATTCCAACTGTGGGACTGGCAGCAAAGACCCCAGGGAGAGATGTGCTTTGCTCTGCATCACTCAAGACTCAGTCACATCAGTCAGTACACTACTAGATAAGCAACTGACAATAAAAGTACTGCTGGAAATGAGCACACAGAATATATAACAACACTATTTTACCCTTGAATACTTAATGCACACAGCCATAATGGTAAGTCTCTAGGCAAAACAGCAACATTCATAGCAGAGGTTTCCTAACTGAGCAGGACAAGCCTCAGATTAAGAGGGACATGATTTCCAAGTCTGCCTCTGGAGGAAATGATACAAGACGTCAGAGTACCTAGAGGTGCACACCAAGCCCAGTGCTCCAAGAGCCAGACTTGCAGGTAAGGTTGGTGCCATAAGCTGACACAGAGATCTTCCCAACCCAGGAGCCAATGACCTGAAACACTAGGCCTGCCTGTCCCCTGCCCAGGGCTTCCTGGGATCAAGAGCTCCAGAAGATGGGGACACGATACTGCATCAATTACATCAAAGGCTTCCTGGATCCTGGCAGTGGGACTGCCAGGGTGGATGCCATGGTGCTTGCCCAGAGCAAAGTGCAGCCATCTGCCACCTCCCACACCACCTGAGGCAGAGAGTACCACCTTGGAGCCCAATTCCCTGTCTCAAAAAAACCTAGGAAATCAACTCATAAATGGTGCACTGTCAAAGCTAAGTTGGAGCAGTGCAACTGAGCATGCAAAATTGAGAAGTCTTTTGACTACCTCCAGCAAAGCACGGTGACACACTTGCTGTTCACTGCATACAAGCCACAGCTGCTGATGTTCTCCTGGAAACAATGTCCAGAACTCCAAGCACTGAGGCTATCCGCTAGCAAACCAGAGATACTTTTGTCATGTTTCTCCATTATAAAATTACTGCTAGGAGCAGAAGACAATAGCCACAGCAAGTCTGAGATAAGACATTCAGATTAGTGTCTCTACCCGTGCTGACCCCGACCCAGTGAAACCTACCAATTACCTCTCGGCCTAATGCCATTCTTCAAGTAACAACAAAATCAAAGCCAACAGAAAGGAAGATACACAAGCTCAACTATTTGTGTCTGGAAGATAGAAGTCAAAATAAAGGTACACGGAGAATATGCTACCTAAACACACAATAGCACTGGTGAATGAAAAAGTTTATTTCTGCAGGTGAAAGTTAATTTATGTTCCTCCCTCCCCTTTCTACTGCTGCTCTCCCCATTAAGTTCCTGAAGAAAAGCTTCAAGCACCTTTGGCATGACTAAGGATGGTAATGAAAGAGGAAGATCACAATGGACTCCTGCCTGCCCACTGTGTAGCACAGCAAGGAACAGAAATCAGCACTCAAACCAGAGAGGCACAAAGTGACAGCACTGTTAATGTCTCAAAGACACAGGAAGTTCAACAACAGCACCATGGAAGCCAAATTTGGCAACTTTCCCTCTGTGGCCAGTTCTGTGCAGACATGACTAAAATGAAGGAGGACTTGTCACTAGTGGCAGATCTGAAAGACCTTCAGATTCCCAGCTGGTTTTGATCCCAAAACATGGCAGCTCCAGGGACACTTAGATCCACAGGCACAATTAAAGTATTAGAAGAAAACGTGAAGAAAGCTTCAGGCAAAGGGAACAGGAACTGAAAATGGGACTATCCCCACAAACCAGCTCTCCTCTAGGAGCAAATGTGAAGCCAGGAGATGGCCAACACAAGAGCAGGGTTTGTTATGGCCAATAATATGTTGCTGAATGTGTCTCCCCTATCCCAGTAACTGTATGTAAACCTGCAAAGAAATACAAGTGGTTGGAGGAAGACAACCTCTTGTGCCCAAATTTGTTTTCCAGACTTTGTGAGTTAGCTCATGACACACAGGACAACCTGGACTCCAACTTCTACACATTTTCTGAGTTTTGGTCAGATTCTTACACAGAAATTGCCTTGTCAACAGTCTACCTGGAAAGCTGAAGTTCTCTTCCTTGCAGTCAGCAGTAAAATGCTCACCAACTTCTGTGAAACCCTTCTACACAGTCTCGCTGGGCTTGTTAGTTTAGAGGGCACAAAGCCCCCTACAAAAAGCCAGCACACTTGTGTTACAGCCCTGAGGTAAATAAGGCCCAAGCACAGGGCCTGTGGCAACCAAAGAAACTCACCCTGGGTATTGTCTCCTGCAGCACTGCTGCCACAGCTGTCTCCCAAACTCTTGCTGCTGCAAGTGGTGGCCCATGAGGCCTGAAACGTAATCCTGTAACAGGAGCTCAGGGCTTACAGGAGCTACTGAGACTTACTCTAGGTTATCCAGAATCACTCAGTGCACATCTTGGTTCAGAGTAAGACCACCTCTGCAGCCCAGAGGCAGCTGCTTGCAGCCCCCCACCTATGAAGCCAGTGAGTCTCCAGCCCCCTGCACCACGCCTGCCACCAGCTCCTCTGCCCAGTTCCTCGCTCAAGGAATGCAGCTCCAACCCATGCACCTCCATACAGCCACAGGCCTCACCTCCCTCACCAGCCTATGCTCACTGCAGAAAAACTGGCGCAGGGCAATCTTTCTCCTCCATGCACATAAACTGCCACAGCAACTATCACTCCCTTCCCTCGAACAACCCACCAGTCCACGTCCCAGACCTGCAACCCATTACCCCGACCCCTAATTTTCTCCGTGTTATTCTCCCATCGTTTGCAGCCTGGAAGCCCGAGGCTCCTCTGCAGCCATGTGCCACACTTGCACTTCCCCCGGCACAGCGTCCTCCTTCCGGGTGGCTCCGGCGCTGCGCCCGAGACCCCACCTCGCCGCCTGAGGCAGCCACAGACAAGGTGCATTCCCACGAGAGGAACCAGGGAAATCGGCCTCATCACCCTCCGACCGCAGCGTCCTCTTCCCTGTCCCCTCGGGCAGGCAGGCCTGGCTCCGGCCCTCCCGACAGCCCGTCCTCCTCACGCTCCTCGCTCTGAGGCGGTCCATGCCAGCCCGAGAGCCGCTCTGCAAAGCCCGTGCCGATCTCCGGCCTCCAGGTTCCCCGGGCAGGGCTGGATCCAGGCAGATGGGGCATCAGGGGCCGGAGCCTTTACGGAGGTTTGCCAAACTCTCCACACAGACACCCAGGCTGTTCACTCCTGGCACACTCTGTGCCCACCCCGCAAACCGAAGGGCGCGGGGAGAGGCAAAACCGAGCCCCTCAACATCCCTCGGGGCTGTAGGGCCCCAAAAAACCCCGCTCTTCCCAGTCCGGGCCCACCATCTCTTGCTCGCTTCCCCTGCCTGAATTCCTTTCGCCTTCCACATTAAATACTTCGCTATATTTAAAACAAAGCTCGTTTTCTGGCATCAGTGAAAACGGGACCTGAAAACTGCCTCCATGACCAACAAAAGGAGCCACTCGTGCCGACTGCATCCCCCCCGCTAGAGAAGCCTGGAGCGACCAGACATCACGCTGGAGCATTTCCTCGGCCGGCTGGTGTGCAGGTCTGGGACAAAGAGACAACCCAGCACAGGGACCGGCTCCAGTGTGGCATCAGGCACCACCATGCACGCAAAGGGAGAGACCACCCTTCCCTGAACGGATTTCGGGAAAACTTGGCAGGTGCTGCCGAACCGGTCAATCGGATGCGCGTTGCCAATAACAAGTATTAAGAAAAGAAAGAAAAAATAAAAATAAAAATTAAAAAAAAA
>JAHLSL010000017.1:21753536-21808281 GCA_025920805.1 Petroica traversi
GCTGGGCTGGGAGCACCAGCCAAGCACTGAGACTGAACCTGTGCCCGATCCCAGGGCTGGCAGGAAGCTCTATAAGCTCCAAGTGCCACCAATGGAAAGGGCTGTGCTGGTACATACCAAAGTGAGCGTACCTTTGACCATTTTTTTGCTTGATTTGTTGGGGATTTTTTCCTGATACAGATGCACAGAGTATGTGTAATAACACATTACAGAGCAGTCAAGGGCAAGCAATGAAGACTTACCTGCTGCTGGCTGCTATTGCTGAAGGTAAGGCAGGCCTCATCTGTCCAACAGGAGGTAACAAACCCTCTGCCCCACCACACAGCATATGATCTTCTCTGACCACAAGTGATAATGGTGCTGCCTTACAGCTCATTCAAAGGACAGGTTCTCCAGAAGCAAGAGCTCACTGAGTCACCCAGTCCACACTGACGTGACAAGCAGCCCCTACTGAATCACTACCATCCCTTGCTGCTGTAAGCCAAAGTTTCACCAAGGTTTTGTTCCCCAGTATGAGTCAAATCTGTCACTTAGCTGGCAGGCTCTGCAGTGATTACAGTCAAGCCATAAAGAAAGTTGTCAGTGTTCTTTCCACCCCCACAGAGAATTACTCCTGTGGATAAATGACTTTCAGAATCCTCTAAGGTCAGCAGGAATTGTGCAAATCTGCCGTCCCTCAACAATGAAAGAAGAGGCCTTCCATTTTCTGCTGCATATAGTGTCCACCCTGGTGACAGCACTCATGCATCCAAGAGGGTTGGGACAGCAACGGGGTGACTCCTGCAGAGGACACACTCTTTCTTATTGGGCCAAAGCGGGTTAGTTAGCAGAGACTGCAGGTTTTGGCCTTCAGCTCTTCTCTCATCTAAGTCCATGCAAAGCTTTTGGAGGAATGTCCCTTGACTGCAGTGAGGAAGGGAATGCAGCTGAATGAGCTGTCAGGGTCCCTGCAGGCTCTCCCAGCTCTGCATACCACACTGGCTGCTGCAAACTGATGTTTAAAACAGCTCAGAGCTGGAAAGGACTGAGCAGATGGAGGACCAGCAGTACCCAGTAACCTTCAGAGTAAAAATCATTCCTGATGGCTTTGGAAAGACTGGTGGGTCATTCACCAGCCCCACTCCCTGGAGAGCGGGAAGTGTGTGTCCTGCTCACAGGCTTCCAAAAGAGGGAGGCAGCTCAAGGAAAAGCTGCAGACAGAGCATGAAATTAGGCAATTACAGATATTAGGACTGAATCTGTGAGTGAATCACTTCCATTCCTTTTAAAAAGTCCAACTAAAATCTAGTTTTATCATAAACTTTTAGCAGAACTGCTCTTATGACCACCATAAGAAAACTGCAGGCTCTCTGAAGCACCAAGCCCAGTTCAGCTCCTGTCTGACTTTGCCAAAGGCTGGGCAACAGCAGATGAACAAAAGAGTTTCAGTTTCCTTTCCCCTGTGAAAGAACAGAAACTTGACTCTGTGACTGCACACAGTGAAAAAGCAGATCAGATCCCTTATGCTCAGCCCTATCCAAAGCCACAACTCTCCTGGGAGCCAAAGAAACTTTGCAAGCACTGACTATGCACAGTGGAGTTTTGTCTGAAAATTACATAGGGTTTTTAAGTGTCTGTGCCTTTCATATTGGCTTTTGGAGACCACAAAGCCCTTGAACCCCTGCATTTCAGCCTTCCAGGGTTCTCCAGCTATCTTTAAGCTGCTGAATGGAAGCCAACTGTCCCATACCTGATAGAAAGCTGATCTGCATGTTTGTCCCATGCCTTCCTGGCAAAGGAGACAAAGAGAGGGAGCAAAAGCAAGATCCACAAAGGGGAAATTGCCCAAACCACAGAACTCCATTGCTCCTCATCCCAGGGGTAATGAGTTCTCTGGTGGAACTGGAGAGCTCTGCTGCACACAATGAACAGCTGCATGTGCTGACAATGGGCACATTGCTCAAGCCCATTGCTGGGAGAGGGAAAAACAAGTGACTGCATGGAAAGGCACCTACATAGTCCCAGGGTATCAGGCTCAGCAGTGCAAGCTGGACTTGCTCTACGGGTCCACCTGGGACAGGCTGGGCTGGGCACACCTACAGAGTGTGGCTGGGCCTGACCTGGCCCAGACATAGACATGGTGATGGCTTTGTCCCCACAGGGCATAGGAAAGCAGGCCAGTCCTTGCTAGATGTCAATTCTGTGCGACTGTCATGCAGATGTCCCAGTGAGTTGGAAATGTTTCGAGTCTGCATTCCCACCCACAAGGTGCAGCCTCCAAGTCCTGCAGGGCCTGCCCAAAACGTGCTTTTTCAGGAGCCATTTGGTCTCTGAGCAAGAATCTCACCCATTCAGAAGCTGCCCTTATTTGAGTCCCAGTGCCCAATGCTTTAGGTGTCTGAGAAGCAGGAGGGGCCTGACTGGACCATGTGCATCGCCAACCCCAACAGCTCCTTTCTTGTGTGCTGAAATAGGCAGGACTGTCTGTATCACAACCATCTGTGCTGGAGAGTCTCTGTGACAGGTTGTGCACAAGCTTCCCAGCCCCTCCTTGGGGCCTTCCCAGCCAGGAATGGCCCAGGGGCAACTCCTTCCTGAAGATGCAACCCCATGGAAATTCAGGGCCAGGTAGCCAACACCTACCACAGCAAGAGAAAGAAATTTTAGCTCTAAGCAACAAATAGCCTTTTGTAGCCTCCAAAACATGCCTGAGGACTTCAAAAGCCCAATGCCAAGTAACCTCACCTCTTCTAATTAGATAGAACCTCCCAAACTGACTGCAGAGCTGCAGACTTGCACTGTATGACCAGCATCGTTCCCTGTGCCAGAGGGATGTGCAAAGCTTAATGTCTCAGCAAAGGACACCAAGCACCACATTTTCAGAAATCAAAGGTACACTTACCTGGGATGGTCAGTGAGTTAAAAAAGTCTTTCTTGAGCAAAAAGAAGAATCCTTTCAAAGAGCTGCCTGATCCTGCTTTCACAGGGAATGCAGTCAAGCAGGGCAAGAATTCAGGAGAGCTCTGCAGATACACATCTGCAGGAAGCCTTGTTCAGTGCCATGCAGGATGTAACCTTAATGGTTCCAGAGGTGGCTCAGACATGCCCTAGTGAAGGCTCAAGGACACGGAGTAAACCTCTCTGCTTCAGTAAGGCAGGAAGGTGGATACAGCCTTCATCCACACCAGAACTAGTTCTGCCACATTTATCTGAGCAATAGAGCGTGACTGCTGATGGGGTGTCAGTAGGTTTTCATGGAAAGAGAGTATCCTGTTAAGGATCCTAGTAATCCCCCACACTCAGTGATAGCTGCTAGAGAGCTTATCTTACAGATAAAATTAACTCTGACCATCAATCTACCCCCATTACCAAAATCCCTATAAGAAGCAACCTATTCTGTCCCCTAAGAGCTGTGGATATTACAGACCCCTGCAGTTTTCCCCCTGCCAGGCTGCTGAGGCACCAGCACTTGGCCCCATGGTCCCACTCCTCCCCGAGGCTGCATTACATGGGGGACTGTGGGAGCTCCTCTGCCAGTCCTGCTGAGCCCAGGCAGCTCCAGGGGGGTCTGAAATGGCACCACAGCAGCACTTGATTAACTGTGCCAGGAGCTGATGTGGGGAGCACTGGGGGAGGGGATGTAGAGGGACACTGGAAGCTAACAATTAAATTTGGAGGCCTGCTTGGCCCATGATGTCATGGCTTCCCAGCGCCCTGGTGATTGGCTGTGGGTGAGCATCTGCTGGAAGCTGGGGATGGTTATTTGCCTGAGGTTCAGACCTTTCCCAGCGGCTCTGAATCAAGCTGGTTGTCCTGACAACCTGGATAGTGGCAGCTTCTGCTAACCACGTAATGAGGCTGTCACAAAAAGAAGCCCCTCCATCAGAAGGATTTAGGGATCATTAGTGTTTCCCAGGGAGTGCGAGAGAAGAAGAGGTAAGGGGACCATCTGGTGATGCTGGAGCACATCAACAGCCTCCCTTGGAAAGGAGCTTCATTAGACAGGAACCACCTACCGACACGGAGTGATGGGAACAGGCAGGCAGCCTGCCAGCAGTGAGGGTCTCAACTGCTCAGCTATGGAATCTGGGATATGCTGAGATCCAGGCAAATACAGAGCAAGGAGACACACAGGTGCTGCCTGGGAATGATGCAAATTGCTGAGCAGTGAAAGTGCCCAGGGTTCATGTGGGAACGGGGCAGAAACACAGCCTGGGACAAGTGACACAGTAAGGCTGGCACACAGAGGCCTTCCCACGCTGCTGCTGCTCTCATGTGCTGCCTCTTGGAGGGTAAGGCACTGAAAGACTCTGTGCCTTAGTTTACCCCATCTGCAGGTTAGAATACTTCCCACTCCTGAGCTGCAAATCTCACTCAGGGCAGGGCACACACTGACAGCAATGCAGCTCATTCAAGGAGAATTAATGCGTGACTCTGCTGTCCTGAGGATCCCTCTCAGCTCAGCTGCAACACAGGACAGAGATGTCCCCTGAAGACTGAACCTGTGGGATCGTGCAAGGCACCAATCACCGTGTCTTCCCCTGGGATCTTCTCAGCCCAGGAAATTCTCTGTCCTTCACCTTGTCCTTGTGAAACATGGGTTTCACTGTCCCTGTGGGACCTGCGAGGTACCTCCCTGTGGCTGCAATAACAGTGGATTGAGGTGCTGCAGTCTGAAACCTTTGTGGATGGCAATAACACCACAGCTTGGAGAAGCTCAATTGCCAAACTATTCCCAGGACCAAGTTCCTGGAGAAGAATGCCCACCTTCACGTTAAATAACACACTTCTAAAAAAAACCTTCCCTGTAAAATGATGAAGTCTGAATCTTTCCTAAGAGGAGATAGAAATTGCCTCCATAGATAAGTCCTTATGACTCTTCCAGCAATAATTGACAGAATGTGTTTTTTATGTAATTTTCATCTGTTTTAAAAGTATCTACTAAGTGTAAACAGTTGCTAAAGTCAGTATAAGACTTTATTAATACACTTAACACTTTATTTAGTAATAAAGTTTTTTATTAAAAGCTGCTGTACTTTTAGTACATATTTTTACCATGATTTCCCTATTCCAAATTAGTGATTCAACTGTGGATTTAACTGAGATATAATAGGACTATTAACAAATGTCAATTAAATACCAACCAACTACTAAAGACTGCATTTAATAAATTTCTTCATATACTACTGCTAATGCCTCATTAAAACAGTGTTGAATCTTCACAACTGTTTGAACAATCAAGTGGGATATAATCCACCTTCAGGAGCTAGAAAAACTGAATGTAGTGCTCTCCTACTCTGGGGAGGTGTGTGATATAAAATTCAAAGCTAAGACAAAGATACAGTTGATTACATAGAAATACTCTTGGATTAATAGTAGGCATCAGGTTCAGAAATCCTGCCTCTCTCAAAAAGGACAGGAATGTCTGCAAGGAGAACCCCAACCTGGAAGAGGGTTTTGCAAGAGAGAAACAATACAAGCTGATACTGCTCATAGCTGTGCTCTGCAATCCTACCTGGGCTGTCTTTGGTGGTTCTTCCCACTGCATTGCTCCTCCAGTTCTGGCAGAGGGGAAACTGAGGCAAAGAGCAGCTCAGAGTAGCCAGCAGCTCAGTGGCAGCAGTACAGTCACCTCCCAGTAGCTTTGCCTCCCACGGATCCCCAGTGTCACTCCCAGCTCCCCCTTTTTTGTAAATTGCAATTTAAATCACCTTCCAACAAGAGTAGCAGGACTAACAGCTTGAATGTATCAAGCCCTACCTTAACACAGCTTGTAAATAGAACACATCTCAGCTTCCTGCAGAAACACCAGTGGGATCCAGATTTTTTCAGGAGAATCCTTGTCAAGTCCAATCCTGTCTGGTTTGCACTTAAACAACCATGCTTCTTAATGGGGAACATCCCCATGCAAAGATGACACACCTGCCTCCTGAATTTTATCTGCTCAAGATGTTGAATTCAGTCTGCTCTCAGGATTGAGAAAGCAAAGATCCACCCTATCTGTCTATCCAAACAGCACAGAATGGTTTCCAGTCCTTCCTGGCACCAGAGAATAAGATTGTTCACTCCCAGAGGAGTGTGGGCAACCCATGACAGCCCAGCACAAACACCAGAGTTACCAATACATGACCATTCCCAATCCCCTGCACTACAGAATCTCAGGAGAGGTGAGAGAACCCATCCCCTGTAGAAAGAGCTATACTTGACTAGGGTGCAGTACACTTTAAAGGCACAATCTGACAGTAAAACCACCACAGCAAGATGGACAAGTGCAGCAAATTTATCATCTCCAAAAATAGCTGCCATTCAACAGTGATTTTTCATTGGAACAGCAACACATCACCATGCCTCTGTTTTCAGCTTGCAAAATCTAGTCTAGAGGTGGGTGAGACATATAAAAACCATTCTCCAGGCTCTTTATCTTTGTTTTAATATGAAAAGCATTTGCCAGCATACTAGATTTTTACACAAGTCATTTTCCATTTTGTTCCCAGCTACTTGTGAGCAGGAACGATACCAAGTTTTGTGCCTGCCAAGAGACATCAAAATAGAGAGGTGAAATGTCACCATTTTACACACAGCCACACTGTGGCAGTTCAGGCTTAGCCATACTGTGGCAGTGTCTGGAGCTGGGGTTTTAATTTACATTCACCTCGATGTAATCATTAAGACTAATTAATGAAGCACTGAGGTGGAGCCCTGCATGCACAGCTGTCAGCTCTTGATACCTGAGCTCAACTCTGTCAGTGGGAGAACTGTTGAGCTCCCACAAGATGTGTAGAGTTGAAAAAGGTAAACCATTGGTGCTACCCGACATTCTAGAGTTTTTGAAATGCTGAATTATGAAGGCCAGTATTTAATCTATGACTGTCCAGAGCATCTCAGCATCCCAGACCAAAACTACATGAAGGTAACATCCAAAGGGAAGGTATGAAAATGAACTTGGTTCAAGCCAGTAAGGCTATTAGAAAATGAAATGGAATTAACTGTTTTTACACTGGGACCACTATTGAATCTTTTTAATGCCTTTTTCTTGGCCAGATATGTTCACAATAAAAAAATCTTGCTTTCTGGGTCTTTTCCACCAAATGCAGTTATGCTTCAGGAGCAGAAAGGGCTTAGGCAGGGATTCAGACCTCTTTTTTGCACTCCATCACCAGAAGATTTCACTTGGGGATGATTCTGGCCTGAAGATACTAGAGTGCTGTTTGCTGTGGAAGGGAAGCAGTGTTGAGCAGCTGCTAGGAAAAGTTTGCCATACCTCATCTCCTGCTGCCTTCAGGGTATTTTGGTGAAAGCAGAAAAGTCTGATTCCAATGAAGTCCATGATTTCCCTACGAGCTGTGAGACAGGCTCCATGGGAGCTGGAAGGGAGCCAACTTGTGAAGGAAGCAGCAAGGCACTACAAAACAGGGTGGGTATACAGACTTACATTCAGAAACTGACAAACTGAAGACAAAAGACTCTATTTTCAATTCATCATCCCATAATAACCCAGTCAGAAAGACTGCAAGCCTAGGTTGAGTTACCTCTGGCTGGCCTGCAGCACAGACAAACTCATAAAGGTTTGCACCCTTCACAGACCCTAGACCTTCAGCTACAGTATCACAGGAGAGGGTCTGAATTAATCCTTCAAAGCAGATGAGACAGGTAATGCTGCTTTTATATTTAGTGGTTCCTTCCCCCTCCACACATGAACGTAGATCCTTATGTCCATATGCCTCCTCCTGCTCGTTAGAGTTTACTGCCAGGCTGGCTTGGGGCAGTGCCCTCCCAGCAGTAGAAGACCAGAACAAGGGCTGTCTGTGCACTTCCACACCAGCCTGCAGGACTGAAGCCTTACAATTAGAAAAAGCATGATACAGAATGTGTATCTTGACTTAGAGAATACCCTTCCCAAGCTTACTGAGGTTGTGATCTGGAAAATGAAAATGCAAGAAACTCCAGCTGCTGACCAGGCAAAATGGTTGATATTGGATTAAAGATTCAAGGCTCTCTGCTGTAGCACACGGGCACCAATTGCACTGGCTGAAGTATCCCTCTTCTTTAGTGTGCCCAATACCAGTGATGCCTTAGGATTTAGCTTTTATATTTTTCAGATCCCGAACTGCTTTAGTGTATAACTCTAAAACTCCATAGCCTGTCAGCCACTGATCTCTTGTTTTATTCAGACAAAACAATTCCTCTCTAGGCCTGGAACGCAAGGACACCTTATTGTCTCAGGCCCCAAAAAGCATAAACAAAAGTGAGTTGGGGGAGGGAGCAAACTGGGGGTATATTACTCCATTACCTGAAGTTGTAACTGAAGGATTGACCCCTGATATGCAAATGGACCAAACTTATCTCTGTATGAAAAACTCATTACTGTTGTCTATCTTGGGTGTAGCCCCTCTCAGAAGTTTTTGACTGCCCAAGATGTACCTGTTGAAGGCCTTTAATAAATACCCATTTTTATTCTCTTAATCTTGTCTAGCCTCTGTTTCAGGTAGCGGTTTTAGGGCACCGCCAGCTACAGCAACAGGACTGAGACTGTCTGTGTGATATGAACAACCTCCAACAGCTGAAGAGAAAGATCCCTCTGAAATCTGACTGAGACATTTCAAACAGCATTTCAGAAAGCTGGTCCAGAGGAAGGACTATTGACTTAGCAAAACTGACCACATCATGATAGTAAATGGAGAATGTGACAAAAATCAAACTTACATGCACAGACCACCTCAGTGCACTTCCTTCTTTAGAGGAGAATATCCCCTTCTTCTCTTCACTGTGAACCTTCCAGCACCTTCCTTCCCTTTCTCCCCTGCACACACTTGCAGCTTACTTTACATCAGGACACAGCCAGTAAAATATGCAAGATTTGTTCATGCCAAGCAGTATTTCTACTGTTTGTCTCCAAACGCTTGGTTTTGTTTGGCCACAAAGGGAACTCCATCAGCAATAGTGAAGGCTTAGCATGTGTGCAGGTACAAACAACAAGGTGAAGTTCTTTCCATGGATTTATCTTCCATGTCATTGGGACAGCTACAGTCTCCTTTGACACACCACAGATGGAACCAAATATTAGTTTGAAGACAGAAGGCCAGTATCCCAGAAATAATCCTTTAATCATAATTTCAGAGTCCAGAAAGCACTGCAGCATGAGTTTTCTTCTCATGATTCTTGAATTATGCATTTCAGTGTACAAAACAACACAGGTTTGACAAGTCTTACCTGAAAAGTAGAAGAGTTTTGAACCCAAAGATTAAGGAAAGATATGTTCGTGAGACCCTGGCCACATGACAGAGTCATGGAAGAAGGAAGAAGGTAAGATCTGTTGGACACCTTTTCAAAACACTTTCAGTGACCAGCTTCTTTAAGAAGCTCAAGGAAGCACCAATTTTAGCATGCATCCTCAGGGTGGGAGAACCCAATTCATGGAAAATCTATTAAAGTTTTATTCTGCATCCAATATGCATCAAGACCAAACACAGTAAGAAAAAATATTTCAAGAATTGTAAGTATGACCTTTTGGCCAGCTTGAGTCAAGTGTATAAAACATGACACTACATTTCAGCCCTCACCTCTGACTGTGAAAGTTGGATATTCAGAGAATACAGTCAGTCTTATTAATCAGTGCTCAAAAGTATCACCAAATCAAGAGCTGGGATCAGGAAGAAATCCTCAGCTGACACTGAAATGATAAATGCAATGGACTGAATCTGATTATTATTTCTATTGCAATTGTTAAATATGAGATGGGGCTGGAGGGTCTGATTTCCAAGAAAAACATGTGCCATCAATGCCACTGGAGACAGAGACTGACTGAAGCTCTGGACCTGTTCTGCTCTGCAGTGCCAGGTCAGATTCCACCCCAGGCCTGCTGCTATCTGGGACTCCAGAAAGCTCCCATGGGCACAGAGAATCCCTGTCCCAGTGATAGTGTCTGGGTGCTCTCATGCATCACAAAGGCTACAAACCTCTGTGAATGCCCAACTATTCTGCTAACCTCCATGTTCCATGCGATATTTCCTTCTTTTGGTACCCATAAAATTCAAAACTCAGGGATTTATGATCCCTGGTAAAACCAGCATATAAACAGAGAAACCATCTCCTTCCACGAGCGAGTTAATTTCTCTTGTAAGACATTTCACATCAGGCCTTCATCTCTTTAGCCAAGGTACCAAGACAGCCTTCCTTGCCATGGAAGTGCCTTTGCAGTCAGCTGGTAAGTCTCCCTGCCAATCCGAGCTCTTCAATGCAAAGATATGTCATAAATCTTCCTCCCAAAAAAGTCCTTCACTGAATGAGAGGAAAATGATTGGGGGGCATTGACAACTTTCAACTATCTGAAATGATTTCGTGAAGTTTTACAGGGACTCAACCCAGCCAAGAACAATCACTCTTAAAACAGAAATTCAAATTAATATCTATATTTTTTCATTAAGGAAAAAGCAGCATGTTTCACTAGAGCACCCACTCCATCTCTGTGTCACTGTGACACCTCCACTGACAGTCACACTTGGCTTCTGCCAGTGCCCCATGGAGCCCACCAGGATGGGAATCACACTTGGTATTCACTTCCCAATATTGTACTGAGCAGGTAATGATTCCATACAATCTTTTCAATGACAGGTCCCATCCCATATGGAGGCCAGTGTCAGAGAGGAACAGAGCCAGAGGCCAGTACTGGATTTGGTGGTAACCCACCTGCTGTCCTGATGCCACATGTCCACACTGGACTCCAGACACCAGGATGCAGCCAAATGTAATAGGTGATTCCATGACATTACTTCAGCTTACACCAGTGTAAATAAGACTGGCTCCTGCCCTCCCTTTCCTGTGCTACCTCTGTGGCTTTACTGTGCAGCTGCCAGTCTGAATGCCAATCTGCCTCTGGCTTTTTGCAGGACCAAGACTCTCACGCTTCAGTGCATCTTTGCAGTTGAAACAAGATGTTTGCTCATACATATTTTTAATCCTGTTGCTACCCTGGCTCCTTCTTGTTAGTGGCCTTGCACAGCTGTTGGTTCCACACAGCCCAATTATCTTGCACAGCCCAGGGGAGAGCCACTGCTCCAGGAGAGGGATGCTTGCCCCAGTAGGAACAACTGAGGAAATCTCAGAAGTTCAGAAAGTCTCAAGAAGGCAAGGGAGGAAATGCCAGATAAATTCCTCATAACCAGAGGAGGAGAAACACCATCCTTCTGGCACATGCTGCCTTTGTTACATCTCAGAGGGCTGCACACAGCCCTGCAGATGCAGGTAAGGAGTGATTTCTGAACAGAGCAGCTCCCCGGGGCAGAGCTCCAGGAGTAACACGAGACTGGGCAACTCCAGGGCACACTCTTTACAGGACAAAATGACACATGGTCACAGACTCAAAGCTGGCCAGGAGAGACATATATTGCTGAACAGGATGGGCTTACCCATCACCAGCATTTCAGATTCTGTTGACTTGGACTGAAGCTCCCAAGGGACCAGCTTAGCCAAGCCCAGTCACACTGACCCCAGTGTCTCCTTAGAGCTGACCCCTGCAGGTCAAGCTACAGAAGGGGCTACCTGAAGACAGCCTCACCCCACTCTCCATGTGCACAGGGTTCAAGCCTGGGTTGCAGTATGAGGCACAGAACACAGCAGTAAGACTAGCATTATGCATTTTGGCTAAGCCAAAACCTCTCTGTTCATTTCCCCACACAGATGTCACCAGAGAGACCCATCCCTGCTCCTTCAGCTTGTCATCACATGACTTGCACATGATATGTGCTTCACCTCCAATAAGAGATCTAGTCTGTCAGCTCAGGCTGAGGCATGTGAAACTCAGTTCTTCCTCCAAGGAGAAAAATGACTGTGGAGCCTTAGCTACACTTACTGGTGTCTGTAGTGAGGGAAGAAGAGGCTGACTTGCCCTTTGGAGGTCCAGTCCCGTCACCACCTGCCTTCCCCAAGCCCTGCACCAGCAAAATGGATTTGCACAAAGTCTTGGGCAATCTCACATGATTTTATGTGCAGTCCACTGCATGGACCAGAACAGATTGACTGCTCAGCAAGGTGAATCACAGTTGTGAAGAAAATGTCTGGACAATTGCTATGGCAAAAAGACTGGCATTGTTCATTCTACTGCTGCCAATTACCTCCTGGTAGTACAATGAATCCCTTATCACCTCTTACCAGTGCTGGGTAGGAGGAACTTTACAGCCTTTACTTTTGCTGCACTAATCTTTGCTGGGCTGACAAGTCCCATGGACCAGGAACAGACTGCTCTTCTGGCTCAGAAACAGAGCCCATACTTTGCTTTCACTGACTGTTGATAATGTGCCCTCAGATGTCTGCTGTGCCATTTTTGTCTTCTAATGAAAGCTGAATGTCACTGCTCACCCCACCAGGAACAAATGCCAGCAGCATGAAGCCCCAATTCTGGCCACTTCTTGCACCATCAACAGTTGGACCATCTGTCCCAGGAGAGAGGCACTGGGCAGGAATGTGCCACCCCATCTGGTGCCAGAATGCCTGGTGCTGTGTGGGCCATCCTATTGTCAAAAAACTCAAGATTTTATTGGTGACACCAGTCATCACTGAACTAGCAGGGCCACATCCCTACATCCCTCCAGTGCCCTTGTACCCTCCAGGCCTGGACAGGTGAGTTGCTCTGAATGAAAACAGGATCTCCCCAACCCAAGCCTATCTGCTTACTGCAGCACTGGCCACCTGCCCTGCAGTGTCTGAGCAGGTGAGTGCTTCCCTATTCTGCACTTTTTGGCACACATATCAGAAGTGATTGGGGCCGTTCAAACCCCTGAGACAATGCTGTGTATTCATGAGTGCCATCTGCTGGCACCTTCTCTATTAACCTTTCCAAAGCCACTTAGTGGAGTGTGGAGCTCTCCAGATCCAGAGCACACAGGTACCACTGGCTCCTGTACCCTTCCTAGCAGGGGAAAAATTCTGTGCCTTCTCCAATATCCCAAATTTTCTGGTCTCATCAGCTGGTGGAAATAAATCAGTTAGATCCATTCTATAATTTGCTATACTAATTGTTTAAGTAAAATGAACATGTTTCCCTGGTAGGGTAAGGATAAGAGTTAAGGAAACACTTGAGACCTCAAGAGATTCTTAGTGATGCTTCCACTATCTGGATAACAAGGCATCAACACAAAAAGTGTCCACCTAACAAATACCTGTACTGGCTTCTTCCTCAAAAGACTGCCTGGCCCTCTGGAGCCTCAGTGTCTAAGGACTCAGCTGCAAAGAGAACCCCCAGACTCAGAAAGTCAGGTACCTTGCAGAGTGTGCTGAGGGCCAGAAAGAATGGCTCTGCCATGAGTGACTCACAGTTTCTGCATCCCTGCTGGATGTCTGTCTAAATGACCTGTTCTAACCTAAGCAGAAATTATTGAGCTTGAAGTAGAAATCTTTAGATAAAAGTTTGTGATCCATTTTGCATGGCAGGCCAGACTATCTGGTCAGAACTGTCCCATTCTCTTGTGACCAGGGCCATGATGGGAGAGCTGAATCTGAGAACTGGCAGCCAAAGAACAGCAGGACATTCTAAGAGTTTCCCTTTACCTAGGATCACAGTACCATTAAGTCATTAAATCCCTTTAGGAGGGAAAATATTAGTATTTCCTACTCAGGTTTTTCTCAAGCCCTAATGAAGAATTGAGGAGATATCTAGTATGACTGATACAGACTGTATGCAGTAAGCAAATAATGAAAAAAACCCATTGGAATATGCAGCGTGGGAACTCCTGCACCATATGTGCTATTATTTATTAACTATATTCCCAAAGCAATATTCGTCTGCAGCACCCTGTAGTCTAAAGCCCCTTCCTTTCTAAGTGTTAATTAGGGCTTCAAATCAATGCTGAGAAGCAAAGGAAGTGTGTTAGTCTCCCTCCCATGTTTGTAAAGCCCCAGAAGCACTTGCACAAAGTCACAAGTGAATCAATAGCACTGCCAGAAACAGAGCTCAAAACTCCTGGCTTCCAGGTTCTTCCCACAGAGAGAGAAAGATTGGTAATAAATCCCCAGAGGGGGGAATGAGCAAGAAAATCACAGTATGCAGTCTGCCTGTGTTCACAGGTGAGTTAATTAGATTGTAGCCTAATTAAAATACAGCCTTTGCATCTTGCCTTTCTTCCTTGATGATATTGGCAGCAGATACAGGTTGTCCATAGGTTTAAGTTGCACACTAGGAAATACCTTCTAACCAGTGAACAGCCCTGTGATGGGGCTGGAAACCCAGGGATTGCAGTGTGGCACCAACTGTGCTCATGGAAAGCACCACTGAATAGAGATCCTGCAAGGCAGATGGAGAGAAATGAAAATACAAAAGGCTCCTCGTCCTAGTGCTTCCTTCCACAGTAAACTCGGTTTTAGAAGCACTTGCCATTTCAAATGAAATTCTCAGGTGTTTGGCACCTCTAGAAAGCAGCTCCTGCACCTTAGCAATTAAAACCAATACGAGTCCAATACGCTTTTAGTGGCCAGAGTTTTGCCAAAAACTGCAAAAATAAGTGACAACCACAGGGAAGCTGGAGAAATGAGGGCATTACTTGTGTTATGGTATCTCTCCTCCCTTTCTGCCAGGAACAAGGCAGGAATGGAATGGATGCAATTTACAAAAGGCTACGGAAATATTAACCAAAGATGTGACCTCCCCACACAACACCTCACAAATGGGACAACTCTACCACAATTAAAAAAAGAGGTTTTGTCTAAAGATCATTTATAGAGGGCAATGGTCTGGTCAATGAAAAAGCTGGATTTAACTTGTTTAATCTCCAGTGATCAGAAACACTGGAAAAACCCAACTGTTGCCACCGTTGTGCAGACACAGATGTGTCACAAGCACAAGCTGTCACTGCTGGGGGAAGGAGGTGCTCAGGTATTCAAGGGAGGAGGACAGCCCAGGTTCTTATGGAAACTTGCAGTTCACGTGAGGATGAACAGTTACAAAATAAAATACCAAAGTCTCCCACTACAGAATCAGATCGTGAGTGACCGGAGGTGAAATGCTAAAACCAATAAAAGTGCATGGAAGGGCTGAGCCACAGAGCCAGAGTGCTGAGGAGACACACAAGGCAGCTTCACTCAGGCTGCTCATCCAACATAATTCCCTGCCAAGATACAACCTCTGGATGCAGACAGTGCTGGAAAGTTCAAGTATTTGGCAGATGAAAAGGCAAAAAAAATCTGTAAGCTCCAAAGGTAAAAGACAATCCTCTCGCCCCTAATAACTCACAGATGTATTTTTCCCTATCTTGCCTGTAAACATTTCAAACCAGCATTGCATTTCCTACTGAACTATGACGCCCACAGAAGGGAACTCAAGTGAGATGATACAGTGCATTGAAAATGAAGTTTCCAAAAGCATTTGAGATAATGGAAGAGAAAAGCAATGAATTAAAACAGAGACAGGATTTCACTGTACATCAGAACTCTGAGCTCCAAAATCATGTGGAAATCCCAGCTTTCCTACTTGTAACAGGAAATAGCTCAGGAGATAGACCCAAGGCTCAGAGGCAATTCATTTTTCAACAAGACAATGCAGTCTGCAGCCAGAGCATCACATTGCAGTCATGCTGCCTGTTAGTGTGGAAAAAGATCAAAGAGGAAGCAAGAACCAACCCAGCAAGGCTGCAGTGAGAAGCTGCAGCCATATCACTGTTCTCTCATAGCTCAGCTCCCTGAATGCAAGGAGTGTCTGCACTTGCACAGAGAAGAAGCTGGTAATGTTAAGCAGCCCCTTTCCCTGCACACACTGGATCAGAGCCCTCCACAATCCAGCCCAGCAGCACTGCTGGCTCACTCCAGCACTGCAGGGTCAAAAGAGCCACAACTCCAGAAAGGTCTGGCTGCAAAAAAAAAGCCAAGGAAGGCCATGTCTTTATGAACTTTGATCAGCTTCCATTCCCTTTTCTCTTCTGTTTTGCTGTCACCTATTACTAAAATTAAATAACATTTGGTCTTGTTGCCATGTTAACCAAGAGACACTGCAGACTCAGAAAGTCAAACTCAGTCCACCCTGCTGGATATTTGCTCCTGGTACAGTTGATGGAAAAGCACAGTGGAAGAGGGAGAGAACAGGGGACTCAGTCCTGGAAATGTAAATGCCTGATGTCTACCCAACTCATAAAAGAAATTTTGCAAAGGGGTTGGAGACACATTAGATTTATAATTAGGATGATTCTATGCAGGTGTATCAATAGCTACTGTTAAACAGTGTGAAAAAACCTGATTCACAGATCCACAAAAGATCTGGGACAGAGAACAGCAGCAGCACAATGTAATGCCCAGCCCTCATCCACTGTCTTTACAATGAGCAGTCAGCATTCCTGCAAAGGTGCCTGCTTATTTTTCACGCCTGTCTTATCTTCCATGCCCATTTCAGCCCTGATCTCAGAAAAGTGCTGTTTATCTTTTCTTCCCAAACATCACCTATCACAGCTCTGCACAGCCATGAGCTGATCATGTATTTCCTTGCCTTGAGAAGTCAGGATAAGGACACTCCAAAACCCAAAGAAAAATAAAACAGTGCTGGATGCTTCTCAGATCATCAAAAAACACAGGGCAGCACTGTAGCATGGGCACAAAGCTTTCTGCTAGCTGGACAGCATTTTAGGAGGATTTCTGATTTTCTTCTCTCTTCCTGATGCTTCCTTACAAATCAGGCTCTCTCCCTGCCTGGTTCTCCCGTGCTAGAAGTCTCACTGCAGCTGCAGGGAAAGACAAGCCATTTTGCTTGCATGGCTGCCTCTGCATTTCAAGCTGATTTGTATGAGACACTGCCACCCAGCACGATTTGCATATATACCAAAATGTGAGACCTGCACAAAATGAAGCAGGAAAACCATTTGCCTCTCCTCTCAGAAAAGCTTAATGGCATGGATTCTTTGCAAATGTTTACTATTAAGTGTTTCCTAAGCATCTGAGTGATCGAATTTGTACATAAAAAGGGGTTCACCCTCTTCCCCCAGTCCCACAATCCTATTTGCTTCAGATTAACACGGGTGACTTCACTTGAGCTTATTCACTGCCCACAGAGCAGGGCCTGGTTGTACTGAATTATTTCCCTGCCATCATGAAATGCTGTTCAGCTGCATAGGAGGAGACAAGGCTGCAGATGCAGGTGTGAGCTTTCTAGAACGTTATTGTTCAACACCCAGACAAGACTCCTATTTAAGCCTTACTCAGATCAGAAGGGCTGCAGAAAACCATGATATAAGTATGAGACACCTGGACTTAACACACCAGAACACTACCCCCAAACATATGAAAAGAAAACAGGGGTGGACTACAGCCTAGTAATTACATGTGATCACACATGGCAGGGGACAAAGCAGCCCTGCCATGAAACACTTCATCTCAGCTCCTCCTGCTGCTCCCTCCCTCTCTGTCCTCAGCTGTGTCAGTCACCCAATGTGCCCCACACTCGCTGTCTAAGAGTGCATCAGAGGCTCTGGGATGGGTGCTCTTTGAAAGGGCTTAATTTAAATTGACATATGAAGTGTCACCTCCAAATTATGCCAGGCTGAAGAAACCCCTTCAGGACCTTTATATCCCTTCTTTCTCTCTCTCTCTCTCACTCTCTGTCTTCTCTCTCTCTTCCTTCCCCTCTCATGTTACTTTAAAGAGAGCTTGCACATCATACATCATTCTGGCCACCATGAGAAAATAACTCCTATGTGAAAGATGTCTTCAGGTGCATACTCCAAGGGCAGGCAGGATATGCCCTCATTTCCCCAGTCCTCCAAGAATAACAGCCCAGACTGAAGTCACTCCACAAGTCAGATCTCCTGTGTCAGACACAAACCCAAATTATTCTGGCATATAAGCATAGATCTGTGCTGAAAGAATGGCCATTGGGCAATTAAAATCTGCTTTGCTCCTTTGTTCTCCAGGCAGGCTACCTAACTGAGGACCCTTTTACTTGGGAAAACAAGCATTAGGCCCAGTCTTCAGCTAGCAGGATACCACATGGTGCCACCAATTCCTCTGTTACCCTGACTGAAATTTTGACCTATTGCTCACAATTACATTGAAGGTCTTAGTTCCTACTTGCACCTCCCATACTTTCAAATGGCACAATAACTCCACTCACTAATTTTTGCAGACCAGGGACCGATTTTCTCAGACCTCACTGCATCAGGCTCACTGCATCAGGCTGCCTGGCAAAACACACTTTGATATGGATTTCATTTCATTTGGGAGCTTTTGCAATGATTTGCAAATAATCAGAGAATTCAGACACAACCCATAACTACTGTATTTAAATGTTCCATTCCTTACTACAAAACAGGATCCTGCCTAGAGAAGCAGAGACTGAAACTCAAAGTAGAGCAGACAAATGTAAAGGACTGATGGCAATAACTGTCCTGCTCTCACAGAGCAAGGCAAGCAAACTATTTAAATATTTTCAGCACCTGGACTGTCCCAGCAAAAATTCTGTCCTTTAACTCGCCAAAGATTTACACACCATTCCTTAGTCTGTACTGGCAAGAATTTGCTTCTGCATTCAGTGAATGGTGGTTAGAGTTTCAGTTTAAAGAAACAAAAACATGTATTTGCTCAGAATCACATGTGACTCTTGTGATGAGCGAAGCCAGTGAAATCAGTCAGAACCTGGGGGAACCAGCCAGGACACAGAGGGTGTTGTGGGGGCCCCTCTTCAGCACACACATACTGATCTTCAGTATGTGTTGTAAAAAAAAACCAGTCTGACAAAGGCTGGTAGGATAATCAGAATAAGGCACATTCCTCTCAGAGAGAGCAGAGTAGTCAGCTTTTTTTAGCCTAACCAGAGTCTGAGAAGGGTCATCACTGCAATACAAAAATAACTCAAAGGCAAACACCAAGGAAGAAAAATAGCTAGTCAAGATCAGTGACTAGAAATAACCAAAGAAGAATAAAAAGACCATGAGAGAATTTGAACTGGATATTATAATGTTTACATGACCAGAAGGATGAGAGAGAAGCTACTTTTCATTAGAAATAATGGGTAAAAGAAACATTTAATCGTCTTTGGGCATTTATAAAGCAGACTCTAGGACATAATACCTGCTGGAAGTAGAACTGAATCTGACATTCTTGAGCTTCCTCACTCCAATGTGTGCTCAGCTCAAACCCAAAGAAGAAAAGAAAATAAAATAGAGGAAAATGTCAACATTCACAACTATTGTCAAAAATCTCTGATTAAAACTAGGCCACAAATACAGCAAGCTGTGCAAGGAGGAATGCCCAGAGGAGAAAAATGGCATATTGCTGAATACAGACTCTCTGATAGGTTGTGCCTCTCCATCACAGACACTTGTTCCATGCCTGTTCTCCAGCATGAATTGCCAGTTGGGATTTTCCTGTAGCGGATCTGCAGGGAGGCATCAGGAGACTCTGTAAATGCTGGGAAGACTACCCAAAAGCACTCTCCTGCACTGAAACAAACTGTTAGAGAGGAAGAGGACAAGGATTTTAATCTGGATTTTATGATGGTTTATGCAAACATTCCCATTAAGGAAATGGTAATCTCTGCCTGTAGATCTCTCCTTCTCTGAAAGCCTGGCAGTGCTCCTGAATGACTATTTATCATGACCAAAACACTAGAGATCTCATCCTTATCTCCCTGCAGGCATGGAGCTTGTGATGATGTCCTTACTTGCTTCATGAGGTAGAAATATAAAAGGAAAATGAAAGGAGAGAAGAAATCAAGAAATTGGATAAAACATACGTGGGGAGAGAGACAGCTGAAAGGAACCCACTGTTCAAAGCACTCTGGTCAGCAATGGAACAGATCCTCTGAAGGCATCTCTAGCTCATTCTTACTGCTATCACCCCAAGAAGCAATGTAGCAATATATTCATTTCCAGGCATTAGTTTTGCTGATGGATCATAGTACCATTCTGCATGGACAAGCAGGACATGCCTGCCCTGTCCTACACCACCTAAAACCCCTGCTACTGGAGCACACCCATAAAGGACAGAGAGCTAAAGCAATGGAGAGCACAGAAACTAAGCCTCAGTTCCTGTCTGCCCAAAGCCAGGTAAGAACAGCACATCTGTTCCCCAGCTGAGAGGGGTTTCAAGGAAGTATCAAAGGAAAACAAGCAAGGTGGTTACCTCATATTTGGTGAGTTTTTCAGAGGCTCAGTGACATGACCAGAGAATCAGCAAGTGGGTATCTTGGGACTGACAGTGCAAAAATAATGGTATTGATCCAGTCATAGGTGAGACTGTTTAAAAGATATTGCCTGGTGAAGAGCTCTAAAAACCAAACTCTCACTTGAAGGGGGCACTTTTCACAGGGCAGAAGCCAAAAGCCTGTCCAAAAATATTATCAACATCCATTTTAGTTTAATCACAGGAGCAAACTCAATTAACATGGCTGGTGCAGTACAAAGTTGTGCAAAATAACTTACTGAATTTCTTTTTCTTCTTTCCCACAGAAAAAAAAAAGTTGTTTGTCAGACCTATCAGAATGCCTTTGATCTCAATACTGATCTGAGCAAAAAAAACAAGAAATCAAAGAAAAAAAATGAAAAAAAGCTCTCTGTAAGAAATCATCCATCTTCTCTCCACACACTGCTTTGTTTCTGTCTCCCCAGACATGAAGGGGTGACTCCTGAGAGCTGGCAAGGTACAATACAGAGAACAGCCTCACACACCCCAGTGTGCCCCGGGCACTTCTGGAAGGCTGTACCAGATCCTCCATTCTGCTCTGGTTTTGCTAGTTATGTTAATAAATGATCAAGGTTTATTGTGCTCCAGTTACATTTTACAGTCACACATAGTGCTCCTCTTAACAGCATTCTCCCTCTTTAAATTCCCAGAAGTAGGGAAGCACAGTCCTTACAGTTTAAGGCTCTTCTGCATTTTGAGTTTTGAAGCCATCATCATTGTTAGATTAACTGAACTGGCTAGGACTACCTGCAAAAACAAGTTATCAGCCCTCCACAGGCTTGCAGAAGGTCAGGACTGCCAGGCAGAGAAACCTAAAATTAAAGAAATGCTGTTTGTGTATTAGATCTTAATTTAGGCATGGTTTGGGAATTTAAGCACTTTTGGAAGGTTAGGCATGCAAGTCCTCTCCGTGAAGTCACAGGAGCTATTCCTGAGCTCAGAAGTTAAACGCACATTAAGCATCTCCTGACCTGTGGCCAGGAACAGAACGTCTGTGGAGCAGTCTGATACTGTCTTTTGCAGCCTGCTCTTTACCACTGTATAATAATGATTCAGTTTAAATTATATCAGTTGAGGTCAGATTAGCCTATTTTGGCTTTTCCAGGAAAAAGCCTGGAAGCGTCCACAGGTGCACATTGCCTCTTCTGATGTCAACAAAAATGTTGTTATTGATTTCAGGAGAACTGGAATTTCATTGCAACGTTTAGTGCTCTCAGTGTCACTAAGCAAAAAATGGGACTGCCCCAATTTCCCTACAGTTTAAACAAGAGAGCTATCAGTTCTAAAGACAAAAGCAGAACTGTAAACAGTGTTACTTGCAATGTGGGGAAGAGTGGGATGATAATTGGAGGGGAAAAAAGGAGAATTAATATTTTTCTGTGGCACTGGATGTTCCTAGTAAATGCTAGAAATTGCAACATTGTTCAGTGACAGACACAGTTTATCATTTACAGAAATCTTCCTCACAGCCACAGTTTTTTACCTCTACAGGCTTTAAATTACAAAATTTCAGAGGGTTTGCAGTGGCCCTCTGCCATCTGGAAGCTGTTCAGGTGGTCATATTGCAGCAGAGAGCCTGAACACCAACCCTGAGACCTGGGAAAGGTCCTCAGTGTGCCAAAGCTGCTGCTCCAGAGAGCCCAGCAAACCTCCTCCACAGCAGGGCTGCTGTGCTTGGATCAAGCACCAAACCTGAGAAACAGGCAAATAGCTCATGAACCTTTTGAGAAGAACAACTCCTCTTGGGAGGAATGGAAAGTTCATCTGCATTCACTCCCAGTGAGAGGCTGTACAGCCACCCCTCCTGCTGAGCATCACACACCCAGGATGCAACCACAGGCAAGGGAGAAACTGGATCGTTAAGTCACAGAAACTCAATCAACCTGTCCAGTTTTGGGTCTCAGGAGAACATCCAATTCAGAGAGTTTCCTCAGCCCCCCTGAAGCTCTGTTTTGATTGATTAATCTAGATATACAGCAATGATAATAACTTGATACATCTCCGTGTGCAGGAGGCCATTTTTATAGCATCATTATGTGCATTAGAAAGCTTTAACACTCATGACACTCTAATTATAATCAAGCCTCATCTGGCATTACCTAGGCTTTGAGGAAGAGTGTGGTGGGAGATAGTTTGCTTTCATTCCCAATCTAATTAAAATTCTCTTTTGTTCCAGCAGCCAAAGCCATCTTCCATTTTAAAAGCATAGCAATGCCTACCTGCAATTATGAAATAAGTAATTTCATTTAAAAGCAAGTTCTACATAAAAGAAACTCCTGAACCTTGGATATCCTGGTGGAAAAATGTGATTTGCACATCTTTATCATAGAGCTGGCCAATTATGGCTCCCCATAGCCCAGTACTACTGTAAAACAAAAATTTATAAAGATGGAAAGCTAACAGCTTTGCAGGGCAAAACCACAGCTGTATTTCATACCTCACAAAACCTACTCTGTGCAGCATAGACCTGAAAGTAAATTTGTGGAATGAGGCTGGGGGAGGATGCTTGGTTCTCTGCACTGTTGTCAGGTTCCATTACAAAGCTATTATCCTCAGTGTGAGAATTATAAGGGGAAACACCACATCTTGAATAATTCAGGAAGGCAGCTCAAAGGATGGTAGCAATTCCTTCTTACTTTAAATCCTGGCCCACGCTTCCCCACACTGATCTCCCAGGACTCCACTAAACATAAAGTAGCAGGCAATAAACAAACCAGCAATTACCACAGACAGAAGCATAAAGCCCCACCCTCCCTTCTCCACTATGTGCCCATCAGGAAGGACTCTCCCTTTTCTGCTGACTTGGGAGTGAGAAAGGAAAAGCAAAAGATTATTGATCTGATCTCCAAACTCAAAAGTGCAGAGCATCCTCAGGCTCCAAGAGAGGAAATCCCTGGTAAGGCCATGTCAATAGGATGCTCTGCCTGGCAATACTTCTCACAGAACTTCCATGGTGTGCAACATCAAAGCTACAGGGTGAAATCAGAAACTCTGACTGGGTTTATAAATCCTAGTTTAACATATGCCCACTGCAATTTATGAACATGGCACATTAATGGCTGGGCTCAGCATCACTAAATCAGTCCCTCTGGCTACAAGTAAACTGGATAAATCAGACTGTTTCATTTAGGGTGATTTATATTGCAAATAAATCAACAGTCATCTGTGAGTGCTTTGTTAACACATTGCAAGATCTTCTAATCACTTTCTGGCTTTCCAGAAAAATCAAAACTTTTGAGAATTACATCACTAAATCCCAAACTAGAGAGGCCAAGGCCATGAATCAAGGCTTGGAGGCAGAACCAAGCAGGCTTATAGTGTGGAGTGATGGTTTGGTTAGGCCGGGCAAATGGGCTCAGTGCCCTGTTTTGGGAATCCCTGCACAAACTGGAACCCAAACTTTGCATGAGATCCATTCTCTTGGCTTGTTCCACAATTCCTCAGTCTCATGCTTCAATACACAGAAGTGAGATGAGAGCATGTCCCGCTGAGGGTTGAACCATGAGGAAAAATACCTTCAGAAGAGCACAGTGTGTTAAACACTACTCATGCCTACACTGCAAGGCAGTCAGGGATCCTGATCACCACTGAGAGCCACAAGAAGAAGCTGAGGTCTCTTTCAAGGTGACATTTGATTCAATTATAATCTATTCTAAAGAGCTCCTAGAAAGAGAATCAGAAAACCATTCAGCCTTTGATGTATTGGTACAATTTTGGAGGACAATTTTGGACTGTGCAGCAGAGGGGTTGAAGAGAGCCAGCACATGGGTACACACCACAAATATTTCAGCATCTTTACTGGACCATTTCCATAGCTGCAGAATGGGGACCTCAAGGCCATGGAGACTCCAAGGACAACTTTCATCCTGAGATGCAGGAGCAATGACTTCAGGTCCTGGCTCCACCCTGGTCAGCCTGTTCCCCATGCCATTCTCCAGGCCTGCTTGTTCAACTGTTGAATGGGAAATTAGGAAAGTGGCCTCATTTAGGAAGCACTTTGAGATTAACTGATGACAAATGCTCAGAGGAGTGATTTGCTCTTCAGGCATGACTTCTGATCTCAGTGGTTGTTCTGTCTTCCAGCATCTACAGGTGGCTTAAGACTCAGATCTAAAGCACTTTGGCTGTCTCTGTATTGCATCTCACAGACTTGATAAATTCTCTATTTCCTCCTCCCATAAACCAAGAAGCTTGATTTCTTGTGCGAAGATAATAACTTCTCCATCACAAAAGCATTCCAATTCAGTCAGAACCCAAAATATGATAGCCAGGTGTGCCTCACTAGATCTCCATCTACAAAAAAACCCTTTCTCAACAGTTAGGTCTTGGCAGCTACTGCTTTTCACAGGAAAAACTCCTGCCTGTCCTGTTTGACCAACGTTCTGTTTCAGCTTTCCTGTGGGAGTGTGGCGCTGAGAAAGCAATACTGGAGTAATTTGCAGTTCAGCAGACATGAAGTTGATTACCATTGTCCATGAATCACTGTCTGACCTGTGCATCCATTTATTTCAGCAGCATTTGAATTGATCTAAAGGAGATACTTTCTGAAATGCTGTTACACTGATGCAAACAGTTCTTACAAAACACTTACACACAGCAACACACTCAGTGCTGTTCAGGAAGCCACAAGATGGACAAGGAGCACCAGAAAATTAGGACTGACTGTGAAAGGCATTTGGTTGGGTTTGTTTTCTCTTTAGCTTAAGCACATCCAGGAGAGGTCTGAGTTAGCAGGAGATGTCAGAGGGAAGGCTCCAGAGAGGGGAATGCTCCAGGCACCACAGAACAGGCACCAACAGGCCTTTCCCAGGGCTGGACACAGCTGCCTCCTGCAGCCGAGCAGGTTGCATTCCTCTGGGCCAGACAGACCCAGAGCTCATGGCACACCCTGGGCAGTGACTGCCTCCTCTGCTGCCCTCACAAAAGCATCCCTGTTCCCTTCCTCACCCTGCCCAGACTGGGAGAAATACAACCGCCACTCAACAGTGCTCTTGACTTTTTTTATATAAACACACACACAAATACACATTTATGTATACCGATACATAACATTGTGTACATTGTGTTGCTACATCTGTGTATATATAGATATACACAGAGAGAGAGAGAGAGAGAGAGGGAGAGGTAAATTCTGGACATAACAGTAGGAACTGAAAAAGCTCACAGTCAAGTGCTTTAGTCAGAGACTTTTCCAAACCAAGAGGGTCTGGCTGTTCCTTTCCTTACTCCCAAAGCCTTGGGCTCTCTAGTCTGGAATAGCCCTCTTCAATTCCATAATTATTTTAACAATTTGGCAATCTAGCTGGATTTTGCCACTTTCAGAATGATTTTATGATCCAGAGATGCTTGCTGAGGACAAAGCAGAACTAGAGTGTCATTTAAAATACAGTTTATTAGGTAACTTGTGCTTTTTAAGTGGATTGCATGACTGCACATGAAACACCTCAATATTGATGAACTTTGATGAGACTTATGTCTTGTATTAACTGCATGAGCTGCAAGCCCAGAACCAGTGTGCTTTGGCTACAGGGCCAATTCCAAAGCTTAGCAAGTACTGGCAGAAAGTTATAGCACCTTATTTGTGTAGTCTTGCTCCAGTGCTGGGGACTTGAGATCTACCCTTCAAATATTTACACACACACTCCACACACCAGCCTAGACACTGTGGAAGCAGAGCTGCAGATAAGCTTAACATACCTTTTTTTCCCTATGATATTATTATGAAGTAGGAGGTGAGATTATTCACATATTAGGCTTTCAGTCTCCAGAGAACTGTCTGTGATTTCTATATTTAGAAATTAGTGTTGTCACAGAAAACACTGCAAGAGATTTTGATCTTGAATGTCGATGCAAATTATAAAAAAAAAATCTGGCATTTAAACCTCATCCTCAAAGCTCAGGAAAACACAGGCTCTATGAATTTTGCTCTCCTCTTCCTTAAAACAAAAGGACAGAGTAAAGCAGCAGGATGCCATCATACTAATGGCAATCATAAATTGATCAGGCTATCAACCAACTGTGATCAAGAAGCAGAAAACAGATTAATGAGCATTCATTATTGACTAGTCAAGTAACCTGGCAACACTTCACTTCAAAAGCTGACCCTGTAATCACTTCCAAGCAGGACAGGGCCTTTCCTATGACACTGGGCAGCACAGATCTGGCCTTTTGCTTATCATCATGTGGGGGAGATTAAACAGGGCTTAGATACAATAATAGCTGCTAAGCAGAAATATCCCAAAAGTTGAATTCCCAATCACGTGAATACAAAGACAAATGTGCAAATTTAGATTAAGAGATGCAAAAGTCAATGTTTTCAACAACCTTTCATAGGTTGCTGCCTAATATTAATACGTTTTGCAGACGAGCAACAAAGAAGTGGTAAGAAAATGTAAGGGTACTGGTGGCTGTGTTAAGAATATTCTACAATAACAAATGAAAAGTAGGTGGCTTTTTTGTTTGCTTGAGGGACTGCTTCAATCAGATAAAAATAAACAAAGACTCCTCTTCTATGCACAATGACACCCCAGACTCACCTGACTCCACCGCATGTGTTTTGTGTCCAACTCTTTAGGTACAAAACAGGGGGGGAAAGAGTGTCTGTCTAAGGGTTAGTACGTCCTCCATAAGCCTCTCTGTCCTCTCCCCAGTGCTGCTGCTCCTCTCCTGGAGGAACTGAAATACACAGCAGAAGCAGTTGGCACTAATATTTACAGAAATTCATAGAAACCCTGCTTTGCCATCATGGGGATCCACCTCTTCTCCCCTGCCTCATGTTTCCTTGTTTCATGATTCAGCAAGATCTTTGAGGGACAACAGCACTAGTGGTGCATGTTCCACACAGTAAGAAGTTCCCTCTGCCTCCATTTCTCAGGTCACTTTTGCCTCAGTGAGATGTCCCATGAATTCTCCTCCAGTCCCAATGTGATTATAAAGGGATGCAGGGCACCTCTGCCCGTTTGTACCATTTAAAGATCTACCAGGACATGGCCACATTTGCTCAGTAATTTTACAGAGGTGATCTGAAATATGGGTCGATATTTAATGTCTCTTAATATTAAACAGATTGATTTTAGCAGGGGTAAATTAACAGCGCAGAACATGGAAGTGTGATCCAACAGCAGCAAGTGCCTACCCCAAAAGTGCTGAGATGCTACTGCACAGAGGGAACGAGCATTTAGCTGTGTGTCCTTAATAATGGAAGAGTTCACTGCCTTTGTCAGTCAACTCTAAAATAAACCTTCTCATCAGCATTGCAGTGGGGACTTCAAGACCCCCCTTCCAAGGCCAGGACTGAAGACCAAATGAGGACAAGCAGCCTTCCCCAGAGAGCATTGTGGATCATGTGGGTACAGCTAAGGATGCATAAGGAAATAGCAGGAGGATTTGGGTCAAACATGGGAACAGTAAAAAAGCTAAAGAATACTCCTTAGTAAATCCTCTGTGGAAGACAGAGTTTTGAGGCAGAATAAGAAGGAAGAAAGCAAACTTCTGTTGGGGATCTTGGAAGAGCAACTTCCCCCATGACAGTCAAAGTCCAATGGTCAGTGGTCAAATCCCCTCCCCGCCAACAGGCTAAACAGCCTTGAAGGTTGGTTCAGGTGAGATAATGGGAATGAAGTGGCTCCTCATTCCTTCCCAGCTGCCACTGCCTTCCAGAGTGGATGAGCTACTGCCTAGTGCTGGGCTGGGTGGCTGGAAGCAGCTTCAAGAGAGTGCCCAGGTAGGAATCAGGGAATGGAAGATGAGCTGTTCATGTGTGAGGAGGGAGAAGGTGGAGAGATCTTCAGAGAGGAGGAAATGCAGCCATCAGGTGACGTCTGCAGTACCAAGAGAAGTGATGTAAAATGAGATTTGACAACTCTCATTGCTCTTGGAAGGATGATACATGGAGCTGAGAGAGAACAGAGAGATGGCTTGGGAGAACTTACTTGTACCTCACCTTAAAAAAAACCCCACCAAACAAAACGAAATGAAACGAAACGAAACGAAACGAAACCAAACCAAACCAAACCAAACCAAACCAAACCAAACCAAACCAGTAGCAGTGTGTCTATATATTCTAGATGCACTTGAGCCAAAAATCAAACTAAAAAAACATCTAAAGATAATCCAGGCACAGATCACAATTTAGTCTAAGCCAATATCAATGACTCAGGTAACTCCAAAGCTCTGTCTTCACTGACATAAAACACCATTATTAGCACAGAAAATTAAAGCCATTTACTTTGAGATGAGTGAGATCAGAGCATGTGAGGAAAATGAGCTCTGCTATCTCTTTTTAATACACATATTTTCCTAAACTAATAAATCTTCATGCTGCAAACTACTGGTTTTTGCAAAGGGGGAAAACACCCTCTCTTCATCAGTTCAGTACTTCTTCCCTGCATCTTTCTTACCAGCAGCACATTTTTTTCCTAAACTTTTGAAAGCAGAGGTAAAAATATCACTACCAAAAAGAAAAAAACAACCAACCAAACATAAACAGAAAAATCCCAGCTGCCACAATGAGTCACTCCCAAAGGGAAGATGTTGTGCAAAGCTGATATTTCACAGTGTTATGAAGTTCTTTCTGGGACCAATTTGAAAATAACTTTTCACTGAAGATCCAAAAAATGGCCCAGGATAACCTTTAGCCCAGATTATCATTTGAGGTCCCAATGGCTTTCACACACACAGTAACCTCTCTCCCTGCCAACATCCTCTGCTTCTGGCTTCAGATTTCCACAGAGAAGAAATTAGAAAACCCAATCCCCACAAGCCATTTTATTTATTAATGGGCAAAATTCTCTCAGTTCCTTCAGTGCTTTTCCCATAGCTACTAGACAATGTTCAGACATTCTTCTGCTTGTGTTATCTATGTACAGCTAAATTATGTTTAATTCAATTATGAGTGAAAGCCACAGGAAGCCAATATGACAACTCCACTAGATAATCTTCCCCTTCTCTTGTCACAATTTCATCCATAAGGTCCTTTTTTCATTTTACTTCAGGATTCAGGGCTGTCTCAATGTCTGATTTATTTTAAGACAAAAGCAATAATGTCTTTTTTGTCATAATTTTTAATGTAAGTAAAGATAAATGAAGTCTTGAGACACTACCTTCCTTAAATAGTCAAACAATTCCTTTTTATACTGTTAAATTAGAAAAAGTAAATGGTTAATTTTCAGCACCAGGAGGGACATTCATCTTGCTGAGTGCTTCTAACAGAGATGCATGCACAAAAATCACTGTGCATTGCACAAAATATAAATAACTAAAATAAAACAAAGCTATATAATTATACAGCATTTTAATGAGCTGTTATAATTACATTGCATTTTAATGAGATTTGGACAATTAACTCCCTTCAGCTCTTTGCAAATCTCTGCCTTAGGCAATGACCTTGTGCCAATGTCCACTCCAATCCAATGTGTAAAACAAAGTCCAGTGTAAGTTCATGTCTCTCCTGAGGTACAGTCACCTCCAGAATGAGAGCTGCCACTGTGGCCAGAACACACAGCAGGAGTGCTCCATTCAGCCATGAGTCAATGTGGGATTTCACCACACAAGATGGAACACTGAGAGCCTGGAACAAGTAGTTGCTTCCTATCCGTTTTCCTCTGCTCCACACGCCAGCAAGGCTGACTGACAGGGAGGAAGATAATTCTAATACCATGACTTCAATGAATATGGAGGGGGGTGTTGTCTCTGGAATCTCCCTGGTGAATTTTAACCTGTGCCAACCTGTCTCTCTTTGAACAACTGGGAAGGAAGGACAAGTTCACAGATGCAAACTTATGGGTCAGGAAATCTAAGTTCTCCTTGGGAACTACATTTCTAAATAAAACCCATCCTTTCAGTGCAGTGCTATTTATAAGAGCTGCAAGTTTATACTGCTCATTCCCCATTTAGTTTAGCCTTTCTCTAATACTCATTATCTCACTCTCGACTTCTTGCTGTCTGCATATCCATTGTCACCTCTCATTTAGGAGTGACTCATTCTTAAAAGGATTTAGTCAGCTGTGAACAGCCAAGCTGAGCACTGTGAATGGCACAGCCAGAGAAAGAAACTCTAAAAATGTCTGGACAGATCTATTCAGATAACCTCCTCTGCAGACAGAGAAATTAGGCAGCCCAAAAAAACCCACCTTGAGTCTTTGGGATTTTTACTCCAGAATTTAGGGTCAAATTATTGCTGCTGTCATGCAGACTTTACATGGGTAAAGGTAAAGTAGTCTTCTCCTCCACTCCATCGCTGCCCATCGCACCCTTCCAAAGCAGCAGCTGTTTATCTCACTGTCCCCTACATACAAGAAGCAAACCAGAATATTTCACCTTCTGTCCAGCAGCAGTGTTCAAGAGCACAGATTTGACCCACTGTCCTGTTCTTCTGCATGCCATGAAAAGCCTTCCCTGAGGAGGTGACCACCTCTGCCCCTTGCTGGGAGCTGCTGGGACAGGGTTGCCTTCTAGTGGGACTCATGTAAACACACGGCTCTGTTATCTCATCCCCAGTTTACAGCACCTTCTCTCCTGATGAACTGGCCAGGTTGGTGGCTCACAGGTCCACAAGGGAACTGGGTGGGTGGCTTGCAGGTCCATTCAGGAAGTTGCTTATGGCATAGGAGATCAGGAGAAGTGAGCAGCTGCTCTTGAGGTTTGAGAAAAGGGCACCCCGTGCAACCCTTACATCTGTCGGAAATGACAAGGCAGCCTCAGAGTCCAAGATAGCTGGGTACTGCACTGTACTTACTTGGGAAAGGAAAAGTAAGCCCTATATTAAATGAGAATTTATTTTCTGGTTTAAGAGTGTGGCTGAAGATCACAGAGGTGAGCAAAACACCTTGCTAGCAAAATGCATCCAGTCTCCTCTTTAAATGAGCCTAATAAACTGGGAAAACCCTGTCAGTCAGAATATACTGTAAGTTAGTGATGTGCACACTTAGTCCCTGACACGGCTGAGTTCCATGGTGCAGTCATGTGCAGTTCAGCCAAAGAGGATGACAAGTTATCCCGACATCTCACCTCTCTGTGGCAGAAGTGCCCTGCTTTGTCTGCTCCTGCTTTTGGGGTTTTGTTCAAAAGGACAAAGTAAGTCCACCTCTGTTCTTCATCACCCACACCCCCCGAGCCTGCATGGACTGGCCATGCACACAACTCAGTTCTGTCACAATAGAACAGCTTTCATCAGACATGTCCATTACAAGGTCAGCTTGCCCTGGGAGTCTTCTGCCAGTTCCTGGGACAGAAAAGTCAACTCTGCCTTTCAAATTCCAATCTACAAAACAAAGCCATCCCAGGGGAAAATAAAAACTAACAAATAGATAAAGTACTGAACAAACAAATAGTCATCCTGTTCTTCTGCCCTTCTTACCAGAAAAGGACAAAAATCAGAACTGGTTTTGATCAAGGCCTTGTGTCTGAAAGTGCTACATTTGAGGGAAGGAAAATGCAGGCAGATAAATGGTTCCAATTTTGGCATATCCTGCTTATAAATCACTGTAGAGGGATTTCTGTTAGAGAACGGGCCTGTTTGACAGGACTGGACAATCCAAGCCTGCACATCCCGCGTGTAGCCCAAGGAGCAGGAGAAGCAGATGGGCCTCAGTGTCCTTGAACAGGGTGAGAGTTATGAGAAGAATGCACAACACAGGTTACAGAGCCAGAGAACAGAATCACAGATGTTTGCACACCCCACCCCGAGCACTGTGCGTGATGACCAACGAGGCTGAGCTGTCAGTGTGTGCATTTTTGAGCCATGAACCAATTGTGGAGAAGCCCTTGCCACATGACAGTCTAGTAAACATATAAAAGTGTGTTATTTTTAGCAATAAATGGAGAATGATTGATAACCACATTGGTGTGTGTTGTTATTCTGGCTCCTCTCCCGCCGGGGACCTCTTCAAATCTCCATACAGTAAATCTCCATACAGTAAATCTCCATACAGTAAATCACCATACAGTAAATCACCTCCTACCAAAGCAGACACAGAACTTGTACCATGAGAGCAATCCAGGTTTCAGTGCCTACACCAGAACAAACACGGCTCACAGATGTCCACACCAGTACCTTGTTTAGGTCGTGCTCATGTTTCTTTCACCTTCCCTATGCTCATGTTTCCTGGAAAATTATATTCCTCACCAGAAAATCCCAGCCTGCTGAAACCAGAAAACTGGAATGCTTGCTGAAACCACATTGTAAGACAATCAGAGAATAAGTGTTGCATCTGCAAAAATGAGCACTTCCCTGCAGAACTAATTCCAGAAGCCATTTTCATCCAATTAACGGGGTGAACCAAACTGTTGCTAGACCAAAGGAATCTGCTTAGCCAATCTATCTGGACTTTGTTTCCGCAGCTTTCAGTACAAGAAGCTGGCAACCTGAGTTCTTTTTCCTGAAATCAGTAGGATCAAACAAGAAATAGCCTCTCATGGATCAAAATCCCACATGATGGCAACTGTTACTATCCAAATTACACAGAACTGGACAGATACAGTCAAGCAGATCATGAAACTAAACCTGATTTTATTAAAAATGGGTTTTGTTGGATGCAATCCTGTTCAGATTACCAAACCTTAAGAATGTATCACAAGGTTCAGCTCCATCACACTTTTTAAAAAAATGAAATTGAGGAAAATCACTCTATGGAAACAGGAAAAACAAACAAAAAAAAGAATGGAGAATTCATTTCTTAAATAAGAGCTCCTAAGGAGAGATTCAGTTTGCTCACTTGCTTCAGTCTCAGCTTAGTACGTGACAGCAAATCTTGACTGGCAAATCTCCATTGATAAGCAACGGACAGAACCTAGATCAACCATTCTAGTTGTTACTATTTAAAGTAAATTTACTTTCCACATCGTAAGTATACTAAACTAAAGAACACTAGCTGGGAAGCTCAGCAGGGAGCCCCCATTCCTGCTAGTGCTTTTCCTCCTACAATTTGTAAAGGCCTAGGAGAGTCACAACAGAGATGACCAATCTCTTCTCACTAACCCATGCATTAAAAGGATATATGCTTAACAGCCTGGGATGTATATGGTGTAGATCACAACACAAAATACAGCAAGACCCTGCAAGAGGAGTGTTGTGACTCCTCATGGTGGTTGCCTCACCACACAATTAAGAAATAGAAATTCATTTACACTCATGTCTTGCAAAGTTTGAACATTTAGTTGGGTATGTCTTTTGCACCAAGCAATCCAGTTGCATCTTGAACCCTTCCCACACCTTGCTACAGTGAACAAAGAGCCCTAAGCAGCAGGGACTTTTGCTCCTGGAGAAACTCTTCACCCAACTTTTACACCCCTCCGCCCTGTAATGACATAAAGAGTCTGAAAAATAAGTCTTGTAAGTAGCAACCCAGTTAAATTAGATTCACATGCTTCTCCTTCAGCTCAATTATGCTGCAATGCTCTCTTTAGCTCTGGTTAACCACTGTTTGTCAGTCAGCTCCAGGACTCCAATGAAATCCCTGCAGCCTCTTCCTTGGTGGCATCACTGGCCTGGATGCTCTCTTCCCCTTGGTGCTGCTGGAGGAGTTAAGGCAGGAGCACACAGCAAACATCTTGCCCAGGAGACAAAAACACCCAAGGTGCATCTAATTAGAGCTTTCTGAAACTCACAGACTACTTTTGTCTTCCAGCCCTCCTCCCTGAAAGCATCCGGAATACAGAATATACGAAAAGCACATGGGGAAACAGGAGGGAGGGGAGTGGAAGTTAACATTGCTATAATGAAAATTTTTCAAAGCTTCTCTTTTCTGTTCCTAGATATAAAAATCAGGAGTAAGGAGATTGATTTTCTTGCTTTTTATGGCCCCCCCTTTTAATTTTCTACCTTTCCAAGCCTCTCTAATTTTGGCAAAGTTACAGAGTGACAAAATTACACTGCTGCCTTCTTCTTCTTCTTCTCAGTTTCACTTTGGAAATTTTACATTAAATGGGTTTCTTTGCTTTTGGTTTTTTTTTCCCAAAGAGTGGGGAAAGGAAAATGCAAAAGAATATATCCCTGAAAGGATCCTAAGCTTTATTCAGGTAATTGTATTAGTTCAAAAATGCTGTGGGTGGTGGAAAGGAGCATTCAAGAAAACCCAAAGTAAGGAGGGAAAAAAGTCAAACACAAAAGAAATGCTTTCTTTTGAAATAAAACTAGAGTTTTGATTGCTTTTCACCTCTCTATCAAAGAATAGACAAGTATTTTATTTCAATTATGCATAATTTTCTACCAAAACCTTTTTGGGAGGTAATAAAAAGTAATTTTCATTCTCTTTTTCAAAGCACAGCTGCTTGACCTGCCTCATGAAAGATGCCTGGTGTGCCATTGCCATGGCTGTCCACTGTATTATATGTTGAATATCTGTCCAGGGCACTCCTAGCTAGAGAGTGCCTCCAGTTTTCCTGTATCTTGTATCATGGGACTAACAAACATCCCTGTCCTTCTCAGGCATTCAGAACTGATCAGTGAGATGATGGCACGCAGTGAAAATACTGCAAGTGCATTAACAGGCTCCCCCATGCATCCCTGAATTCCAGTTAAATAACCAGTAAGTTCTGCTCTGCACTGCTGGGCACAGTGAGTCCAGTTTCTAGAGTAGAGACTGGACAAAGTAGAATCTTGTTAGCCTCTAAAATTGGGGAATGATGCTGGGATGGTTTTTTCCTTTTCTTTTGTATACCTTTTACACAGTTCTGTGTATCCACAGGTGTTGGCATGCACACTTGTAGCCCTTCACTTTGTCTAGTACTTAGTGTTTTGTGGGTGTTCTGCAGGCCCTGAGACTGAACAGCCCAGAGCTGCAGAGCCAGGGACACCAAACATTCCTGCTATCTCAGGAACCCAAGGGCTCTGAGCAGGACAGATTCTGTAAACTCGAGCTGAGCCCAGCCCAGCCCCATTATTGGGCCCCCTTGTTGGATCTGTGCTGTGTAAAGTCTAGAACTGGTGTGTGTGATTGATGGGGGTGCATTTGCCACGCTGTCACCTGGGTGAAGTGGATGCATCAAACAGGATCCTGATTAAAATACCGAGGTAACGACCCCCAACCCTCTAATTGTGTCTAGCTTCATTTTCATAACACCAGGAAAAAGGCATCACAGGTTGTATCAGACTATGCAACCAAGTCAGTATTTTCAAACAATCCAGGGAGGCATTATGGAAGCCAAAAAGTAGATTGAACTTTTATATCAAAAAGTCCTGCTCTACACAGGAAAAAATTTATTACAAACATACTCACTTTCCTAAAGGAGCCCACACATGCCCTAACAGTTCATCTTGAGTTAGGAAATTCCCTTGCACCAGCAGTCTGGGCACACCTGCTGCTTGCTTTCATCAAATGAAAATTCAGCAGCCAGGAAAGGAGGGGGAAAGGTGTTGGTGTTAGGGGAATTTCTTAGCTGCAGAATCAGAAAGTAATTTCTAAAACCCTAAACACTTCAGCAATAAATGTGCATTCCCCAGGAGGTGCAGGTCCTGCAATGGCCTCTCCATCAACGAGGAGGCCTCAGGAGGGCAGAACTACACCTGCTGAAGGACAACAAAGAATGGGAATTACCTGGCAGAGTGCACAAAACACAGCAGCGAAACAAAACTCAGTATGGAGACATCCTGGGCAGACACTGGCATTCATGGAACCTGGGCACACACTCAGCCCCCAGCAGTGAGGGGCAGGGCAGGGCAGGGCTGGCCCCCACTTGGGTCACATTCCAGACGCTTCCAAGCAAAATAGCCTTGTGCAAGAAACCTCCCTCCAGCCCTCACAGAGGGAAAGGGACAAAATCCAAAGCCTTGCCAAGTGAAACGTCCAACAGGGCTAGCTGGAAATAGAAACAAAAACCCAGGTTGCCAATGAGCATTTGTTTGAAATGTGGCAAACCCAAGGCAACCCTCAACCCCTCACTGCTCCCCCTGTTCACATATCTCACCTCTCACCAGGTCTCTCTTTCCTGGAAGAGGATGGATTGAAGAGTGAAGACACCCGTGCTTTTCCTGTCTCTGCTACAGCACAACAGCCTCCAGAAAGGCAGCAGAGGACCAAGCAGAAAGAAATGAGCTTTAGTCTGCCCCAGCACTTACTGCCAGCATCTCCTGCAGCTTCACATTCCACCCCTGGGCCGATCCAAAGTACCCAGTGCTCAGCCAAACTGCCCTTGCCTCTGGGAGCAGCCCACAGCTTCATCCTCAGGGAGTTTTGAACTGAAGGTCTGATCCAATTGCCTTTGTACACAAGCAAATTAACACCCAAAGTCAGGCCCCACACCCTGTGCTGGTGTGGCAACCAAGCATGAGAGGAGCTGTTTTGGTCCAGGCTGCCTCAGCAGCCCCCTGGATGCAATGACTGAAAAGTCCACAACCCTGAGGAGTTGGTCTCAGAATTTCCCTTCACCCCACTGACCAGAGGAGGTTTGCAGGAGGTTAAGTGGCCAGAAAATAAGGACCTGGACAAAAGAAAATGAAAAAAAATTACAATAAAACATAGAAAGATGGGAAGAAGGGAGACATGGGATGCATGGCTAACATTTTATAGTCTCCACCTCAGTTTGCTGTCCCCAAAACCCTTCAATATGGCAACAAAGCATTTATGGCCCACTCCAAAGCTACCAAGAGCAGTAGGAATCCTCTCACTGGGTCTGCAGGGTTCAGGTTCACAAGGCAGCTCATAGATAGGTTTCCCTGAGGGTGTGGGCAGGATTACTGCCAGATCTCAGAACTTCACCCACTTCCCTGCTGGAAGGCTGGGAGCAGAACCCCCCACCAGAAGCCTCATTATAAGGTTCTCCTGGGAATGGCAGATCTTTCCTGTGGATGCCCTGGAGCATGGACTATCCTCCTGATAACAAAGACGTGTCTTTCTGCTTGAGACTTCCCAGGCATTTCCCAGAAGCCCCTTTGTGGCTCAGAGCAGTTACCTTTCAAAGTAACACCATTTTAATTTGCTCAAGGACACTCGGTGGTGCCATTACAGTTTCTCTCCAGCAAACATGCTATTATACAGCTTGGAAACTTAATTAATTAAACAACATGTACAATTTCAACTGCTAATGCAGCACAGACAATGATGATCTGCCACACTCTTGGTTTACTTTGGTGCCACTTCCAAGAAGCTCTCAAGTCTGGGCAGACAAAGAGGCCCATACTGTCCCTCTACTACACCTTTTACCACATGCAGAAGCCTTCAGTGCAAAAGGAGATCCTCTCAAAGAGCAGGTGCTGCAGCCTCCTTGTCTCACAACTGACTGCCCTCCACACTGTCTTTGCTTCAGAGCTGCCCAGGCTGTTAGCGCTGGTAAAATTTTACTGTGTCCTCAGATTCCACTATGTGGTTTTCCTTGAAAATGCCTCTTGGTAGATAATTCTTAGAGTCCAGCCCCTTGTATGCAATAACATCTTTCCATTGTTACTCATAGCACACTTTTCTGTTTAAATTCCCCCCTTCTTTCTCAATATAAAATAGAGAAGGAAAGAACTGATCAGGTTTTCTAATGAGATTCTTCAGACATCCTTCTCTATTTCTCTGCAAGCTTTAAAAGCAGACAACAAAAATACAAAAAATTAGTAAACTGTAGTTAATTTGCCAGATTTTTCTGAGGCTCTAAATACCAATTTCTATTTTCTCCTCATTTGGATTTCTCATTGCTACAAACAAAGGGTTAAACTAAATCACAGTTCAATCCATTCCCAATTATATTTCTGAAATGAGCAAAAAAATGGAGAGTCTTGGGGAAGGGATCAATGCTTTGCTTTCACAGCACAAAAAACTCCACTCAACAGTTTGCTAATTTATCATTGTTCATTTAAAAATAAGCTTTGTTGGAAGTGCAATACCTTTTGTTTCCCTGGAAATGCAGGGTTTGTCTTGCCTCTCCTACACAGAGTGAGAGAGCAGAGAGAGCAAATCCACCCAAAGTGATTTGATAGCTCTCAGTATTACTAATAATACTTCAATACAAGCAGCTTCCTGATTGTATCACCAGAATCACTGATAAATGACACCAAAGGGCAATATTCTCTGTGGAGATTGGGAGCATCAGTTAAATTCCTTCATTGTGCTCTTAAGTGCCATGGGCTTATCAGCAAGGCTATAGGACTGTGTTACCTTGTCAAGAAAGAGTCTGGATCAGCAGAGGCAAAAGACAACTGAATCATCAGAAGTGAGCTGAGTAAGTAATTTAACAGAAGCCCAGTTAGTTGCACTACATCAGTCACATGAGAGGTTTTCCTCTCACTCCTGGAGATGGTGGAGAGCACAGCCATGTAGGATTTCTGCTGGGATCACACAGCTGTGGGATCATCTACAAACAACCACCAAGGAAGATATACACCTGAGGAATGAATCCAAAGAAAGTTTTAAGTCCTTAAGGCTCCATTTCCCCCAGAGTTCTCCCTTGAGTTTAAACAATGTTGTAGTTCAGCAAAATACACAGTGCTGGTTGGACACACACCCTGCAATGAGCAGGAGCACCTCCCTGCTACCCCTCTGCTGTGGCTGAACCTCGCCTGAGCCACATGAAAACCCTCTCATGCACAGAGCTGTCCCCCAGTTGTCCTCCCCACTCCCCTGAGGGGCTGAGAAAGCAGCCCCTTGATCTTCTGTGAACAACCTCTCTGCACAAACCCATATCCAAAGACCAGAGGGAACACTAATTAAAGAAGCAAACACGTCCTGGGTTTGAATGTGCAGGTGGCTTAGGGATGCAGCCTGGGTTTCCAACCAGCTGGCTCATTGTGGGGCAAACAGCTGCTTGATTTGTCAGGCTTCATTGCCTGTCCAGTGCAGCACCAGGCTGCAAATCACTGATAGAGACTGCCACCAAGACATGCAAGACTCGAACTCCTCCCTCAAGCAGCCACATAAGCCACCCCTTTAGATGGGGTCAGTGTTAATTAACCCACTTTAAGCCCCTTTATGCAGAAAAAAAGAATACTTTTTGCTTTCTGTGGACACACAGTTTCATCTGCCAGCTACCACTACGTTGTACAGAGCAGCTCTCTTCATTCTCCTGCAAGGAGAGGGGGTTTGTGTACCCTCCACATTTGGGAAGATCCCCAGCAAACACAGAAAGGACTCCTACAACAGGAGAACACGTAGGTGGAACTATCAGCTTGCTTCACTGAAAAGCATGAGTACAACTGTGGGAGGAAAGGCACTTATTCAGAGCACTCTATTAGTAAGGTTTTGGCTTGGCACTGTTCACAGAGGGCCTTTTGGGTTTGCTGTATATATATTAATTAGAAGAATGAGCATATAGAACATACAGCATACACCCACAGTAAGGACTCTCTTTTTTGCTATTTACACACACACATTTCTATTGTCTTCACTCAAAAACCAAGTAATCTTTTTACCAATCAAAAGGCCTGAAAAGCCCAGAGGACATGCTGGAAAAAATGTTTCTATTACAGCATCTTTGAAACATAAAAAATAACTCAAAGCTAAGACTGAGCATGTGACTTACTCTTTTGTTGCCAAAAATTTAAACATGGATCCACATTTCACAACAGGCTTACCTGTAAAAAAACACAAAGAAACAAAATATACAGATTCCCAAAAATTTATGTTGGGAAATTTCTCCCCTTTTACTTCTGTTTTATAATTTTAGGTTATTTTAAAACTACAGAACATTCAAAGCTTTAAGTGCTTCTATTATCTCTGGTTATTTGCTGGCCTTGAACCTGAACTTTCAGAAAAACCTATTTCACTGTAAAAAGACCAAAAAGTGTAATTAGAGGAAACTGTTATCCTTAGATTAAAGTGTAGCAAAAATACAGCTCTGCCATCCCAGCCTTGAGTGTGCTCAATGAGGTAAACTCCACCAGGAAGATTAGAAGGTTCAATCAGCAACCTTGGGATAAAAGCTGGAATATCATTAGCCCCAGCCACTAAAAAATCAAGAGTTAGGATTAAAAATAAATACACACAAACAGCAGTCTTGGGGTTGGGGGACAGAGAAAGGTGTCTCCTCTTTGGCTCAGATTTCCACTTACTCTTCCATGGATGGGGAGCACAAGAAATTACTTCCTTAAGGGATGCTGAGAGATAGCCCCGAATCCAAGAGCTGAGGCCTTAAGGACAACCACAAAACAGCAACATTTGTACTAAAATAACACTTCAAGATGCAAAATTAAGACTTTGCACAAGTATCCACATATCCCCTTTTCCAAACAAAGACAAAATTCCCAATTTCCTCAGCTTTACTTCAGAATATTCTCCAGAGAAAGATCCTTTCTGGCTTCCTTTTGCTATCCCCCTCCCTTTTACCTAATTTTTTCTTTAGATGTAAATCTCAGCTCTGCTGATTTCATAACCAGTTCGAAGTATTTTTACATTAATGATTCACATTATAAAAGACTGTATGAAGAAGCCCCTACTGCTATTTCTTGTTTCTTCCTAAGAGATGACAATGTTACTTAACACGGTGTACATTTACCACTCTGTGGGGCAGGGATGGTACAGCTCTGCATATGCCCTGATTTCTTCTCTCCATCCCCAACTGTGGATGTCTGACTACTGGACCCCAGGCATGATTTTAATGGATGATTTTTATAGGTGTGACAGCTGGAGTAAAGTACTTAGCACTTGTGAAAATCAGGTCTCTTGGCTCCAAAGCCAACCTGGGCATTCAAAAATCATTACTCAGATCCTAAAAAATAATGAGTTTGGCTTAGCAATAAGGATGGGTTTAGATGTTAAAGGTTTTATCTGCCTTATCGTGTTCCTGCCTTTTGCACCTTCAAGTTTTGGGTTTTTTGTTGATTTTTTAGGTTTTTTGGGGTTTTTGTTTTGTTTTGTTTTGTTTTCCCTCAGCAAGGAGAATTAAAAACTGTCTTTTAAATGAAAACAGAGAATCTTCCCATAAATCACCTGACTTCTGGAGCTAGGATTTTAGGAAAAATATACAACCTCATCAGACTGATGGCTCACAGAATTGATTAGCAGTGCATATCCCCCATTTTCTTGTACAGGTTCCTTCCAATAAAAAAGTTATCAGAACCGTCTTCTCCTCTTGTGTGTACTGGTACCCAGTCTCTCCCAGTTATCACTAAGGAGACACCCATATTCAATAAACAGGCACATTTGCATTTGGACTTACAGACCTACATGAAAAACATTCCAGAGGAAACCTCTTACATCATCAGAATTGTCACACTTCATGCAGCCTGAGATATCAGAGAATATCTGTGCCCCCTGGCTGTAAGGTGGAGACATCAGGGCTCTCCTAAATGCACATCTGCCCAAGTTTGGGATGCAATGATCATGAAGAACCCCGAAGCCTGGCTTTTCATAAGGCCTTGATCCAAAAATTTCCAAAGCTCTGGGGAAAGTTTAAGGCAAAAATTAGCTTTGTGTCTTACTCATTTTGAGGGTGGGAGATGAAGGAACAGAACATTAGCTGTGTGTGTCCCAATCCACCAGCAAGTCTAAACCAACTTCAGCCTCCAACACTCCCATACAAAGCAGGATGTCTGATAAAAGCCCAGCAGACATCAGAGAGGCTGATGAGTAGCACACTATGGATGGACTTGCAAGCTCCCTCTGGAATTAAAAAATGCAAATGATTCCAGAGAGAGGGGGAGATTTTAATACATTAATTCATTTATATATTAATATATTTTAGACTTGCCACATTCTTTGAGTTCCATTGTTGAATTCTTTTCTGGGGGTAGGGGGATGGCAAGGTGACCTACTGGTGTAAATAATGAAATATAGGCTTGGTATGAGGCAAGACTCCATCCATGCTCCAGGATCTCAACTGGCAGGAAGGTCACACTTCCATCTCCTCCCTTATCCTTCAGAAGTGATGCCTCTGCACTGCTTAGCAGTAGCCTGGCCAAATGGCAAGATTTGGTGCTGCTACATCCCCCTAGAATGAGCACTCAACGGTAATTAGCCTAAGCTTTCAAGAGCCATCATGGCTGTTTCCAAGCCATTCTTCCAAGTCTGCCTCCTTTTCCAGTAAGTTTTCCAAGAAGAGCATCAACATATCATTACCATGACAATTCAGAGGCCCACAGGCCAGGCATCAGGACTTGGCAGCTCTTTTTTGATACTTCACTTCCAAAACCATAACCAGAGTCAGTCTTCGCTGGAGGTGGGATAGCCAAGGACTAATCATGTTCCTGCTGAAGTTAATGGAAGTTAATGGAAGTTAATCTCCCCATCATTTTCACCTGTGGTATCCAACAACATTCAGCTATCAGTGCAAACAGTAATGGAGTAATACAGAGAAAATGGTATGTACAGCCACTCTGAAAGAAAAATAAATGCAGGAGCAAATATCATCCCAATCCATCCTGCTTAAGATAATTTGAGAAGCCTACCCTTATGTAACCTGGTTTGGGAAGAAATATGCATGCTCCCTACCTCCCTTTCCTCCTTGCAAATTCCCCATGCTGCTCTAAAGAGTCCCCTAACAAATTAAACACACATAGCTTTTCAAAGAAGGCATCAGTGCCCTAAAATGAATAGTCCTTTAAACTCTTGTGCATTGCAGCACTTGCTGGGCCTTAGGCAGGGAGAAAACAAGACAAATTGCAGCTGTGAAATATGAAGCAAAACAGGAATGAGAAAACATTCCTTTCTCCTGAGGAAGCATAGGCAGAGCTGCAAGTGTTTTGATCTGCCAGTTTAAATGAGGCCTTGCAAATGCACTGCCTCGTACACACACAGAGGGAAGAAGGGATCTTGCTGAGCACATGCAGTACAGACCTGTCAGCAGAAGGTGTCCCAGCAGCACCAGGAGATGAACAGAACCAGCAGGAAGTAAACAGCAGTCCTGCTCTTCCCAGCTCCTTTCCTGGTACTGTTTTATTTAGCTTTTTTCCTTGCCTGTATTCTCTTGAAATCTTTTCTGCTTAGAAAGGAATAATGACTGTGCAGAAATGCAAGAATATAAGTCATGTCACAAGATGTTTCTTAAGGTTTAAATAAGTTTTAAGCTGCAGGTATAAGGCGAGTACTTATGAGAATTCTGAGAAAAGAGAAGCTGGTGATTTGGGAGCACACAGTGCAGCTCTCGTTTTCCAGCCAACTCATCCCAACATGCCCAGGTACACACAGCTCAGGTGCTCCATTGGAAGCACTCTTTTTGCAAGGTGGGAGGAAGGCACTGCCACTGTTGCTATAGTAAGCAGCTTCCAAAGTCCACCCACTGTATCTAGCTCTAGGAGATGTCTGAGAAAGTGTGCAAGAACAAGATCCAATTTCCTAGTGCCAGCTCCTGCTTAACCATGAGGCTTTGAGTCCCAGCTGGGACATTGTACCAAGCAACAGCAAATACCACTGTATTTAAAGAGAAGGAGCATTTTTGAAAATATTTGTGTAACACTGATATCTCAGCATATCAAAATACCTACCTAGGAACCAAGTACCTTTTTCAGCTTAGATCAAGTCAGAGATACAAAGACAACTGTAAGCAAAACTGAGCCACTGTCAGCATTCAGTGTCTCTGAGAGACATCCCTGTCCTCCAGCCTCCCCAACTGTCCTTCCTATAACAAGGGGAACAGAAGACAACCAGTATCTGCTGAAAAGGGAACAAATGGAATATACTGTGGCAGTAAGTTAAGTTAACTCAGCTCTACGGAAACAATATTAGACATTCCAAAAGCAAATAATTACACTCTCCCTAACTAAAGTTGTCATGCTAGAGCGTCTTGCACAGAAGAACAAAGACTAGCTCATTGCAATCCTGTCATCTCTGATAATATCTCTCTTCACAGTTTATTTTTAACTTCATTAGATACAAACTTTCCCTGCTCTTGTTTGAGTCCAGGTATAAACAGGGCCTGTTTGAAGATGGAGACTTCCAGGCTGTGATAAAGGCTTGGAAGGCTGTCCTGCATTGCTGCAGTCTCTCCAAGAGTTCATGCATCCTTTGCAGAGATGTTACTTCACAACTTTTAAAAGCACCTCAACAGATTTTGACAGATATCCATACACCTCACGTAAGCACCAGCATGCTAACAGACTATTTTTCCTACCCAGTCAACAATAAAAACATAAGGAACACTGCACTGACATGTGCAGACACCAACTCTTAATTCCTATCAATAGTCTTTTCTGATTTCCCTCTCTCATCAGAACCTAGTTGTTGCTGTCACTTTTCTTCCAACGGAGTGGCACATGCTATTCTAGGGAAGAAATTAAAAACATATTTCAAAAGTATTCAATCAACCCTGTCAGTATCACATCTGTCAAGAGAAGAGCCAAGTAGGAACACCAGAACTTAATTTGAAAGGTCTACTGTTTCACACTATGTACTGCTATAATAATCAGAGTGTACAGGCAAGGTACAAGCAAAGCAGAATTTTTTTGCCAACCACTAAAAGAGACTGGCATCCCAGAAGATAAATATTTCTTTAAGTCCTCTCTGTTGTGCATTTACACATGCCCTGCAGATCTCTTCAGTCCCAGCTTGTGTGACCTGAAGGTATTATTTACAGAACTTGATAAGCAGACAACTATTTTGCTTCATGGCACTTTCTGAAGTTTCAGTAATTCAGTGCCTTCCACAATGAGTTGAAAACAAACCTGTTTTGATATTTTAATTCAGCAAAATCACTCTGAAGCATCATCCACATTTAAATGGGATTCTTTCCAATCAGGACATGCAAACCCAGTGATTATTGTACTAAGCTGAGATGTGACACATTCAAACACTAGTCCCCGATGTGAGAAGAAATTGTCCTAACAGTTGAGGGACTTTGAACTTCTCATACGTGGTTCAGTGCTTGCACCAGCTCTCATGAGTCTATAGGGCCACAGTGGAAAGCAGGTGCACCTATGTGCTGAACAACTCGTATGAGTGCAGCCGGCAGAGCAGCAGCCCCTGTAACAGCCTGGCAACACTTCTCTGGACAGTAGGGACTCTACTTCACAAGGATTTGATCATTCTCCATCACTGAGAAACTGAAAGTAGCCAGCTATCTGCAAGCATGTCTTATGTACTTATATCTCTGCCCAAGTTCAGCACTTCAGCTGAGAAGAGCCAAAAGGGACATCGTTGTCAGCTTTCCCACCATTATTCTGTAGAATGCTGTATCTCCCCTTTCTTCACATCTGTTTTACACCAGCATTCCACTAAGACAGTGTCCTAAATAAGAACTGAAAAAGTAAGGAAGATGGATTCTGTGATTCTATTACCCAGAGTGATTTCTAGGACAACCTTCCATATCCCAATGTTCAACTTAGTCCTCGAGATGCAAATATTTTTACCTCTATGCATGTCTCAGGGACTTCCTTCTAGATTTTACAGCAAAAACTACTGAAATGCAGATTCACCCAGAAACTTTATGGAATGCAAACACATTCCTCTCCTTTCTAAAATGTACACATAGTATGAGATCCACCTCTGCTGAATTTCACTTGATTTTGACACAACTTCCACGAATGCTGACACTAAAAAGAAGCCTGCTCTTCATTTAAGGGAAAGAGGTCCAGCTTTGTATTTCCAGTGCATCCAAAAGAAGCAAAGGACAGTACTGAAGAACTCTGCTGGCTCTGCTGACCTGACAGGGATGGGAAAGAACCAGCACTGTGCAACAATCCCATTCCACAGTGTAATTAGCTCTCATTTTCCCTGTCCCTGGAGTACTTGTCTCCTTCAGCCATAACTGAAAGAAACAACAGAAAGCTCTCGAGGCAAGGGAGAGGACAAAAGCAGCAGCTGAATTTGTTCTCCCTGTTAGCTGTATTGCTTATTAGGTAACTGGCTAATTTTTTTCATCACAGAGGCCATCATAAATAAATTCCACATACAGATCAAGCTGAAACAGAGCAATCAGGAGAGTCAGTCCCCAAAATTACATTCTCACTGGATCACCCCACAGCCTTGGGGAATCTGTTCCATGTCCATTCTGCCATAAAATACTCTTTTACTGGGACACCACAAAAAGCCTGACATCAGCTGAGAGCACAGCCTGTCACGCTGTTCACCACGGCCTTGCTGCCTCCCCATATCACAAACACCTTCTGTTCTCCCTGCAACCCCACTGTGGGCAGTTTGGGGCTGAATCTGGCACAGCCCCAGTGCTCCCAGGGCTTGTGCAGCCTTGGGCACACAGGGCACAGCATTAGCCATGCCCAACTTCCCCCATCTAGAAAATGGAGGGAAGCCAAGATTCTATTTCCTAGAGAAGGCTGTGGACTGGGTGTCAACTCAGGAACTGCCCTGCACCCCTGACAGGAATGAAGCAGGAGATGTGCAGGTTCCAAGCATGGCTTGCTGGCTACCAGTTGAACCATCCTGACTTGTACCTGGGGCACTTCACAATGAGCCATGTAAGTACAAGAACTGTTTTCTAATTAGCCCTGCACACCAAAGGAAGAACCATATAGCTAGTAAGCACAAACAGAATCATCATTCAATGAGACTTTGTTAGGTACTCATAACTGAGATTGTAGCCATTTGTCCTGACAATAAGCTTAGGCAAAAATGCTGCATGTTTAATTAGACTAGTTGAGGATATTTGATAACCCTTTAGCACCTCTAAAAATAATCACATCATATGTCCTATTTATTAACTCTGATTTATAACAAGATACTCTCCTGTTTCTCTAGGGGGTATTTACAAAAGTTAAAATGCAGAGCCATCCAATAAATCCATCCAGTACCTAATGAAATGACCTTCCAAGGAAGTAAAACCCCATCACCCTGAAAAGCCAGAGAGGCCTTTGTTGGATTTGCTGAAGCTTGAAAGATGGCATCTCTGCCTGAGAGGTTGGAAAAGCCAGTGGCTCTCATGTTTGAGTGAATCACTAAAACTGACAGTTATCTCCATATGCTTACAATTGGAACTTCTGATTTCATAGACTGTAACAAATGCACCACTGCTGTTCTGGATGGCCTATCATTAATAAAGCAAATCAGTTTTGAATGCCCAAGGCCAGGACCTCAGGGACAGCAGATGGTGTCCAGGACACCCATTCTCACATTAACATAAGAATAGTATGGGTCCAGAAGACTGCCTTGAAGCAAGCTTTCAGTTGTCCACACAGCCTCTGCTTCTTACCAAAAGAGACAACACCATTGTTTGGGATTTTTAATTTAGGTAATCGGTGCTTCATGACATAAAATGTATTTCATAAACAGGTCAAGCAATAAAGGCATTTATCTCTTCTGTAACTACTTGCACTCCATAAGCACCTTATTCAAACTTTGCACAAAAGGAAAGGAACAGTCCTTGTTAATACGTGTTGAAACACTTTTAATAAATTATTTAAGAGTTCCTAATTTTTTTTCCTAAAATTGCTTCTAATTTTGTGTGCAATTACAGCTGTAATTTCTTGTAAGCACAAATGGCATATACATTGATTTCCAACTTGATGCTCTCATGGTGAATCAGAACAAATCCCAAATAGAAAACTGGAAACTGTGCCTCAAATTCTTTAAAAAGGATATGAAACCCATATGTTTACCTGGATGTAAAATTAAGACTGTTCTGATTTCAAAAGTGGCAAAACTTCATCCCGTTCCTAATTTAAGCCTCAAAGTTAAGTAAAAAGCAGCTGAGGATTGGACTTTCAAGAGAGAAGTTCAGAGTGGGGCTCAGGACATCATATGCAAACTTTCATGAGATATTTTGTCCTTTCTAGACAACACAGGTAAGTTCACTTTAAATAAGGTCTCACAGAATGTGTTTTGATATCTTAACATCAAGAATGAACAAAGCATTTGTGTTTACATGTCTGTCTTCTTGGCTGAGTTAACTCAGATTTCTGAAATAATAAATTAATAATTAATATCGATTTCTCAAAATATGACTCTTTGGGCCTCATATTTTGTGCTCCTTGAACAGGGATCCTCAGCTGAGTTTTTTCCTGGCTGTTTATTAATCATCAAGAGAATGCTTCAACTCTACTCATCATATGCATCAGTCAAATCAAATCTGGAAAACCTTGAGGAAAAATCCCATTTTTAAAAAAACAAGAAGCACATTAATTGAGAGATTGCCTACTACCTCACAAGCTCTCTGCAAGAAAGATACAGAAGGGCAGAGAAAAATTCTTTCTTTTTTCCTCCATCTGAGAAACAGCAAGAAAAAAACGGGGGTGTTATTTCCACTCCCAAACCTAAAGAATAAAGGACGAGTTAAAACAATCCACACACATATGGTGTGCCCACATCCCTCTCCCTTAGCACTGCACTTACTCTAGAAAATTGCAATTATGGCTTCAGCTGCTTGGATCCCCCTTGAAATCCCCATGATGGAAACTTTTGAAGCAAAGACTGGTATTAAAAATCTGCAGGGCGTCCAAGAGATGGTCAACCTCATTCCAAGTCAAAAGTGCAAAGTTCCAGTGGTGACAGTGCCATGGATTCCCTAGAATGGATCTTGGCAGGCTCAGCAAGACTTCAGCTTCCCAAGCTGTGCTCCAAAAGAACACCAAGGAGGAGCCAGCAAAGGCAAGTCATTTCACACCACAGACACACCCCAGATTCCCCACATGGCTGATGGTAAAGCAGCTGAGAATTACAGATTTACACACAACACAGACTGGCACAAGGAACAGATGAAAATCTTTCGCTGATGTTGCTGTTCTTCTTTCATACAACACAGTTTTCATTCCCCAAAGCCAACACACTAATTGAAAATAACTGAAAATAAGTTATCTCGTCATCTTACTTGAATAAATACCAGTAGGTCTGAAGCTTGACTGGAAAATTCAAGAAGCCATATCTGAGAAGTTAAAGCAAATAACTACTTCTGTATCTTGATCAGCACGTTTCCTTCTTTATGAACTACTTGAAAATGATGAATCCTCTGGAAACTCCATGGAATTAAGGGAAACTTTTTAATAAACTGGAGGATATTTTGGGTCACAAGATCCCTGGACTCCACTGAATTATGAGGGTCCCTTCCTGGATGAGGTGTTCGGAAGGTGCCTGAGGATTTTGTAGTTGATGGATGAGATACAAAAAAATACCAAAGGGAGGGACTAAAAGCTGGTTCCTTATGTAATCTTGAGCAGACCTCTTAGGACTTATTTTTCTGAACTGTTTGGTTTCAAGAATTTCAATTTTCATTGAACTTTCTTCCAATCAGATACTTCTGGGGATGGAATTATTAAAAATTATACCAAATGAGAATTTACAATATTGCCACTGAAAAGACCCTCTGCTTAATACTTGACGTTGTTTAACAGAGAGAAAATATAAATCTACTCGCATTTCTTCGCTCTACCTTTGGGGGAAGAACTTTTCACTGCTGCGTCTCCTAAGTGGTTCCAGAAGGAGACAGGTAGAAGAAGAATGGTAGTAATCAAGTCATATCAGGCTAGAACAGCAGAGCAGGTGACCTTCAAGCCTTCTCTAATATTACAGTCCTTATGCTACCACAAAAATGAAACATTCACACCAACTTCCAGACAGTTGGTCAATTTTTCCAGCTGATCCTCTGTCTTATTACATAAGAGACATTGTTTGATTATTGCTCTCTGCTAACCTCTGCATAAATCAGCCATTAAGGACTAGAACAGAAATTGGTTACTGAAAATTCAATCAGTGTTTCACTGACTTTTTAATACACCACCATGTGTGTATCAAAGTGCATCAATCTGCCTGAGCCTTTTGGAAAAGATTTTATTAACGATCTCCATACTTACTAACAACAACATAAGAGAAAGGAGCACTGGTCCAGGACTTGGGAGGGATTGCAAAAGTTAAATAAAAATTTCTCAACTTCAAAACTAATAAATTCTGTATTTAGGAGAGGGCATTACCCATTATTTCACCTAAAAAGATTGTTTTATCTCCTACACAATTTAATTTCCATTTTGCTTTGGCTGACACATGTTCATAGAATCACAGAACCACAGAATATCCTGAGTTGAAAGGAAGCCACAAGGATCATCAAGTCAAACTGGCCCTGCCCAGGACAACCCCAGTAATCCCACCCTGTGTCTGAGAGCATTGTCCAAATGCTTCTTGTCAGGCTGGTGCTGTGAACACTTCCCTGAGGAGTCTATTCCAGTGCCCAGTCCCCTTCTGGTGAAGAACCTCTTCCTAATTTCCAGCCTAAACCTCTCCCAACACAGCTTCTTGCTGTTTCAGAGCTGTTGTTTATGAGGCCTAGTGACACGTGAGGCTGGTGCAGATGATCCACACTGTTCCCCTTCCCTTTCCCCTCCCCTTTCCCCTTCCCTTTCACTCTCCCACAGGAATTTGTAACTGCCCCAGTGTTTGATGCACATGGTCTCAAGCTGCCTTGCAGATAATACTGCCAGCCACTTGATGGTACCCAAGGCTTAAAATTTGGGAAACTGCTGACACTGGGGAGTGACTTCGCCTGGGGCACACTTGATGTTAGGGAAGGAAATATCTTGCACCATGCAAATATGACAGGAGGGATCCACCCCAAAATCAAATAATCCCTTAGGGGAAAAACATGCCAATAAATGGGTTTCATTACTGAAACTGCAAGAAACTTCTGGAAAACTGTACAGGAAGAAAAAGAAACACATTAATTCAGCACTTCATCCAGTACAGTAACATGGTCCAGTCTGTCACACAATGATGCACTCAAAGGCAGGATTTATGAGACAGGTTCATAGCAAGGCTACAGCTGTGACAATCTTAACTTCACATCAGAGTAAACCACATGGATGATCTGAGCCTTAGGAAAACTGACAGTAATGAAAAGCAGCTATGAAAAGGCCCTTTTCACATCTCTTCTATCCTCTCTCTCTATATATATCAACCTATTTATTATATACCTTTACCTACCAAGAAGGTATAGAAGATGGAACCAGACTCTTCCAAGGGGTGTACAGTGAAAGGTAACAGACACGAAATGAAACATGGGGAATTCTGATTAGATTTTTGGTTTTTATGAGGATGGTCAAACACTGAAATTGCATCAGAGAGGTTGTAGTATCTCTGTTTTTGGAGATATTGCTAATTTAACTGAACCAAGCCCTGATGAACCTGCTTAAAATTGGTCCTGCTTTCAGCAGCAGGTTGGACTATATCAATCCCCCGAAATTATTCTGGGATTTTTCTTGAGTAAATTTGGAACCAGACCATAGGGTTCCAAAAATATAATATATAATAGTAAATATTAATATATCTCTATAATACTTAAACTGACCCTCATCACTAATCAAGACTGGAGACAGGCTGCCAGCCTGCCCACAAAATACCCACAAGGGCCAGCACCCACACTGGAGAGCTCTACACTCAGAAATCTCCTCCAGTGCATCCAATGAACACTTCATCCACCATGGACTCAGTGTGTCCAGGGATTCTATACATACCCTGCTGTGCTCAACAGACCTGTGACTATGGATGCCTGCTTCCACAGTGAAAACTTCTAGAATATAACACACTGAAAGAAAGATTACTGGGGAGTTTAAAAAAAACCCTATAGGATCTCAAAATATATCTTATTCTATCTGAAGGGCTAATGCTTCAACTAGGAGGATAATCTCAAGGCACTTATCTTAAGAGAGCACTGTGAGAGACTGAGAGTATTTACATATACTGAAATAGTTATGATCTGATGATTTAAAGTGATATCTATTGATGCTCAAAGGTATTTTAGGGCCCATACTTTCTTCACTGACTGTCTGTTTATTTGTTTGCCAACTACTGACAATCTGTTTAGAAATAGCAAGGAACATGAAATCTGGAGGTGTATCAGTGTGTGAGCATCCACTACAAAACCTCTGTGAAAATAACCTTCAGGAATGGCAATCAGCCAGAGATAGAGTTTGAAGCCAGTTAAGATAAGAATAAATATTCATAGTAGCTAAGGATTTTTCATTTAATACCATTCTGCTAATGCAGATAAGTATTCAGATTTCCCTGGCTTCTGAAGAGTAAACCCAGTTTTAAAGAGAAATCCATACAGCAGCATTCAAATAACATTACAACTGCTGGTAAAGGTTTGGGGGACATGTTACTCTAGTTTTTACAAAGATGAAGTCTCAGTGATTTAAACGTCTACATCAGACAACAGCTGCAGAAAGATTCATGCTCTGTATCACTGCTGCCCATGGCAGAGGGATGGCCAGCACTACCCTCTACTTCAACCTTTCAGAACTGTACTTTATTCACAGGAAAAGCACCTCTCACTTATTTTGACATCTTTGCATTGAATAATATAATCCAAAGTTAGTAATTTACTACTTTTACTCCTACCCACTTGTCTCTGTGCTAAGGCAAATGTTTCTGTGGAATAAATCCCAAGCTCACAGTTGAGTGTAACCAACTCTGAAGTGATGATACCTTCACAAAACTCAGTTTACATGAAAAATACACAGTTGAATTAGAGTTAACCATGTTATTTCAGTTGTCAACTGTGTTACAGCAGCAGATCTACATAACTGCTTAACCAAGTAGTGCTTTTTTTCTAGCTGACCAAGAAGCCAGAGTTGCATCCTGTCCCCACCACCAATTCAAGTCACATCACAGGCAGAAGAGAACTCAGAAGAAATTATTCAAAGGCAAGCAGAATCAAAGAAAATTCATTCCCTTCCTCTGCAGCTTTACAAGCGAAAGAGTAACTGTGTTCTCTTTGCAACTAACCACACCACAAGACACTTGCACCCCAGCTGGATGCTGTGTGAGGCTGTGACTGCAGGACCACTGAGAAGTAACTCCACTTTCTCACATATAAGTTAGGAGCTTAATTCACATGCTTTGGAACATGAACTTTAAACTGTTTTTAACACACCTTCAGACTTCATAAAAGGAAATGAGCAAGATAACAAATCAACCAGTTGGTTTTTTATTTTTTTCATGAAACAGCTCTCAGCCTGCTTTAGCTCACTGTGTCTCATTCCTGCCATACCTTCATTTCTGGATGTCTGTCTAGACTGAACACTCACACTTTATCTTCCCTCTACCCTCTTGTGACCATAGCTCCTGTAAAAGGTTCAGAAAGGAGGGCAAATAGCTCCCAAACAATTCAAGCTGTCACACTCCTGACTGGACAAAAAGGGGCAAGAGGAATGGAATTGGAAGGGGAAGGGCAGGGCCAGGGCAATGAGAGGGCAGCATTTTTCTTCCCCAGTCTTTCACCAGTCATAGGCAAATCACGTCCCTTTATACATTGCTATACGTGACAGGAATATTGAATTGTGCAGGCTTCTGGCAGGATTTCCAAAGTACAATGCTCAGCTACCAGTGTACAGGTTTGATGCATCAAAGCACTCAGGAATCCGAGGTGTTCAGCTCTCTTAGACATCAAACACAAATTTAAAAAGAATGAAGATAAATATAAACAGAATCAGCACATTTATGGTCCCTATTGGAATAGCCCTACCCATTCAGCTCATCAGCCTCTCTACCTTTTAAAAGTATACCAGAGATCACAGCAGCCAATACACTTATTCTCTCATTTAACATATACTTATCCTAACCTGAATCTTTGCATGATCCTGAGAGTTCTCACTCCAGTGAGAATGACTTGAAGACATACAGGCCACAGGTTTCACCTTTGTGAAGAGAACATATCGGGGTGCAATAGTTTACTAAAGCAGTTACTTTTTTAAAAATAATGGAAAGAGAGTGTTCCAGTAGCAAGCAAGTCATCCTTGCTGGAACTTCTGTCAGTGTTAGAGACTTCACTACAGCAAAGTTTTTGCAGGATCTCAGTGCTCACTATCTCTGTTGGACTGTATGCCCAGAGTCTGCCAAGAGACAAAACCTGAATGATGCACTGAAGTGACAGTAACAGGACAGAGGTGAGCTCTGCAGCTAATCCAAGGGGAGGATGGCTAATTTAAACTTGTGTCTTGTTTCAGCAGAGGTCCACAGTGCTCATCAGCACTTCTACTATTGTATTTACCACTACTAATCTCTTAAATTGCTCAGCCAGTCGATGGTCATCCCTTAACCTAGGGCATCAGATCCAAACCGGGAATGGTTAGACAGGCAGATGGATTATGACACTGGCGAAATGCAGAGTTTTAAGATGTGACTGGCTTCAAAGGCAGCCCATTCCAATTACTGTCTTCCTCTGAGTCTGGAAGCAACTTTTGTAAAGACACTCAAGACCATCCCACTGAGCCTCCAGATTAAAAATAACAAGGCGAAACTTGGGAAACGTTTAATATGTGAAAAGCAACTATCTTAAGATATTTGAATGGCAAGTCACTGAAGGTGCATCTATGGCACTCAACTTGGCCCAGCAGGCAAGCAGCCCGGATCGCCGGTGGATCACAGGAGCCTGCAGAGCTCTTGGCCCCCCTCCCACCACGGCCCTTGCAGGCTCCCTGTGCGGGCCTGCAGCGCCAGCGGCAGCGCATCCCGGCCCCGCGGCACCCAGGCCCACCGGCATCGCCAGGACATGCCGGAGCCCATTCCACGGAGCCAGTTCTCCGCGAAGCCTCAAATAACCAGACCCCCAGCCCGAGGAGAGGGTTCGGGGCGGTTGGAAGGCAAAGATTTGGGAATTGCCGAAGAGAGCCGGGTGCTGACAAAGAGCTCGGGGCTCTCCCCAGCCTCCCGCGAGCTGCAACCCCGCACGGACCCCGGGATGGGCTTTGTTACCCGCCTGGCTCAGGGGGCCGCGGGCTGTGGGGAGCCCGCCCAGGGCACAGCCTGGAGCCGGGCACGCTAGGTACAAAGGCAAACCACAGACCTTCTCTCTGGCCTCACCGCGGGGAGGCTGCGCTTGTCCTGCCAGCCGCGGCCGC